>ML685833.1:3586392-3740478 GCA_007922175.1 Pelusios castaneus
TATCTATCTATCTATCTATCTATCTATCTATCTATCTATCTATCTATCTATGGCATGGGGAATACTAAGGGGTAGTCAATTTAAGATCAGCCCCACTCCAGTCCCCACTGGTTCCCACATGAGTAATGGTATTAGAATGTGGCTCTAAACTTGTATGAATAAGGGGTACTATCTTGATTCAGTTTCAGTCAATTCTTAACAGCAAACTCAGCTTGGTTTCAATGGCAGTTTTGTTTGCATCAAAAGAAACTTGTGTGATAACTGAATAAGAACCTCGGCATTTGGCTCCACATCATTTGCTACAGAATCATATTTTAAATAAGATGTTTATAATTTAATAGAAAAATATTGTTTTCTTAGGGGAACAGAGAGTTTGCAGGAATAGGAAAAACTGTTCTGAGATGGTCTGGATATAGTGAAAGACATAAACTGGAATGAAAATGAAGTGGAAAGAGAGACACTAACATAGTCCAGTTAGGTCAGAAAAATACTTGCATGATTTTTAGTTTAAAAAAAATTGTCTCAGACCCACAAAAGATGATCTGATTCTTTTAAAATATGTAAAACAGCCAACCTTTTCCTCTAGGTCCTTGATCTGTCTCTTCTGGACATCAGTTTTATCTTCTAAATCTCGGATCCTCTGGAAATAAAAACAAACAAACAAACTCCAGCCTGAATGCACAGAAGAGAAAAAGTTAGCTGCTTTGCTCTGCAGAACAAGTCACCCAACTTCGGCAAATTTTAAAGATCTGGAAACAAACAGCTAAGGAGTCCACGCAGTTCCAAACTGGCATGAAATCCTTTGTTATCCACTAGCCCTCTCATCCCCTCCTTCATTTGCCATGCCACAGCAATGCACCCTGATTTCTGAAAATGAAAGGGATTAAATGCAGGGTTTATGTCCCAGAGAGATTAATTAGCAACTGCCCACTTTGGGAGGGTGGAATGGAAGAGATTGGAAAGAAAATTCCACTTGCTACCTATTTGAAAAAAGTTGGTTTTATAAACTAAGGACACTAATGAGGCACAAAATAGCAGGTTGGGAACTGTGCATGCACTGTTCATATCTGACACTGGCATAGGATACTCTTTAAAATCACCTTTGATTTTAAAGTCAGAAGAGGTCACTAGACTAGATCACCTAGTCTGACCCTGTGCAGAACAGAGCACAGATAATTTCGCCTAGTTACTCCAGGACTGAGCCCAGTAACTTGTTTGAGATTTGTGCTGTGAGGCTGGATTCATGAAAGAGGAAATAAAAGAGAAATTTGTTAGGTTTTGACCTTTAAGAGCCAAAATATTCCCCCAGCCTCCACAAATGCTTTTGCATGCATAGAGCAGGTATTTATATGCCTCAGACAACTCAAGCAGTGAAAAACCAGGCTAATTGAACCAGGATCTCTCATAAACTAGTGAGAAATATTGGACCATAATCTGCATTGTTACACAGCAAAACAATATGGATGTATTTGTTCTAAGATCTTGGTCCTTGCACCGTACCTGATGTGCTTGCTGTAGCAGCTCCATTCGCTCCTGAAGAATCTGGCAGTCGTATTCTCTGCTTTTTCTCAGCATCTGCCGTCTTAATTTTTCTACAGCTGTCCTCAGCTCTTCCTGTTGCTTTTCACTTAACAGTTCCCCAAACTTTATCACTGTTTCTTGCTGTAAAGCATTGTACAAGGTGGCTTCAAGCTCCTGGATTCTCTAGTTGATGTAACACCAAAAATTGGTTAGAAATAGAACATTGTACTAAATATAGCTGCGATTTTTTTTGGTCACAGATTCAGGCATCTGCCTACATAGAAGAAGCTTCCTACGTAAAAGTGTGTGCAAGATTAAAAAAAGGAGTTAAAAAATGCAATAAAGTCCAGTTTTTTTAATGACTCCTTCATTGAAATTCATGATTTTGAAATGTTTCAAACAGCTATGAAGCTGGACAAAACTGGGATGACTTTTCATGAATATTTTTTTCCCTAAAATCACAAATCAAAATATTGAGGAAAATTTCATTGACATTTTGAATTTTTTTGAGTCACACTGTTAAAAAGGAACCAAGGGTAAAAGAGCAACATGCCATAATATACATTTCTCTCTCAAGCCATAGTCTTGCTAATAGATGAGCATCCTCATTAATGCCAGTTTGGGTAGCCCTGCATTTTCTGCTTGTTGCTTTATCCCATGCACTTGTATACAAAAAACTCTAAATCTGAGCTCAGCGGGTCTAAGCCCTATACAATGGGTTTTTGCTTGGCTGGTAGTTTCCAATAAATCTGTTGCAATTTGTGGTATATTATCTTCTGGCCATGAGGTACTCTAAAGGAGATATTTAATTATTCCCACATGTGCCTAATTCTGTTTGTTTGCAGTAACTCCAACTGGGTGAGGTGACTCTAATGAATGACATCTGCTGTTAAGTTAGGAAGAATTTCTACTTTAGGGTATCCTGGTTCTCATAATGTGAAGAGACCAAGTACCATGTTGAAGCTGTGCAGACTGCAAGGTAGCGGTTTAGCAGAGTGGAAAAAGGTAGATATAAAAAAGGAAGGATGTGTAAAACTCTCTCTCCTCCTGCACCAACATGGATCTCTGTCGTATTATGATGTGTGCTGCAGCATTTCCCTTGTACCTACCATATATGCTTGGTCAAGAGCTTGCTTCCTGTAGTCTAATTCTTCCTCCAAATAACCTTTTATTTTGCAAAACTGCTCCTACAATAAATGATGATTTTGACAGAAAAATGAATTAAGTTACTCAACATGCTGTGGAAAATATTATTTGATCAACTACAGATGTCTGATGGGAGCAAGAATTTATGAGGTCTGTCAGTAATGGAGACTTTGCAGGGTTGTTAATATCTGATTAATATCTAGCAAACCCTGAAGGAAAAACAATTATGTTTGCTTTGGTAAGGTAATAGAGTAAAAATATGCTCTGATCTATACTGGAGTAACTCCAGAAAGACTTTGTTGTCTTTAGTAGAGTTGCTTAGAATTAGACCAGTGTTACTAAGAGCAGAATTTGAACTATTACAATCACTTTACAATCCATGTAAACTTTTCATCTTTTAGGTATATTACTTCCAGTTAAGTAGAGTGAGTGAAGCCAGCTCCTCATTTCACTCTGGTTATACTAAGCACAGTCCATCTATGAATGCCTTGCCTTTAAAATGTTAAAGAGTCAAAGTGTGTTTAAAAAACATAGTGTAGCATTCAGGTGTTTTTATTCTGTTTAAATGTATTGATACCAGCAGGGGTATAGCCAGCCCCCGTTTTCTGACCAGGCCCCTGAGCATGAAAAGGGGGCCCGGCCACTTGTTACTTAGCAAGTGGAGCTCTGTGAGGAGGAGGGAAGGGGAGAGGTGGCATGATGAGGCATGCCCACCTCAGTGCCCGGGAGCTGCAAAGTTCATGCTACTGACAGGTGCCGTGGTGTGCGGGCCTCATCTCCAACGGGGTAGGCCTGGGCCCACCCATGGCTATGCTCCTGGGTGCCAGTTGATAAATGCCTTGTATTTAGTCTGTGACCTCTGTGAAGCAAGGAACATGACTATTTACCTGTCTAAAAAGCACCCAGCAAATTTTGGGCACTATATTCATAATAATAAACGATCAGCAACATATAAAGTGTGAAACAAAGAAGGAGTCCTATGGCACTTTTAAAGACTAACAAATTTATTTATCGCATGAGCTTTTGTGGGAGAAAAGTCTGACAGAGTGGGATTTTCTCCTATGAAAGCTCATGCGATAAATACATTTGTTAGTCTTTAAAACTGCCACAGGACTCCTTGTTTGTTTTGCTGAAATAGACTAACACAGCTACCCCTTTGGAACATGTAAAGTGTGAGAATTTGAAAACAGACAGGATCAGAGATGAACATTCATAGCATTTAATCACGAAAAATCCTACTTCACTCAGTCAGAATTATTAAATGCATAGCAAATTAATAACAACCTTATGGATTCATCAGTGATCAGAAAGATATCGTTCATTTTATTTGCCAAGGGATTATTTTTCTGACTCTCAGGGACATCAAATTTTGATCTATTCCGTGGTTCAGATGTATATTAAAAACGGTTGCCTACCATGTCACTTTCCAGTTCTATCATCTTCTGGTGTAGAGCTGCTTCAGCTCCTTCAATCTGCTGGATCCACTGGAGGGTGTACAACACAAAGATGTGACCCATAGCACTTGCAGCTAACTTGCCCAGTGAAAAGCAGGCCCCCGCCAAAATGCTTCCTCTCTATTTTACCTGACTTTAGTAACCAGGTCCTGGCTCCTCACAAAGGCTGTGCTATAGCACTAAATAGCTTTAAAGATGCCTTGGATAGTTATTTGGGAGATCCCATTGACATGGGGGGAACCCCCTGAGTGGCACAGAGTAGGCTATGTTGGCATTATGCTACTCTTTCCTTTATCATCCCTTTTATCTGAGCTGCAAAATCAAATCAGTTTAAACAGAATATTTCAGCTGAAATTATCAGAACCACGTAGGAGGTTTTGACACAGTTCCTATTAATTTCAATGGGAATTATGTGTCTAAATCACCTGAGAGGTTTAGAGAATCTCAGCCTTCCAGTCCATTGCTAGTTTTACCTTATGTGGTTGATGGCTTTCCATAACTTTTCCTCTATAAAGTTTACAGTGACAACTTATATTTAGTGTGGTAGCAGCATTTATTACAGATCTAAATTCAAAGATTAAAATAGATCTGTACTACTTTTTCTGGTTGGGTAATGTCAGTTAGGGTGTATATTTCTACAACAGTTCTATACTGACAAACTTTTTCTAGAGTAAATGTTACATCTGCAATAAAATGCGTTCGCTGGTATAGCTTATTGGGTTTGGGGAAGCAGTATAAACTCTTCCAGCAAAAATATTCCACCAAGCCTTTTCTGCTGTAGCATAGGCCTTAGACAGTGCATATACTTGAGAGACAGACAACACAGGACTGGTACCTTTTCTGCCAAGGATAGCACGGTGCTAGCCTGAATTATGGCCACTTGCTCTTCATTTCTTAAATTCTGTAAATTGAAAAAGAAAAAAACTACACTAAGCGTTAGTAGTTTTCGACAAGCATATTTATATTGTTGGAAGAAAATCCACAGTCTGTTCTAACTTTCCACAGTTTGCATGGAACTCTGATGTATATTGCATAGAGCATTAAACAAAAAATTAACAATGTCAATGAATACAGAGGGTACAGACTGCTGATTATTTATAACTGGGATTTTCAAAAGAACCTGATGTGTCCAAATCCCATTGAAATACAATGCCTAACTCCCTAAGAATTCTTTGAAAAGCCTTATGGTGACAACCCTTACCTGTCTGCACAGTGCTAACTTGTGAAGACAGATTGGACACATCAATTAAAAGGTCTGTTATGTGAAATGCAGCATAAGCTAGACTTCCTTTGTAAGCAGGATAGGCTGACTCTCCCCTCAGTTCCAGGTCACTTCACTGGCATTAGTGGTGCTACACCTGATCTACACCAGAATAAGTGAGAGGAGAGTGAGGTCTACAGTTGATTATGTAGTGATATAGCTTTTATTTGAATGTCCTGTACAATTTCTTAATGTGAATTTAAATTGCTGGCAAAAGATGCTATTTTGACAGTCTTCGGAGCTGATGTCCATTTAGCCGTATGGCCGGGGCTCAATGAGTCACAGCATTATGATTCTTCTATTCAAAGTCATTTGATACACCCTCCACCATGTTCTGGCAGAACCAGGGGCCATGAGATAATGTGTAATCCTGCCCACTGTCTCCTGAAGTTGCTAGTAGGAATACTACCAGGCTAATTGAGATGTGGTCATCTCAGACCACCAATTCAGTTCACACAGGCTACTAAATGATTAATACCAATGATTTGCAGATTGAAGCTATAGTCACACTTGGTGACCCAGATGTTATAGGCTCAATATCCAGTTACCAAACCCTGGTCTCCCTGAATCCTTAACTTTTGGAAATAATGAGACCCTGTATTGGAATGATCCTTATTACCTGACTCTTCAACAAATAATGTTATGGTAAATATACTGTCCTTTTTCCCCAGTTGTACGGGTGCCACTGAACAAAATATCGGGTTTATCAGGAAAGCTACACAGGATTCTGACTTACCCCATTGTCACCTAAGATGTCTAATTGCTTTATGAGGTCTGGAATGCTGACATCCTACAAAATAGAATAACATAAAGGTGAGAGATGCATGTTTTTAATCGTGGTGGCATTATTTGGACCCTAGGAATAGGACTGAGACTAACAAACCATTTTGTAATAGCAAATCGCCAGCCATGAGGTATTAATGATTTTCAGACAGTCTTGACTTCAGATGACTCCAAACCAGTGATTCCCAATGTGGATATGAATCCTATTCCCCCTGAGCCATTTTGAACTTTTAGGGGTTGTCTGCATAGGGACATCTAAGAAAACTAATCCAAATTAATTAAAGGTGTGAATTTAATGTGGATTAGTTAAATCACATTAAACCCCCATGTAAATACCCTCATTCATAAATAAGTGAATTAAGAAAAACCAAATTAAGGACACATTAATTCTGAATAACAGCTTCCCCACAGGGATTTACTATGATTTAAAAGTCACCCTTTTAATACATTTTCCTGGGTGTCCTTATGTAGATAAGCTCTTGCTTAATATTCAACCCACATGGTTAAAGTTTGGCAAACCAATAAGCAACTGAAAATGGCCTTATAATGGGATGTGCTGGGCAACCTTAATTAAAGGTGGAGCTGAAAGCTCCGCTCATAGTAATTTAACATACCTTGACACCTTCCTTCATACAGTAGATCTGCAGAGCGCTTACACCATCTGAGAATGGGTGGATCTGAAGATTAAATGGTGGGGACCGTCTTTCTCTTTCCTTTAAACATATTGAAATGCACATGAGAATGTGTTCAAATGAGTTAGATATGTAGAACATCTACTGATTAAATAACATATTCACTGTCTGGTTTATCATGCTTTTCAGAATATCAATTCTTTACCTCATAAAAAACATAAAAAATAATTGCACTATAATTTAAGAAGGGCTGAAAAAAAATGCAATGTGCTAAGTGGTATGGGATTCTAGAACCAAGCAAATATTTTACAGCAAATAATTTATTTAATGGATTTTGTCTCTTTTGTCTCATTTCAAATTTTCTGGGCACACCTCATTATCTCATTAGACTTCTTTGTTATCCAAAAATATTTGCCAAATAGTGGTGGTGAATAATTCTTGGTTTGTAGGTCTGCAAATATTCAACAACCAAGCTGTGTCGATTAATTTGAGCAGAGATGTGATCCCATGCTATGTTTTTATCCCCTGTTTAGATGAGATTAACAACTCCATTATTTTGTTAAAATTTGCTGTGCTTGCAAATATTCCTTCCTGCAAACTTATTCACTATAATGTCTGTGGAAAGTAATTTCCAATGGAGCATGAACACAACAGATGTAGATCATTTAATAATCCGTATAAATATTCACTGAAAAATATTTTGCAATACTTGTCCAGCTCTCTAGGACTCAGGCCAAGAGGAAAGAGATTTTATATAGATGTCTTACTCGTCTCTATGAAAAACAAAAGAGGAGTCTTGTGGCACTTTAAAGACTAAAAATAAATTTGTTAGTTTTTAAAGTGTCACAGGACTCCTTGTTTGTTTTGCTGAACTAGACTAACATGGCTACCCATTTGGAACTGGTTTTTATTAGTTTCTCTGTCATGTATAGGAGGGAACGGAATGGGCCCCAAATGTAACATGCAAACTTATTTTAGTTTATGGGACATTTAATGGAGTGATTTGTCTATGTTTTTCTATACCAGACAATAGCATAGCTGATAGCGAGACTGTATGCAAGATTTGTAAGGAAGGAGCCCTCACAACTCTTCTTTGTGGGAGTTAGGGAAGGACTGAGATACGTACAAGTTCTGATCAGTGAGCAAATGAAGGCCTAACCATTATTTGAAAACCATATCAGAAGGATAAAACAGGGATAGTGCTGGGAAATCAAAGCAAAGCAGGATTATTTTTCTTGGACTACATAAAATGAGTAAACACAACAAAATCCAGCTTCAGGCACACTACTATAGAATGCCACAAGGGGCTTGGAATCTGAACTTCAGTGCATTTTGCCTGTTTATCCATCTTCAGAGTATCCCCTTTGGGAAGTGTATAAACTCGGGTGACTCTTGTTAAAGTCATGATAAGCAATGGTTAGCAAGCAGAGATGACCTGAGTGAGAGGTAAATGCCTCTAAAATGGCAGATTGGATTTGGATTTGGTTGGATAGTCTGGGTACTTTCTGTCTGCCAGCTGCTGTTATTGTTCTGTTAATTAGTATTTGTATCCCAGTAGTGCCATTCAAAGACCCATGGTGCTAAGCAGTGTCCTGGCACAGACCAAAACATCATAGGCACTGCCATGGTTTTGATACTATTGTCTATGAAACCATAATGAAGATAATGCCTTTTATCTAGAGATCTCCTTATTCTAGTTCTACCGATCGGGAAACTGAGGCACAAGTGACAAGACTGAAGTGACAGAGTGACTCAGCAGCAAAGGCAGGACTCAACCTTTGTTTCCCAACTCTCTGTCCCCTTCTCTAGCTATAGTCAGACATTGTTGCCTCTCAATGGCTGGCACTGTCACATCTTTGCAGAGATAAGTCCTTTTGACATTAGAACTTGAAGAATTGACACCTCAGCTCAGCTGACTTGATATACCCCTGACTAACCAGCAATCATAGCAAGGCATGATAACCGATTATTCCAAAACACAGAATCAGAGAAATGGAAGGCTGGAAGGGACCTCAAGAGGTCATCAAGTCCAGGGCCCTAAGTGGCAGGATCATAAACCTAGAGAGTATGTCTACACTGCAGGCTCTGTTAAGTCGGCTTAGAGAGTCCACATTGAAAACTCCTGTCAACGGCCTGCGTCCACACTGGCAGGTGCTAGGTTGACACAGGAGTGGTGCATTGTGGGTAGCTGGGAGGGGGGCCTGGAGGCCAATTAGGTTGACTTAAGGGCTTTCCACTGGCTTAATAAGGTGACTTAAGCGTTAAATCGACCATAAGAGGTGGTGTTATTAAGTCGACTTAAGGAAGCGCTTAAGTTGACTTAATAAAAGCCCAATGTGGACGCAGGAGTCTGTAGGTCGACTTAACGTTCCTTCAGTTGACCTAAGGCTCTAGTGTAGATGTACCCAGACTGTCCATAGCAGGTTTTTGTCCAACCCGTTTTTAAAAACCTCCACTGATGGGCTTTCTACAGCTTCCTTTAAAAGCTTCCTTCCAGAGCTTAACTACCTTTATAGTAAGAAAATTGTCCCCAATATCTCACTTAAATTTCCCTTGCTTGCAGATTGTCTATTACTTCTTGTCGTACTGTCAGTGGACAGGGAGAACAATTGATCACAACCCTTTTTATTTCAGCTCCTAAAGTATTTAAAGACATTTATCCTGTTTCCCCCTCTCCTTAGTCTTCTTTGCTCAAGACTAAACATACCCAAGTTTTTTAACCTTTCCTCAAGGGTTAGCTCTGCTAAGCCTTTCATCAATTTTTTATTCTTTGCCCTGGACTTCCTCCAGTTTTCCATGTTTTCTAAAGCATGGCACCCAGATCTGGACACAGGACTCCAGCTGAGGCCTCAGGAGTGCCAAGTAGAGCGGGGCAATTGCCTCCTGTGTCTCCCATGCTACACTCCTGTTAGTACACCCCAGAATGATACTAGCCTTGTTTGCAACTACATCACAGTTTTGACTCTCATTCAATTTGTGAGCCACTCTAACCCTCAGGTCTTTTTCAGCAGAAATGCCACCTAGCCAGTTATTCCCCATTTTGTAATTGTGCATTTGATTTTTTTCCTTCGTAAGTGAAGTGTTTTGAACTTGCCTTTGCTGAATTTCAACTTGTTGAATTCAGGACAATTCTCCAATTTATCAAGGTAATCTTGATTTCTAATCCTGTCTTCAAAGTGCTTGTAACCACTCTCATCTTAGGATCAGCTGAAAATGTTATCAGCACACACTCCACTCCATTATCCAAGTTATTAATGAAAATATTGAATAAAAACATAGCAAACGTAGGCCAGATCCTGACCTAAACTAGCATAGCAATTGTGATGGGGTGCACACCCCACCTGGTAGCAAAAGGATTTGCTAATAAAATTTACACCAGTTTTATGTTTGTGTTACCCCTTGATTGAATTAAAACTCCAGTTGTGGTGCAATACAGCTTTTAACCAGCACTACTGGTCCTGTTATGAAGAATTGCAGCTCCTTACTTCAAGCTCTAGATTCCGGAACTCCAACAGTTCATTCTGGTCTCTGGCATCTTGCAGCTCCTGTTGCAATCTGCTGTTGTCGGCCTCCTGTTTTTCTATCTAGTAGAAATATTTGAATTCATGATTTCCACTACCATGACAAGAACAGGGATTGTTTCAAAAACCAAACCAAAACACAAAGCTAGGGACTGGCAGCTCAAAGAATAAAGAAGGTTCACACAGTGCAAACCTCCAAAGAAGATGTTTCAGAAGTGGCTGTTTTAATTTGATCAAACTTTATTTTACAGATGAGCTTTGAAAATAAACAAACTCTATAAAGCTCATAGAAAGCAATGGCTAGACATTTCAAAGGGGCTTGAAGGAATTATTGTACCTAAAAACTACTGAAATTCAATGGAAGATGGGCACTTCGCTCAGTGCTTTTGAAAATCTCAGTATAAAAGATTATAAATCATGTTTTAAAAAACACTTAAATGATTTAGGGGACTCCATGCCAGTCCTAAGTCACTTAGACACTTTTGAAAAATTTATCCAGCATATATCCTGTAGTAAAGAGTTTTGATGCTACAAGGATGAAATGCTTTTTACTTCTAGAAGCGTTGTTTTTTCACTTCTTTAAGCATGGGATCAAAATATCCAATCTTAGATAGCAACAGTAAAGACTTAGCATAATGTAAGATGATTGGCAGTCTTTGTCCCAGATTCAGATTAGCAGGGTTGCTGCAGGGACTGTACATGTTAGGACCAGGCTAGATATGAAGAGCTGGGTGACATCCAAGGACTAGAATAGCTGCAGGTACCATAACTACAGGATTAAACAGTCTAGTGAACCTGGAACAGTCTGCCCACTCTATTCATTACATTCATAACCACCACATTCTCCACCCATAGTGGGTATGCATACTGCACCCCCTAAAAACCCATAATCCTTGAGGTTTTTGAGCATACCTTTTCTAAAAGCTCCTGGTTTCTCTTAATGAAAAGTTGTTTATCTTCTACCCAGTGGGAGTCCTGTTTGATAAAGCAACACTGTTATATAATTACCAGGTAACTATTTTAGTGCTTAGTTTGGAAGTCCACGTGAAATTGAACATGATTAACCACAAATATGCGCTGTTGGGTTATCACACTGATAAGCTTTTTCTACATAAGAGAGGTAGAATGTATAATAGCTGTATGTTCATAGCAATGTATTTATCTTTAAATTAGTAGAAAAGCTTCTGAACCCATTAAACTTTTTTTATTAGAAGGCGGTGCTCCTTCACTTTGAGTCAGCATTGAAACAGTGCTCCAACACGCAGTCACAGACTTGCTGTTACTGTTTTTTTTTATGGGATGTACAATGGGGTCCTGAGCACTTGTGGTTCCTATGGCGCATTTTGTAAGAGTGTAGGTATTATTCTCAATGTCCTGGCCAAATACCCACCCCCGCCTTCTGCTTTCTACATTCCCACTGCAGTTTCAATTATGGTCGATATTCTTCACTTTCTGTCCTAAATTGTTCTGTAGTGATCCTGTGCGGTGTTAAACAGTTGTGACATTCTACTTAGACGTTTGCATTCTAATGGTGGGAAAAGTGATTCCCTCCCTTCCTGCTTTTCAGTGATTTGTGGGGTTTAATTTATATATATTTATAGACGACTTTTAAATAAGTTGAAATTGGGCTTTGTAAAGACCTGAAATTCAAAGGCCAGAATCTGACTTCCTTTACATCAATATAAATCTGGAATAACTCCATTGACTGTGATGGAGATATACCAGCATAAAACCAGGCCCAGAAATTGTTACAGAAATGCAAAGTATTGTGTATAATGATGGCTCTGCCTCTGAAAATAAGAAGAGGATGTGTGTCTTTTGGTATCTTTTCTCTGAGCTGGGAGTAGGATCCCAAAGCACTTATTTGCTAATGACTGCCACTACTAAAAATTCTCCAGGCACTCTTGATGCACAGCTGTAATCTGATCCTAATCGATGCACTAAAATCTCTGAAGCCAGCCCTGGCAGCATTGTTCCACCACAGTAGTAACAGACTCTGTTACTGTCCTGAAAAACTCATGAAGCAAATGAAATATTATAACCAGAACTCTGGTGGCCTGGATTCATGCATAGGTGAGCAGACACAGAGATTAGTTTATGCTTCAAAACAACAAAAGAAAACACCCACTACAAAATATCTACCTGTCCTTTTTGTGCCAAAGTTGTTTCCAGATCTTCTATTTTTGCTTTATACCTCTGGACCTCTGCTTGGAGCTGCTCCTGTGCCTGTTAAAGTCAGTTACATCATTAAATGGTAACAAGCAGAAATACATTTCTGGATTTTCAATGCATAGAAAACTGAGCCAAGCCAGCTGGCCTCCTGCAAAGTGAATGTAAAACGCTATGAATCTGACCTGATTGCATTTAAAGCCCATTTTACACCTGGTGTGCATTGTTATAAATGATGACACAAGTGCCTAGCAGTGGAGAATCAGGACCCAAATCTTATAATTACTGTTCATTGTTTGTATTATATTAGTACACACCAAGATCAAGATGCTCTTGTGTTAGATAACGTACAAAACCCACAGCAAGAGGCAGGCCCTGCTCTGAAGAGATTACATTCTACATAGTCGAGAGAGGAAAAGGGTGGGAGAAAGAAATTATCCTCATATTACAGATGGGAAATCTTTTAGCCTTGGAAGATCAATGTAAACTGCATGATTAGCAACTTTGAACAGAACAGCTGCATTAACAAACTTGTTAACACATGTTGAAAAGGGGATGAAATGTTTGAACCCACAAAACCCCAACAGGTTTCCATTGTGCTGGCAGAAACTTAACTCCTGATACACAAAATGGGGAACTGTGTGTACCAATGTGCAGAATCATTCATTTTGACCCATTTTGATTCTGCGTAAATGCAAGGTTTCCTGGCTCTGTGGGTAGATAGCAAATTATGGGCCCATGCAAAATGTACATCTTTAATAAATCTGTACCATTAAATATACTCTTCAAAATGAGTGAAACTATCATTTATCAGCCACATGATACACAACTCTGTCTTAAAGGCCACTTTGATCTTTCCTGTGGGAGGTTTGTAAACACTGATTTCTAGTTGTAGCTAAACATGCTCCCCGATTCCCTGTCAAAAACTGACCTTGGCTTCTCTTTCAGCATCTATGATGCCTCCGGTCTGCTCCTGCAGTAATGCATATGCCCTCTGCAGGGCCTGGTATTCCTTTGTTAGCTGTCGAAATCGGAGCTCGGATTCTTCAGCTGCTAAACTCTGTAGGAGCAGAGAGAATTTGCTGTATAAGCAGCAGACACAGCAACATTGCAAAAGGAAGAAGTGGCCAAAATGTGGCCAAAGTAAGTTTATAACTTTTACCATGTATTGTGTTGTCAAAGTGCATGAGTCAAAACAGATTTGTAAGGCGCATGCTGTAGTGATGGGAAAGATGTGGCCTTTAGGCAGTGTCTATGGATTTTTAATCTAAAAGAAAGGTGGTGGTATTGTTGTATTTCAGAATATGGCCATTCTGACTGTGAATTCACTTTTATATCAGATTTAAGAAGTTGTCAGGAAAACGGACCAGGGCTGTTTGGATCATCAGGCTGTTGGATTTGCAAGGCTTTATAGATTTTTGCCAGGTTTCTCAGTGACAGTGGTGTAAATCCAGAGTAAGTCCGTAGCACTGAGTAGATTTGATTCACTTCTTAAGGCACAGGAAAGAACAATGTGGCACTCCATGTGCTGATGACAGCTTAACCTGAGAAGAGATTCATGCCGGGAATGCCATTGCTTTGTGTCGGAGCATAGTGTTAAAATCAGGTTGGGTCTGAGATACGCTGAATCAAGCTCTTGGATGGTCTAGCCCTGCCTTCTTCCAAGCTAGCCTTTCTCACTTTCTGGCCTGTCCATCCTGGCAGAGCAGGATATGTGGACAATTTATATTATTATCCTCCTTTTCCAAATTGACTTCCACCTGCCGAGAGCTTTCCAAAGGGATCTGGGGAGTAAAAATGGTTCACTGACTTCTATGGAGTTATTCCAGATTGATACAGATATAACTGAGAGCAGAATATGATTCAAGGCTTGTCGTTATCTTTTGAATCTGCAACGAGACATACAGATTCAAACAAATTTTCTGTCTCCAAAATCCAACCTGCCACACAATGCATGAAGAGCTGTGAGTAGATAGGAAGCTTTTCTGCCTGAGTACATTCTCCCAAGAAATCCTCACCATTGCCACATTGTAGGTGCCTTCTAGAATGACCTGCATTCTTTATTGCAGTGGTTTTCAAACTTTTTCCTCAGGACCCAGTTGAAAAAAAATCATTTATGCCCACGACCCAACGATTACATCTTTGAGCAATGCATTCCAGCCTTTCTGTGGCAGCAGGAGGGGGTGCTGCGACCCAGTGCCCGAGGGTCTGCGATCAGTACTGGATCCCACTCCTAGGTTTGAAAACCACTGCTTTATTATGTGATGCATGGGCTTGTGCATGGGATATTGACTTCCTCCAGTGGATTTTCCCTGTTTTCGACTACCAGACAGGTAAAGGAGCTGTCCTTTAGCTTAGGTGCTAAGATTTCTGCCTTTGCTGCTGAAAGCCTTTGTGCTTTGTCCCTGGTGAGGCTCCTGATGTTGGTGCATGAGTGTGTCTGTGGTCCATTGCTAATCATAAAAAACTAGGGATGGAAAGGACCTCAGGAGATCATCAAGTCCAACCCCTTGCTCAAAGCAGAACCAGTTCCAACTAAACCATCCCATGCAGGGCTTTGTCATGTTGCACCTGAAAAATCTCTAAGGATGGGGATTCCACTACCTCCCTAGGTAACCCATTCCAGTACTTCGCCAACATCCTATTTAAAAAGTTCTTCCTAATATCCAACTTAGACTTCCTCCACTGCACCTTGAGACCATTGCTCCTAGTTCTGTCGTCTGCCACCACTGAGAACAACCTAGTTCCATCCTTTCTGGATTGGAACCCTCTTTCAGGTAGTTGACAGTTGCTATCAAAACCCCCTCATTCTTCTCTTCTGCACGTTAAACAAAGCTAGTTCCCACCAGCCCCTCCTCATAATTCATGTGCTCCAGCCGCCTAGTAATTTTTGTTTCCCTCCGTTGGAACTCTCTCCAATTTGTCCAAATCCTTTCTTTAGTGTACTTCCTTTCTAATGGAAGTACAGTTCTGGGATCTCAGCTTTGGAACTTGTCAGGCCCTAGAGAGAATTTTGGACTCTGAAAAAACTGCTAGGAAATGATTGTGCCATGGACATTAAAAGTGACCTGGAAAAAGCAGGGCTTGGGGAACTACCCAGACAGACTGGTACAGGCCTCAGTTTCCTGTCCGATGGAAGTGACTGATGAACTGTTTGGCCTGACTAGTACCAATTACAAGAACCTTTCAACAAAATAATTGAAAAAAATGACACCTATGCTTAACCATACAAATAATTTACATATTTAATGATAGTTATTGCAGGGCTTTACGGGCTAGGTTTCCACTGAGCTCAGATTCTGATTTTCAAGATCTTAGCATGTAAAACTGAGGCCAAATTGATACTGCAGCTCACAGTGCATTCAACATGCTGAGCTCTTTTGAGATCCCAGCTGCTTGTCTTGGGAACTAATTTCTTTCCAAAATCTAGTTCCAGTTATAGTGAGACAACCAATTCCTACCTCATCCAGGTCATCATCTGGGGTTGCTGGTGTTCTGTCTGTTCTGAATGAGGCCATGGATGAGGTTTCAGAGTCCATGGAGTCATCATCGTACCCAAAGACTGTATCCACCACATGTCTCTAAAAAAGGAAGAATGTGGTTTCTGAACCTCTTTTCGAAGCAAGCAGCACAGGTTTTGTTTATGGGGCAGTGTTAGGCTGTCCCAAGAACACTTTGGTAGACACTTTAAAAGAACCACAAGACATGAAAGAAGAGCCATGGGTTGCATTTCCAAACACCAAATCCCTCTGAAAGGAACCAATCATCAACTGGTATACTGAGGTCAATAGAGCTGTGCTAATTCATTTACATCAGTTGAAGATCTGGCCCATAGTCTAAAACTATCAGAAAATGTAACACAAGAGAGCAGCATTATTCCAAGAAACCCTACCCCCATTTGAAGGAAATAGAATCGTATGTTGTTACCACATACAGCTGTTCAGAGCTAGGCCTTTAGTTCTGTCTGCAGAGACAGTGATGTCCTGTTGTGCAGAACTGAGATGATGAACCTGATTCTTCTCTTGCTGTATATCTTGAGTCAATCAGTGGAGTTGCACTAATGTAAAACTGGGGTGATAACTGCTACCTCAGTGAGAATGCTGTTCACACTACATGTTTTAATTGTTTAATACCCTGCCAGCTAGACTGAATTAATAGCACCAAAGGAAAAAAATGTGTGTCACACCCTGTGATGGTAGAGTTACTTAATAAACAGGTTTGGATTTTAGGGTACAGCTTTCCATATTTAATGCTTGGCACACAAAGTAGAATGGTTATGTAGACAGATGGATCAATAAGAATTTAAGAGGCACTTGTGCTACAACATTTTTCTCTTCTAACGCTGTCAGATTACAGCCCTCTAATTAATTTCCCTGTTTGAATCATTCAGAAGGGATGAACTGAAGATGCTGAGAAGTCCTTGTGTATGTGTAGAGGTTTTTTGGGCGGGGTGAGGGAGGTTTGGTTTTTTTAAATGAAGAGCACTGCCATATCTTGCTGTGTGGTGCATTTTCTGACCACTTTCGTTGAAAAAATGTTAAACATGGACACATTGGGTCCATTCCTTAGCCTCTGCTCTGCCTGTCGTGTGTTACCTTACACAATTCTTAATGAAGTTATGTGACAGTATTTCAATTTACCAAAGGATTACTGGGCCTGATTCTGCTGAATGACAGGACAGCCTTGCATTATGGTAGAAAAAAGGAGTCCTAACCTGGAGAATCTGGCAGCTGGAGAGTCCCCATGTGGCACAGAACTACACTAGCAGTTTCTGTATAACCTCTAATGTACAGGAGACATAGCTGAATGTTCCCTAAATCCAATCGATGGAAGCACTGGAAGATGGCATTAATTAGTTCATCTCTCAGATTCCTTTAAACTTTGCCAGGCATTGGACTAGACTAGACTGAGGATCATAGGATCAGAACACCTCAGGTGGCTGAAGGCCTTCACATCTTTCCCTTTTATTAAAATGAATGCTGCTTAGGATCCAGGCCAGGGATTTCACTTTACAAGAATATTAAGGTCAAATGTGAGTTTTGCAGGAATAAGGATTTAAAAATGGGCTCTGTGGAATAGTATAAACAGACAGCCGCAGACAGACTGAAGAGTCTCTAAAGATATATATCTAATCCCAACAGGGCTTGGGACTGGTATCTATGGAAAAGCAGGTGATAAATAATTATCTATTATTATTTTAAATCTAGTGAAAATAAAATACACAGGCATCCTCAGGTGCGTCTTGGAAAAATAGGACTGAAAAGTTTTTCCAAAGAAATTGATTCCTTTGAACCCCAATGCAAAGACATCTTATTGCAACCCAACATCATCTATTTCATCAAGTTTTCACAGCTTGTTTTCCTGAAAAGCCCACTGGCATCATTACACTAAGCCAACATAGATTTCCTTGTACCTTAATTGGCTTTGAACTTCTTTTATGCTTCCTGCGACGAATCAGCTTTTCTCTATCCTGGAAAATACAATTAAGAAACGATTTCATCCAATATTTCATAGTTCCATTTACATCAGTGGAGTTAGTTTCATTTACGCAAGCTGAGGTGCTAGTTCTGTGTTCTTTGTGCTGAACGCTGGTATTAAAGAAGTTATGACATCTGAAAAGATGCCCCAGCTATTAACTCATATAGTATAGCAGTTGTTTCCATTAAACAATTTGTACAGTGCCTGGTCATCATGGGGAGTTGGACAGGGCCGTGAAATTTGAAATATACTGTTTGCCTTGTCTGCAGACGCATTGCTGATATCTGTCTATCTCAAAGTCATTGGACTGTGTTACTGTTGACTTCATGTCGGTGTCCCAAGCAGGTGAGATGTCTTAGAAGATGCAACAGGTTTCTTTGGAATCTGATTTTGTTCACGTCATCTTGCAAACATCCTGGAAAGGGGCATTCAACATTAAGAGCTCTATCCAAATGAGTAGTGAACTGTGGTATAACATCTGCTTCTATGTCACATCTGAAGCTTCTAAAGAGGATTCTGACATCAGCCCCTCTTAACCTCACTGATGTACCCAAGATTCAAACATACAGTATTACTGAGTGGGGTGAACAGTGAAAGGAAGAATGTATCCTTTTGGCAGGCTTAAACCAGAGAGGGGTCCTTGTTCTCTTAGTTAAAGCCAGTCTTCCCATTGTGGGTACAAAGCCTTCTCCCACTGCGGATTCCAAAATCTGGAACAATTTTTCTCTGTCCTTCTGTGTCACTTACGCTTCATTTCTCATCTGCAAACTTATTTTTTCCTTCTTCCCTATACAGAAATCTGTAGCTGAATTCTGTACTATAGTGCATATTTCAGATCATATAAGACATTCTGCAACTACTATATATAATTTAGGTTTACTGTTTTCTTTTTGTTTTCTTTTTTTTTTTTTTTTAAATCCTGGAACTATATTACCGATCATGGAAATTTACATGATATTTTGTGAAACACACTAGGAGCCTAGGATTTTGAATAAAATATTATTCTCCTTTCTTGCAACTAATTTTTTCTTACAGCTAATTGTCATGTAGATATGCATACCCACAGATAATTGTACCCACAAAATGGTACTTGCAAAAAGTGAGACTCGATGTTGAAATTCAGATCCTGGAGATAATGAAGTATTATTTTTATTATTAAATGTTTACCACTCAAACCCTGCCTGTTATGAGCTAAAGATGTCATTTATATATAACTGCTTTTAATTCCTAATGGGCTAGACATACCCTTGTTAGCTCATCAATTATGTTCTGTTGTTCTATAACTTGAAGCTTTAAAAACTCAGTTTCTTGCTCTTCATTAGCTTGATCCAGATCATTGAGAGATTTTAATTTCTTCAGTGGAGGGTGTGATGTTATTTTTTCTCTCTGTGTTTAGAAGAAAAAATATATATAAAGAAAGGAAGATAAAGTGAGAGGCAGTAATTTACTACCCACCCTCCCCACTTGGAATAAATATCAGGCAATATTTTCTCTTTGGATGGTCTTTTAAATCTGCCTCGATTGCAAAAACTGTCATGCCTTTACTACTCTTTACCCCTCCTTAACTGTAAAAAAGAGAGAATGTCTTGGCTTTAAGTTGTAATTTACGCTGTGTGAGTCTGTCTAGATATCAGAGATGTTGCCCTCTAGTGACCAGCACACAGAAAGCATGAGGGAGAAGAATTCTTTGAGTGGAAGTAGTAGAAGTCTGTATTTCTGGAGCTGTAGAAACAAGTATTGTAAAGTCTGTGGTGTCGACACTAATTTTGCTTGTTTGAGGGATGTGGATTGGTTTCACTGTTAGGGTAGATTAACCCTGTAACTTCATAGTAAGTCTGTAACACTGCAGCTGGATGTCAAAGCCCTGCTTGCGTAAGAAATTAAAACTAATCTGATAGTCTCATCCTAATGTCCAGCAGAGCAGGACCCCATGGAAAGCCAACCAGCCTGCTCAAGCCATGTGCAGTGGAAATCACAAGTCGGCAATGATCGGTGGGGCAAGGCTGCTCAACACCCAGCTGCATTATTCCTGGCTGTCGCCAAAGATATTATTTGTTAATATCAAAGCAACACCAAACCAAGTGGGGGAAAGATGGTTATAACCCTTTTGAAAACTGGAGCCATTCTATGTTATGGATTTATAAAGAAGAGACCTTTTCCGACATGTGAAAAGGTAGGGCAACCACACATGATAGAGTATTTGGGGTGCAGTTTATAGCCCCAGACATCTCATTTGCATGTCCACTGTTCCATATGCCTCTAGTGATGCCCACAAATTATGCATACCCAGACTGCCCAAATGTGTGGCGTGTGTGGTTCTTTGTGAGCTGTGAGGCAGATTGTGCTCTTCATCTGCCACAGATGTGCTCATAAAAACACAAATGCAAAGACCAACATGAAAATGTAGTTCTTAATATTTTCCCTACCATAAAAGTATTTACAGTGAGCTTGGATGGAAGCAAAATTTTCACACTAATGACACAGCTGTTTTTCATGATTTAGGCCTGTAAATCTAATTTATGAAAGACTACATCCCAAGCTGTGGTGTGTGCATACAGCTCTTTGCTTGGTGTTCAGTACCAACCATTTCTACGTTTTCTTTAGTGATTGCTTTGAGTTTCTCCTCCATTCGCTGCAAAGACTGCATGAGTTCATCGTTTCTCTTGGTGAGGCACTTGTTCCTTTCAAGGAGAGGTTTGCATTGTTTTTCAGCTTCTCGCACACGTTTCAACTGTAATAACGAACAATAATGGTGGGTTAAAAATGAATTTTCCTCCCCTCATGATGGGCTCTGCCTTCTCTCTCCTTCCCAGGTGACTACTGTCCAGTAAAAACCTGAACAAAAGTATAAAATGGAATTGACAGAACAATATCACCTAACTCTTATATAGCACTTTTTATCCAGATACCTCAAAGCACTGCACAAAGGAGGTCAATATCTTTATCCCCCTTTTACAGATGGGTATACTGAGACACAACTGAGTTGTCCCAGGTCTCCCAGCCAGTCAGTGGCAGAATGGGATTAGAACCTGTTGACTGGGTCATATTGACCTCCTTAACAAAAGAAAGAGTTGGATTGCTCCTTGAATGGCCCAAGTCATGCTGACAGTAAATATCACAGCCACAGCTTCAATCGACAACAGAACATACATATATTCTCTGAGACAGTAGGTGCATTTTAATGAAACCATTGCTTAATAGCAATAAGACATTTTTGTAGATACTGCCATGTTCTAATATTCCCATGTCTATACTCCTGTCCACTTAAATGTCCTCCTTCCTTACCAGATGAGTTCCACTGAATAACACTGAGTTCCTGTTTTAAAAAAACATCCTTTCTGGCAAGGAAGGAGGAATTTCAAGTTGCTGCATTTTAGGCATGAAGCCTTTTGTTTCTTTTCCATTGTCCTTTGGGATTTTTCCTTCTATGGCACATTACTTGTTGCAGAATCCTTAGTCATACTGTATTATTTAATAAAGGTTCCCATTAACTGAAGACTGTTTACAGTCATTTTCAGAGAAGTGGCATTTTCAGTAATTTATAGGGTGAATGTTAATGCTCTAATCTTTTAGAAGCCAAGTTTTTGAGAGAGAGACAAAATCAAAGTAACACAGATAATGCATTTTGTTGTATTATTGAAATCGTGGCAAGACATCATTTACAAGTATTTATTAATACATCCCATCAAGGCACACAAGATATCTATGTTAACACATACTGACTTGATCCTGGTTTGTCTCCACAATGTATACAATAGAAACAGTGCTACTTTCAAAACCTTAACATTGTACCACAACTGTAGAAATGTTGAAGGTGAAAAAGCACTGATGCTCACTTAAGAACATACCTATTCCATTCTGAGTCCATCTGTATTACTGTAATTCATTCTCTATAGCTCTGCTATTTATACTGTCTTCAACCTTGTTACTATTATATGCAAAATGTTGAAAAACAGTCAGTCTTTGATTTACGAGAATAAACTATCCAGAAGCTGCTGTGTACTCAGGAACACTAGGTATGAAAAGGCAGAGAGGCAGGGAACACAGAACGGCAACACGTTATGTCTGTGATCTCATGTTGGTGTAACTTCAGTGAAGTCAGTGATTAATTAGTGAGATCAGAATCATGGCCTATTAGTCCAGTTTGTTTATTTGTGACACCATACCTTGCTGGAGTTTAGGAATTATGGGCTATTCACGTGTAACAGAACTGTAGAAAAAGCACGTCCCCAGTGAAACAAGACATCCATCTCAGATTGGCTGACAAGGTTACTGTGAAATTTCCTGGTAGGCCCCTTGAGAACCCTCTGACATGTTGCATATTAAGCATAGACCCTTATGAACTCTTGATTTGAGCCCTAGACCGCAGGGAACGTAGAGCCCAACAGAACTTTAGATATTACCATCACCCAGGGAACTCTCTGGGAAGGTCTGAGGTCTGGGGCAGAATGTAGCCAGGAGATGGATTTAGGTTGTAGCAGGGATTGGCCCTGGTTGCCCACTGTTTGGCTTGTGGGTTTAAATGTAATGAACTATCATGTTGTGCTTTATGGGTGTGTTCTGAGGCATTCCATAATATGCAGAATGGTAGAGTTTAAAAGGAAATGCAAGAGACACAAATACCAGGAGGGCAGTGAATGTGGTGGAATGTGGCAGTCACAGCATGAACTTTCTCTGCCTTGAACATCCTTGGAGGCTTCTCTTCTTTCCTTTCCTTATGGCTTTTTGCCTCCCCAATCTGACACAGATAAGAGTACCCACCAGTTCATTTCGTTCATCTACAAGCAGCGTGTTCCTGTCCTCCAACTTCCGGATAGTGGCATTCAGTTCTGCCATCCTCTTCTGATTTCTGCGTAAATCCTGTAAATGGAAAGAAAATCTATTTAGTGTCTAGTTCCTTTGAAACTGTCTACTGGACAAGAAAACAAATTGATTGATATGCTAAAAAAAAAGATGAACACACCATCATTATGTAATGAAAAATGAATCCCATTTATAAGGTTGACATCATTTACACTGTCTATCACAAATATCTTGGTGCTGGGCAAAAGTTAAAATAGCATGGACTCATTCTGCACTCTCCCATGCACTTTGTGTGGTCATTGACATCTATGCAACACAGGTGCAAATGACATACCATTCTGTTGGTAGCCGTTTGCTTTCACTTTGCACTGGTGTTGAGGACCACATAAAGTGCAAGTTCAGGCCCTTGGTCTGAACTCATTGGCCCAGGAAGGATTAACTTCTCAAAGCAAAGGGAAACATAAACATCTGCAAAGAAGAAGCTTGGATGGGTCTAAAAATGAGCCTTGAAGGCAACTGCAGAGGGTCTTTGGCAGAGATACCGGAGAAGAACGTATCATAGAAGGGGTTTCTGGACTGAGGGACAGAATTAGTCAACATTTTTCCATTGTAACTTTTTTTGACAAAAACGGTGTTTTTTTTATTTAAAAATTTCTCTGTGTCTGCCAGAAAACAAAAACAAACAAACAAACAAAAATGTTCTAGGAAAGCAATTTTCATGAATTAAATTTTGATGAAATGAAATGAAAATTTCCATTTTTCAGTTGTTGACGCAAAAAATTCTGTTTGTTTTTTATTAGAAATTTCTGTTTTTGAAAATTTTGACAAAAAATAGAATTGTAAAAGTTTTTTATAGACGTTTTCCTCAGACCACTCCACACCCTTATTTTCTAAGCCACTCTACTTAGGAGATTTATTTCTTTAATAACCTTGGGATGGAAAACAAGGAAAACCCTGGCATTCTCAACTGCCTTCATCTCCTTATGCCTGCATTGCTTAAACATGTAAGTAAAGTAGACCCTGAACAGTTCAGTCCTACAGACATTTCCGGTGCCAAGAACTATTTTCTGTAATCGGAATTACCACTAGAGGGCCCCTCACAGCGTGAAGCTTAACTAACGTAGCAACCTGAAAATGATGCAGGAAGTGGACAAAATAATTTTGCAACCGAAATAAAACCCAGCATCTCAATTTTGGATACAGTTAAACCTGCTTACAGGACTACTGCAGTGTTCTGACCCATCTCCTGCTCTTCCTGGGATCTCTCGTTTGGGGCTGCTCATGTTACACTCTGCCTCTTTTACTAAGAAGAGCTGTTCATCCAGAGCTTCCTTTTGTAGCTGGAGCTTCTGTACATAGCCTGTCTGGGTCTCCAGTTCTTTCTCCAAGGAAAAGATGATTCTGTCTTTAGCCTTGATTTCATCCATCTGAAGCAAGAAATAACAGAGTGTAACTGCGGAAGCCCAACAGAATGGTCACACTGCAGGAGTAAGGAGACATCACCTCACTGTTGTTGTCCACCCCTGTATCTACTGTTAAATAACACACCAACCTTGCAGATTACAAACATCCTCAACACCACAAAACACGTTAGTTAATTGCGTCTGATTTGTCAATCTATACTGAACATTACAAAGGCCATACATTGAATGATACAGCAGTACATCTATACACAGAGGATGGTCTGATATTGAAAGATGCTCAGGTCCTGCAGCTGATATACGTGAGAGATGCAGGTGCTCACCTTCTCTGAAAATCAAACCAAGAGTTTAGTCTATCACCTACCTTCATCATCATCAAAACTGCACAGTCTATGGAAGACTGACACCAGCCAGAATGACTCCGGTTGATGCAACCAAGACCAGTGCAAAGTGTAAAATGAGGCTATATCCTCACCTATGGAGCTATGATGATCTATACCAACTGAAGATATGGTCTGTATACCCATTTTGCACAAATGTAAGCCCCTCAGCTGGTGTAAATTGACACAGTTTCATTGATTTACATCAACTGAGAATCTGTCCTCTGTTGAGTAGGCTTGCAGTCTAGGGGCCTCATTCTCCACACCCTCTTGTCAGTATCAGTCTACCAAGAGGAGAATCAAGTTCACAAGTTTCATTCGCTGTGTCACTCCTGCTTCGTGTTCCAGGTAGATCCATCACATACTGAAGTGTCTGACATTTCATCACTTGCACTACAATCTTCAAAGCGTCTGATGAAGTGGGATTTTCTCCCACCGAAGCTCATGAGATTTAATAAATGTGTTAGTCTTTAAAAGTGCCACAGGACTCCTTGTTTGTTTTGCTGAACTAAACTAACACAGCTCCCCCTTTGGAACTGCAGTCTGGATGACTGATGCTGTCCAAGCAGCTACACTGGAAGATTAGAAGAGAAAGGGGTAACTAATGTTTGGAATAAGATCACTGCACACAAGCCCTGAAAACTTAGAAGATAGGCTTGAGCCACCTAAATGCCATTGAGTCTAAAGGAATTCACTGAGCTAGAATTTGTAAAACACTCAAAGGAAAAAAGCACTTTGATACATGAAAGTTACATGAATTATTTTCCTAAAACCAGACTGCTGACTGCGCTGAATTTTGCCCAGAGCCTCAAAGACACTTATTGATCCTGCAGCCTTTCATGCATACTGAAATCCTCTCAAGTATGTATTTTCAGATTAATGGGCCAGATTCCAATCTCTGTTACAGCTGATGCAGCCCTATTGACTAGGGGCGATGCAGTGCATTTCCAATGAGATCAATAGCCTCTGCTTGGTCAAACTTTGGAGCCCTAGGCGAAGGCCCATTGCAGGGCCCTCTATAGGCCCACGAGGGCCCCCTATAGGCCTATGGAGGTCCCCTCTGTGCCCCGCTCTTCCTCAGCTCCCCGCCCACATGGCCCCAGCTCCCTGAACCAGTTCCTCCTCCTGCTGCTGACCAAGGCAGATGCGGCTTTTGGGATAGGGGGAGCAGGTGACAGGACCCCTTACTGCTCAGGACCCTAGGCATTCACCTGCTTTGCCTACCCCAAAAGCTGCCTCTGTGCCCAAGTGCATGGCACTTATGCAAATAAAAGTTTTTTTCAAAGGGACTTTTTTTCTGCTTCAGGTACCAAATCAATCACAGAATACCCATCCAGGGCTGGGCTGAGCTGATGTGTTGTCAACTCTCACACTTTTGGTGTGAATCTCATGCTCATGCTATTTAATAAAACAAACAAGGAATCCTGCGGCACTTTTAAAGACTAACACATTTATTTAATGTATAAACTTTCGTGGGCATAACCCACCTCCTCCGATTAAGTACTATGTATTGCTTATTTATTGCTGCTATTTAATGTTCATTATAAAACCCAGAGCCTGGAAGAATGGCATTATATGAGCATTTGAGCTTTTAGTTAAAGAAAGAAAGAAAGAAGATCCTAACCCTCAGAATTGTAGAGAAAAACTTGAAAACAAGATTTGAGAGTACAGTACATGCTCAATAAAGCACAACACAAACCAGAAAGACCCCAACATGCATTATTTTGAAACTTTCATAATTATTAAGCCAGTCTCATGATTTGGGAGCCTCTGATTTCATTTTTTTTCTGAACAATGAGGAATGGCAATACTGTGATCTATGCCTGTTGATGGTCTTGCCCACCAATGTCAAAATGAAAATGTAATTAGTTGGAATGTTCAGATCACTTTCTTTTTTTGCACTTACCTGACAACTCGTGAATTCAGCTTTTCAGACCAAATTCATTGCTGTGGCAAGTGGGCAAAACTCCTTTGAAACCAGTGAAGTTGTAGCCACTTACACCAGCACTGAATTGGACCTTTCATGATATTTCTTTAACTGTTCATGACATCATAAACACTAAAACAGAGAAAATCGCTCCTCTCCACTGTTTAAAATCTTTCAATGCTATCACTTGTATTAGAAAAGCTGGCAGGTAGCTCCTGCAGATGGAGACAGAATCAAAGTGCAGTAAGAAATCATATAATATCTAATCCAAATCTTCTTTTCTCCTGACACTAATGGATCAAATACATATTTGGCGCATTACAGGTATATTATTAGTTTAACTAGAATTCCAATTTCCTTTTTGATTAAATTAATTTTTTTTATAAGGGCCTGGGTATTTTTATGACCTATAATAAAATGTATGGATATTATACACAGCTAAGATATGGCTTTGGGATGTAAGCTGATCAATACAGAGGTTACATCTCTCTATCTGTAATTATAAAGTACCTATCACTGTCCTATCTAAGTGCTGCTTAATGTTACACCTTTGACGGGTACATGGCTTTTTCTTCCCATGTTTCCCTGCAGCACAAGACTTTTGACACTGCTGAATAAATCCTATGATTGTTGAAAGTACAAACCTCAGCTTTATTAACATGTAGGAAACCCCATGGAGCATCTGGAGGAAAGCACAGCATGGCAAAACAAGTATTTCTTCTTTGCAGGACACCGTCACATTGCATGCTGCTGACTTCTGAAGATTAATTTGATTTTATTTTGCATGTCAATTAAAAATGCCACAATTATAGATGGACCCCAGAAGCAAAATCTGGTGCGATTTCCATCACAATCCCAAATTCTGGGGTGTTTGGATTCAGTGGTACTGTTCAGTCCACTGTTGGGTGCCAGACTGTGTCTGATCCTAGCACTGATGAGTAGGACAATGCTGGTAGAAGGAGGAAAACACATGAAGTCTTTGCCCTCTGTGAACACCCTGGGCAAGGGCAGTGAATCACAGATTTTTGTGCACCCCAGGGGTGTAATTTGCCAAAAAGGGAGTGAAGGGTTTGGAGCGGGGGGCGAGACCAGGACTATGGAGAGGGATTCCCACACATACCCTTTGCACATCCTGACACTCTCCTAAGAATTGTCCCTACTGAGGCATACTCCACCCCAGAACTGTCCCTTGGGGCTGCACAGCTCCCTACACAGACCAATGGTTCCATGGCACACACCACCCATAAGGCTAGAGTGTGATCATTCATGTCTACAAGACAGCGTCTGATAGACCTGGGTTTGGATTTCAGGGATGCATAGCTCTGTGGCTTTTGTTCACTCCCCATTTCTAGCTAAAACACCCAGCACCTGCAGGCTGGTTAATTTTGTGTCAATTTGCTGGAAACCTAAAGTCACTGCGGAGAAGGACATCACTGCGGTGTTCCTGGTGATAGAGCTGGGAGGAGAACTCAACTCCCCCTTAAGTAGAATGTTTGAAAAAGAAACGCACGTGGGCAGGCGGAGAGGAAATGGGATGATCAATAGCAAGAATTATACAAGTGGCCTAAGAAGGGAGGATACAAGGGGTAGGTTCTGAGTTATTACAGAGAATTTGTTCTTGGGTAACTGGCTGTTGAGACTTGCCCATGTGCTCAGGGTTTAACTGATCACCATATTTGGGGTCGGGAAGGAATTTTTCCCCAGGGCTGATTGGCTTGGGCTCTGGGGGTTTTTCGCCTTCCTCTGTAGCAAGGGGCATGGCTCACCTACCAGTGAATTCTCTGTATCTTAAAGTCCTTAAATCAGGATTTAAGGAGGTAAATAACTCAGTCATAGGTTGGTGGCCTATTGCTGGAGTGGGTGGGTGAGGTTTTGAGGCCTGCATTTTGCAGGAGGTCAGACTAGATGATCGTACTGGTCCCTTCTGACCTTAAAGTCTATGGCTATGTCTACACTTACTAAAGTTAGTTCGAATTAGTTAATTCGAACTAACTAATTCGAACTAATTTTAGTTAGTTCTAATTATCTTAATTCAAACTAGCATGGACCCACTAGAATGCTAGTTCGAACTAAGCAAGTGCCATGCACGGCACTGCTTAGTTCGAATTAGTCAATTGCATTAACGTCAACGTGCCGGTTAGTTCGAACGAAGCGCTTAGTTCAAACTAACATGGCCACATTGGGTTAGTTCGAACTAACTAGTTCAAATGAACCGTTACATTCGATTATACTTTTCTCAACTATTAGTTCAAATTAAGGAAGCCCTTAATTCGAACTAATGAAAGCCTAGTGTGGCCAAGGCTTAAGTTAGTTCGAATTAAGCTTCCTTAATTCGAACTAACTTGCCAGTGTAGACATAGCCTATGAGTTACGTCAAATTTGGGATGCAAAGGCGTTACATGTCTGGTAAAGCTATATATCTGCATGTCTTAGGCCATATACTGCACACTGAGAGTCTCTTTTCACCCAAGTACTAGGGACCTGGGTTTTGGGGGAAGGAGGCTCTGGGTTCTGTTCCTCCCAGTCTGGTGAAGCTTTAAGTGCCCATATATAGCACAAGACTCCTGCTGTGTATAATATTTATGGAGTGTCGACAGCCTCTTGATTGCATAGCTCAGGCCCCTACCACTGGAGCTATATGAGAATCCCTGTTAGCAGCGTAAGACTATAATGGGGAGCAGTTCTGATTCCATCCACTAAGGGAGGTGGTGGTATGTGTGCGAGCGTGCACTGTGTGTGTATGTAATATATATGTACACACATATACAAATGACTCAATTTGTTCCACAATACAGTATTGGCATATTTCCTCCTGGGTGTCAGAAGCCCCATGAGCAGTACATATATGGTGCTCCAGCCATATTCATCTCACCGGATTCCAAGAGAGATGTGATAATTTGGAGTTTTTAAATCTATTTGCAAACTGGTTTGCACTGCCTGGCTCTGTCTGCCCTGGAGCAGCGCTGGAGGCAAACACTGGCTGGTTGTTGCATGCGGAGATTACTAACCAGTCTGCGAATATCCCTCTCACTCTCCCATTTGATCTTCGAGATGGCTTCCTGATGGGACTGGTGTTCACTCCGAAGATCGCCCGCCTTGATCTTATCAGCCTGGATCATGTTGGTAAGGGCCTCATCCACTTGCTTTTTGGCAGATTTTAGTTCAGTAATTTCCTGCAAAAGTTTAAGGCGCTCGGAGTCAAACTGTTTCCTGGCCTCTTCGCGAGCCTCAATCGTGAGCGCTGTCCGTACTTTGTCACTGCTCCCATCCCGCAGTGCGTACAGTGCTGACTTGAGGCGCTGGATTTCACCGTCTCTGACTTTAACCGTCCGAGTGATTTCCTGCTCATGCTGTTTGATTAGGTTCTCCCGCACTGCCTGCAGCTCTTTCATTTTCTCCTCATGGAGTTTGGCTTTAAGTTCAGTGATCTGCACAGTCTGCTTGCGTTGCTCCAATTCTCTGATCCGCTTAGTTTCTTGAATCTTCTCTCTTTCAAGTTTACTGACCTACAGGTTGAGAAGAAAAAGAAATCAGCTGCCAGAAACATGTCCCTTGAAATATCCTTGCACTCCTGCACCTCAGGGTGGGAAACTCATCTGAGACATCCATCTACTCCTGCACCCTCAGCATGACAAAATACAGGCCACATACAGAAGTACTTACTCAGTTTTTATTCCATCTTGACTCAGGCAAAAATCTCATTGACTTCCTTAGGAGATTTTCCTCATTTCTACATTTTTCCCTACGTATTTTTTTCTCAAAGCAAGTGCTTCACTGATGTTCATTTAGACAAATGACCACAGCCCTTTGCCCACGCAGTGACCCACCCTACAATAACAGAGCAACATCACAGTCTTCACTAATGTTATCTAACAACCCTTATGTGCCTTTTTTGAATTCTTTAGCAACCCTACAAATCAAACTCATGTGAATGTGCAATGAAGGAATGCAATTTGATGAAGAAAGAGATTTCAGCTTGACTTGAACGTGACGGGCTTATTATCTGCAGTAAGAAGGGAAAGGGGGTGGGGTTAAAATTATAAAAACTCCCCAAGCACTTTCCTTTAAAAATACTCTAAAAAATCAGAGAATCAGCAAAACTTTTAAAGCGAGAAGGACAAGGCAAGATAAAAAAATCAATGACAATCATAAAAAAAAAATCCGTTGAAAGCCCTCTAGGAGACACCGGTGGTGCCTGCTTACAATCATAATTTATTTGAAGGATGGGATTTGCTAAAGCTCGAGAATGCCATATGCGATATGCACTGAGGTGGCATATTTCTCTTCCATCATATCCCCAAGCGCTCTCAGATATATTCTAAACCAAAATTTATCTCCAAGTGGGAAAAGAGCCCTAAAAGTGCAGTGTCACTTCAGTTTCAGGTCACCAAAGTCATCCTGACAAATCCTAAAAATGAGCAGTGTGTTTTAGGGCTTCTTGGAAAAATACCCAATGAGAAAGTTATAGAATCATGGTAGTGTATGGCTGGAAGGGGTCTTAAGGTATCCTCAAGTCCAGCCTCTGGCACCGGGGCAGGACCAACTAAACCTAGACCATCCTTGATGAGTTTTGTTAAAACTTCCTATAATGGGGATTCCACAACCTCTCTTGAAAGCCTATTACAAAGTTTAACTATTTTTAGAATTAGAAAGCTTTTCCTAAGGTCTAACCAAAATCCCTTGTTGCAGATTAAGCCCATTACTTCTTTGTCCAACCTTTAGTGGACATGGAGAATAATTGATGATCATCCTCTTTACAACAGCCCTTAACATATTTGAAGACTGTTATCAGGGCCCGGCCCCCACGGTCTTCTTTTCTCAAGACTAAACGTTAAATGTTTTTTAACCTTTGCTCACAGGTCAAGTTTTCTAAACTTTTCATCATTTTTGTTGCTCTCCCTCCAATGTGTCCCTGTCTTCCTGAAGTGCGATGCCCAGAACGGGATACAGAACTCCCACTGAGGCCTCACCAGTGTTGAGCAGAGCGGGACAGTAACCTTCCATCTCTTACGTACAGTCCTGCTCTTAATACAACCCAGAATGGTATCAGCCTTTGTCACAACTGTATCCCACTGTTGACTACTATTCAACTTTGTTCTTAGGCCCCCAAGCTCTTCAAGAGCCCAGGCCAAAGCTGTCAAACTAGGTTGTCTAAAAGTAGGCACTAAGCTCTGTATTAAGGCACATAAGCACAAGTGCTCTGTTCTTCAGAGGGGCTGAGTGCTCACAGCTCTCCGTTACTTCAGTGGGGGGCTTTGGAGATTACAGTCGCAATAGCCACTAGCGTCAGCGTATTCTGACTCCAGCTGTCTGACAGGAGTATAATCTTTCGTAAGCCTAACTCACAGTCGGGTGAATAGGGCCAGGAATAAAGCGCAGTCTCTTTTCATCACATCTTGGCATAATTTACAATAGTGGATTACATAGCGTATGCCGCAGTGTCTCTTTGAAGCAGATGGGACAGTTTAACAGTATGCATACGCTTTATGTGCAGTCTTGGATATTTGATATATTCCAGCTTCCACCAAGAGAAGGGAATTAAGGCAAGGGGACCAGCCTACTTGTCTCTGCTGTATAAAAATGTTATACAGTTGGTTAACTTCTTTCTGTCCTTCTTTGATGGATATTCACGTTACAATTACCACCACTGAAATTCAGGCCTCTTTTACTTAGGGGCCTGATTTTAGTCAAAGGTTGGGGTTTCCCTTTGCCTCCTTTCTCACTTTCTGTCCATTCTTGGCTGCAAATGTCCTTTAGGCACCCCTTGATTAGGTAAATGACTAGTATGTTCCTTGTTTTTCACCAGCATGCCTCTTCTGATTGATTAAGGAGCAGCTTTGATAGACTACAAAGTGACACACTTTCGTTTTCTTAGGCTGGAAAGGGGCATGGGGAGGGTGAGACAGGGCCATGGGGAGGGAGGAGTGTCAGTTACATTTGGAGAAATGGGGAAACAGAGTTATTCATAGAAAGTCCATTAGCCCAGGACTTTGCCGCTTCTCTTGGCTTGTTTTTCATAGCATCCCATCCTATCAAGGGCACAGATGACAGAAATCTGTTGATTTTTGAGGGACTTATTTGTCTGATTGCGCTAGTAGGATGAACAGTCCCTTACAATTCTCCCAGATGTCTCCTGTGATTAATCAGTTTACCATACTGACAATAGGATATTTAGAGATGAGGTCAAACCACAAACCTGAATCTGAACTTGCTTATATTTGGGGGATTCAAAATCTAAAGCAGGAACCAGAGCCAGATTTCCATATCATGGGTCAAATCAGAACCCTGGATCCAAACATCTCCAGACTCCAGGAGGGTTCAAAGTTCTTTCCATATTTTGTAACCTGGCCTCACTTCAAGCATTACTGTAACTCCCTGGACCTGATTCTGCAATGTTCTGAGCTTTCCAACCCCCACATATATAACTGGTAATGAATACACTCAGCATCTTGCAGGGAGGTGCTCAGCATCTCAGGATCAGGCCCACTGAAAGGTGCTGAGTCTGAATAACTCACGTTGGTTTGTTCTCTACATTTATTTTAGATCTCTCTTTTACAAGACTCATCTACCCTTGCAACTTCCATTCTTTTTTGTCATTCCAAAACGAACAGCTAACCGTGTACCACAGTGGCGCTACTGTGTTATTAGCCTATAGCCACAGTGGGAGTAAAGACAGAGGGAGTCAGTGAGAGAATGAAGTGGAAAGCATGAGAGAAACACACCATTCCTTCAAGTTCCTGGCAGCCAGCCTATGGTTTCTAAGAAGAGAAGCTAATCTCTGCCTGTATGCTAAAACATCGGTGCCAAAGCTTGAAAAACCATGGTGCCTTTCCAGGTTCAGTGATCAGCCTGCTGTAAAAGTCTGGAATGCAGCATGGATTAGAAAAAAAACGACTGTGACAGTTTCCTGGCTGCTATAAATCCTATCCGTTGTTAAAATGGGGTTGCCATTTAATGGCTATAAATCTCACTGGCGGGTGAGAGGAGAAACACCCCAGAGATTATCGGCATGTCAGATAACCGCGGACTGCCTTTTTTTCTTTCTTTCATCTTGTTTCTGCTACAGCTAAAGAAACGGATTTCCACTCAACTGGCCGATGGGCCTCTGAGATTACCATTAGCCGTGATATATGGATAAGAAAGACTTTCTTGATAAAAGGTCCAATGGAAGTTAAAGCACTTGATGTCGTTTGGTTTTGGAAACTACAAGCAAGCTGGCTTAGGTTTGTTTGCCTGAGGCCCTGCTTATTTGTGCAGGAGACAAACAGCTTTGGTCACAGGCTTCAATTACAATCAACTGGAAAAGAACACCTCAGTAAGTGCTGCCCTTTGAAAGTGCTGCTGTGGCTCGGTGGCCGATTCCGAGTGCTAGTACGTTGCAGCATTGGCCATAACCTCACGACTGGGTGATAGAAGGAAGGACACGATTCTGTCACAGAGGTCCCGGAGTCCGTAACTTTCCAGGACCTCTGTGACTTTTTCTGAAGCCATGAGAGCTGTCAGCCCAGGCTTCCAAAGCAGGAGCTGTCGGAACAGCTGCCCGGCTGCCAGCCCAGCTTGTTGGAGCAGCAGCCCCCAGTTCATCAGAGCAGCATCTCTCCTGGAGCTGGAGCAGCAGCGGTCAGCCACTGCAACGGAAGCGGGGAAGGGACTGGAGCAGCCGCAGGCCCCGTCAGCACTCTGTCTGTCACCCCTCCCCCAGAGTATTTTTAGTAAAATTCAGGGACAGGTCACAGGGTTCCGTGAATTTTGTTTACTGTCCCCAACCTGTCCCAGACTTTTACTGAAAATACCCATGAAAGAATTTTAACCTGAGCGATAAGAAATCAATGAGAACACTAACGTGGGACTTTCGTTTTAACCAGGTGTTCTTGATGAGCAGCAAACAAAACAAAAGATTGCCACTATCTCCAAAGCATCTGCGGGACACTTAGCTTTCCCCGTTAAAAACAACATTCGGAATTGCACTGGTGTCTACAGAACCCAGCTGTCGCGTCATGTGCTCCCGACTAGATGCACCTGTATGAAAGCAAGAAGCGATGCAGTGGAAAAAAACCCCATTTCATTGCAAAGCCACTTCAAAACTTGATGGTGTTTTGCCATACTGAAAACAGAGACAGCAACCGACTCCTGCAAACACAGCTAGCAGGAGGTGGGAGTCTGTTTGCCTCTCTCTGCAAAGCAGCAATGCAGTGGAAGCTAAAATTTTACACAAAGGGTGCGATCCTTCACCCCCAATCCAGCCCTTTCATCTGGGTATAGGAAGTGGAGTGATGTGAGGCCTGAAAGCTCTGTATTCTTTTGGGGAAGGATTCCCTTTGTGCAGGCCCCTCAGAAGTCAGTCAGACTGCTGCTTCCGGAGGAAGCCTTGCAGGCCTCATAAGGATGTTGGGTTGGGGCAGGAGACCTGTTTCAGGGTCGGGTCATAGCCTGAAGCACTGAAGAGCTCCTACCCATAGAGCATCTCTGGGAGGCTGCTGAACTTTAGACTCTCAGGTTTGTCTGAGTTATGCTCAGGGCTCTCCAGCCTCTTGAGGCATGTCTATATGGCAAAAAAAGACCCATGGCAGAAAGGCTCAGCCTGGGTCTATAGAATCTAGCTTGTACAATGGGTAAAAATAGCCATGTAGAAGTTCCCACTCAGGCTGGAGCTAGGCTCTGATCCCCCACACCCTGAGTTTCAGAGGCCTAGCTGGAAAATCTACGCTGCTATTTTTAGCTTTGTAATATGATCCTGTATCTGTATCTCTAGACCAGGGCTCTGAGACTTGCTGCCATGCGGGTGTTTTTTTTTCCTGTTGGATTTCAGTGTAGATGTACCCTAAAGGCATGTCTGCAATAAAAGACCAGCAGTATGGTTGTGGCTGGCTCAGTCATCTGATTTGGGCTTGTGGGACTTGAGCTGAAGGGCTAAAAATTGCTGTATAGATATTTGGCTCAGGCTGGAATCTGGCACCATCCCCACTCTGGGACCCTTCCTCCTAATGGAAAGTCTACACTGCTCATTAAGACGGGCTCTGACTTAGGTCTGAGCCCAAGCCCCCCTTCTGTCCATACACAAATTAGTCTAACTCAGGTCAGCAAGCTGGGACCTGGGTCTTAGGATCCTGCTAGGGGGATGGAGTAGAACCTTAGTCCCACTGTGACAGGTTCAACCCCTGACACTTTGCAGTATGGATGCAGCTCAAGTTTCAGGTCAGAGTCAGAAGGTCTGAATAAAGTCTGAAGTGCAGGATGGATACCTTAGCATGAGTGTGAGACAGGGGTTAGCAATTTACAGTGCACTGTGGATGTTCAAGTCCAGGCTTTGAAACACTGAGTACACAAGCCTTGGTCCCTTAGTTTGGGGTTTACAATGCAGTGCAGACGTAACCGTAGAGGCACAGCACAGAACTGCCCACTGTCTGTTTAAGGAGCACTTCACTCACTACTGAAATGCAGCCCTCTTTGGAGTGGATGAAAGCAGTCCTTTGGGAATGCATAGCAACACTACGCAATAAGTAGAGGGTAACAAATGAAGAGCACTGAGTCACAGAGCTAACACTAAAAGTGAGGATGACAGAATAAATTTAACTAGTTGGAAGATAGCCAGGATCTTGAGGTCAACAAACTTCTTCATGTGCCTGATACTCCTTTAACTTGTCCCAATTAAAATTGAGAGCAATTCTATTGAAAGCAGAGGAGTTACCCCAGGATAAAAATGGTATAAGTTGAGAAGAATCAGGCCCTGTCTGCTGGAAAAAAAAATGTGTGCCCTCCTTTGATTTTCTGTTATACAGTTTTTCCAGATCTTTTTTTTCCTTTTTAGATACTGTCATTTAATACTGAATCTTCACTCACCTTAGATTTCTCTTGATGCAGCTCGATTTGAATGTCTGTTAGCTTGGTCCTGAGGTCTTCATTGGCGGCCTGCAGGGCAACAATCAGTGCCTCAGGCTTCTCGCCCTTGCTACGTCCTTTTTTTGACATTGTTTCTTCCTAAAAGTCTCTGCGTTTAATTCCTTTCAAATAGGGACTGCCATCTTTGTTCCATTCAGGGTAAGTTGTCTTAGCACCTACTGTGTGATGTTCCTTAAGGTCCTGCCCTCAGCTGCTTCGGAAGCCCTGTGAGAAATAAGACACGCTGTTATTAGTCAGTGGCATCACTGCAATGGTTCACGTGGTTACAAAACATAAAGACAATAGTTCACTTCTCCAAACACTGTAACCTCTGTCCAGAGACTTGCAAGGGGGATTTTAGTACAATCAAATCGCTATGCATGAGCTTGATGCTCCTAATGGCTTGCAAAGCTATGTCTTCCCTCTTCTTTATTTCTTCAGGGGGTGTTCCACAAAGAAGTAGGAGCCAGTTTGTTTCATAAGGATTTTGTAGCTGAGCAAACAGAGATACTTCTAAAATTAATTTTAGCCCAGTGGTTGGCACTGATTCACGGCCTTGGATAAAGAAGCCTTCTGTGCATCCACAGAACGTGCACAGCATTGGCAGCAGCAGAACATGCTTCCTCTACATTGCCTTATCAATCTGTGTCTCAACCCTGACCTGGGACGGCCAACTTTATAGGCGTGCTGGCAATGACAGATCCATGGCCATTAAGTACCCTATCATCTCCAAGTCCTACAAGACAATTGTTCACATCACAAAATCAGCATACACTTTGACATGGTTGGTGACTGGAGAAGTCCAGGACCAGCATAGCAGAGTTGTGTACTGGTTGTTTTTCTTATCCGCTCCCTTGTGTCATTTCTCCTGGTCACCTGTTTAAGAAGAAGGGTTAACTTTCTCCTTATGAGCTGGAGAATAGGTAGCCCCACTGTCCCTTCTCTAGGTGAATCAGAGACAGATACCAGAGATTCCTAACGGGTGACTGACACCTTCTGGGGAAACAACCCAATTCACATTAATGATTTTGTTGTGCAGCGAACAGCCTAGCATTTTTTCTTGTTACCTCGAATTTGTTCGTATTTCCACCTGTATATTGTGAGGTGAACCGTGAAAATGTCATCCCCTAATTCCATTTAACTCATCTTCCATATGCTGTTTCCAGTCACCTTGTTTGAACTCCTTTGAAATGAGTAGAGTTAATCTAGATTTCCATTATTTTAACAGGATCAGAATTGGGCCAATATTTCCTGCACAATCCACAAGCCAAACTGAAGACAGAAGGTCTAATCTTGCTCTCTGTTACCATTAGTGGGGTTGCAATGGTGTAGAATCATAGAATCATAGGGTTGGAAGGGATCTCATGAGGTCATCTAGCCCAAGCCCCTGCTAAAAGCAGGACCGCTCCCACTAAATCATCCCAGACAGGGTATTGTCTAATCAGACCTTAAATATCTCCAAAGACAGAGATTTCACCACCTCCCTAGGTAACCCATTCCAATGCTTCACCACCCTCCTAGTGAGAAAGTTTTTCCTAATATACAACCTCGATCTCCCTAGCTGTAACTTGTAACTGAGATCAGAATGGAGTCCAAAGACAATAGCACATTCAGACTCATGCTTGTTATAGGAGTGGGCTATTATTGTGAAAGGAATTCCGCTCTAGAAACTCTACAGTACACGTGGGCCATTCTTGTCCTACGTGTTTTAATGCAGCACAGCAGGGACAATATTATACCGGCTGGCACAAGCTCAGAAGATGAGTGAAGGAGTTGGGAATGGCTAAGAATGTGAAAATATGACTGCCTATGAGATGTGAACGCTAATGCCTTAAAACTTGCTGTGGTTTAAATAAAGATGGAAACTTTCACAAGATAAACATGCTGGGGATTGAACTGGAGAAATAAAACTGTGTATGAGCTAAGTAGAAAAGAAAAGAGACTAAAAATTCACAGGTAGGATGGCCAGATCACAAATGTGAAAAATTGGGACAGGGGGAGGGGATAATAGGTGCCTATATAAGAAAAAGCTCCAAATATTGGGACTGTCCCTATAAAATCAGGACTTCTAGTCACTCTGTTCACAGTAGACACTTTCCCCCAGGGAAGTGCTTATTTGCCATTTGGTTTAAAGACTTAAATTATAGTTACAGAACAAAGTATTTTCACTGGCTGCTCTAGTACAGAACCTCAATCTGCAGAGAATATGAGGTCCTAGCACGCTTCAGTTCTGATTGGCTGAGAGCAGTTTCATGACTTAAACACTCTAGTAACACTGACTGCAGATGGCATGCATTGCTGACTGCAGTTGTGCAATAGTAGCTTTGCTTCATGTATTGTGCCGAGCTACGTTAAGGTCAGCCTCCCAGAGAAAGGCAGCCGTCCATAAAAGATGGATGCTTTATGTTCAGGAAGGAGCTACTTTGGATATTTATGCTTGAAAGCATGAAGAATGATGATTAAACATTATCATTGCTACACAGATGGAAGGTCTCAGGGTTACCCAAAGAGCTGCTGTGTAATAAGATAGAGGAGGCTGGAAACACAGCAAGAAAAATCTTGTTAAACTGCAACAGGAGCACCACAGGAGGTTTGAAATGTGAAAGTAAAGAGCCAGAATGAGGGATGACAAATAAATTGCTAGTCTCCTCCAAAGGGATAATTTACTCCCTATTGGTTTATCAAATATGCATTATACCTTTTTTATGCAGATAAAACCATGGGTTTAGCATCTGAATAGCAAGCAATTTCCAGAGGCTGCAGTGACGCGCCGAACTGCTGAGAAAACAAGCTTTAGCTAATGCACCGAGCCACTTTGTTTACAATTCCTAACATGCTGACTTGGCATTATTACCAGCCATTGGGCTGAGTTTACTTGATACGTTGGTTCTTATACGATTGTTTAATAATGGGATTATGAACTTGATATGCAAGACCCAAGCAACGACAGTGCATATGTATGCCCAGCATAACAATAATGCAGCACACTCACAGAACCAACATTAAATAAAAATTACAAGCATGTTAACTCACTGCAATTCCTACAGCCAACTTCTGCTTGGGTTACTTCCTGGAGTGACTCCGAATTTGTACTTTGGGGACAAATCCACTATTGTGTGTAGTGCCTACTGTGGGTAATCCCTACTAGAGTCAATGGGACTACTTACTACTTGGTAAGCACTGAGCCTCAAAGTAAGTTTGAGTGGATGTATTGTGTCCCAAGACTATAATCACTGGCTATGTCTACACTTACTAAAATTAGTTTGAATTAGTTAGTTCGAACTAACTAATTCAAACTAATTTTAGTTAGTTCGAATTAGCTTAATTCGAACTAGAAAAAATTAGTTCAAACTAAGCAAGTGCCATTCATGGCACTTGCTTAGTTCGAATTAGCGATCTCTATTGATTTCAATGAGCCGGTTAGTTCGAACTAAGCAATTAATTTGAACTAACATGGCCACATTGGTTAATTCAAACTAGTTAGTTCGAATTAACCCTTACTTCTAATGCCCTATTCGAAGTTATTAGTTCGAATTAAGGAAGCCCTTAATTCAAACTAATGAAAGCCTAGTGTAGCCATGGCTTTTTAGTTAGTTCTAATTAAGCTTCCTTAATTCGAACTAACTTGCCAGTGTAGACAGCCACTGGTAAGAACAGTAACATGGTATGGATTCTTAACAATGGGTATTAAGATAGCTGGTTTAGTGGCATCCTTAATAGATGATTCAGTCAACTTAATGAATAATGATCAGATGGCTAAGTACTGCCTATTTTTGCTATCTGTCACACTAACAACTTTCTCTTTGGAATGGGCAAATATGGATTTTCAATGATTGAAAACTACACGACTTTCAAAAACGAAGTCACAAAAAGGTTATGTCAGTTCATCTTGGGATTCAATGTTAAGACTTAGCAGCACAATGGACATTTTCAGTGAAATATTATATTCCTGAGGTCTTCTGCATCTGTTGTTTTAACAGTTTTCCAAAGAATGTTATCCTGGGATGAACTCATGCTATAGCTCTAAAAATCAAGATGAGCATATAATTCAAAACCATGTGTCGGATGGATTCAGCCTCTCGCTCCGGTCACAGCATACTCAGTAGCAGACCACAATTTCTTTAACTGTATTCAGAATTTGAATGCTACATCTGAGCCTAAAATGTGCTCTGGGAGCATTTATGGTTTGTCCTGCACCCACAAATCAAATGCTGAAGCTTCTGCAATAAACTGGTGCCCTTGTAAGCAGAGTTAATAGTGCCTGCAATTTGGTACCTGCAACTTCACATGCCATATGGAGATCCAGCTGTAAAGCTCTCTCTCTCTTCCTTCAGGTGTCCAACTCTTTTACATTCCCATGACCATCCCTCATCACGTTGCAGAGCCCAGATCTTTCTTACATGCTGCCAGCTCCTCTTCCAGACCTCCTGCAGAGAATCCACTTGTGCTACTGCTATCTCCAAGACCTTTCAGCTTATAACACTCAGATTCCCTTTTATGTGAGACTATGTTGGTATAACTTATATCGCCCAAGAGTGTGAATAAACCACTAAGCCACTGTCCTAAGTGCTTGTATGGACAGCACTGAGGCCTTGTACACACTACAAAGTTATTGCGCGATAAAGCCCTTTAATGCGCAATAACAAACAGAGCGTACACACACAACTTACAGTTATTCCGCGTTAAGTCCCTTCTTTTTGCGCAAAATGTAAACCACCTAAACGAGCGTGGTTGCTGCTAACGCGGAATAGTTGTTGCGCGATTGCCAGTGTGTGTACGCTTATCGCGCAATGTGAATATAACGGAAATGGCCCACAATTCAAATTCCATCCCTTCTGCACTTCCGCCTGTACTCTATCGTCGTGACGTCATTTTTCCCGACCTCCTCTTCTGTCCCGCGAATTTTTGAATTCACCACTCTCCCTTCTGCCTCGCTGTTCGGTGCTGCTGCCTCTGTGTGCTTCGCTCGCAATGTCGTCGCGCCGCAGCAAACGAGCTCCAGCCTGGACAGCAGCAGAGGTGATGGACTTGATCGGCATCTGGGGAGAGTCCGCCGTGCAGTCACAGTTACGTGGCAGCCGGAGGAATTTTGACATTTTCGGTCAAATATCCAAAGCCATGACCGAAAAGGGGTACGAGCGAGACACCCTGCAGTGCCGGGCAAAGGTGAAGGAGCTGCGGATAACATTTCACAGAGCCAGAGAGGCTAACCGGCGCTCTGGCTCCGCGCCAGCAACGTGCAAGTACTATAAGGAGCTGGAGGCGATCCTGGGCGGCGATCCCACAACCACCCCGAACTGCACGGTAGACACCTCGGAGACTGCACCCCAAACAGAGAAGGAAGCAGAAGGCGACGAGGCAATTGTGGACGAGGAATCAGAAGAAGAAGACTACGAGGACGGAGAGAACGGAGCCACTGACCCGGGGAGCCAGGAGTTATTTTCCACCCAGCCAGAAACAAGCTCCACTGATTCCTTCTCCACGCCTACCCAGGAATCATCAGAAGGCAGCTCTGGTAAGTCCCGTTCGCAATGTCCTCTATTCTAGGTGCTACAGCTCAGCGTAGACATGGTTTTTTTGCAAGGGGTTTTTGTTTTCGGTGTCCTCAGTTCTGTTCCTTACAGAACTGTAAAGGTGTTACTAGCATTACTTAAAAAGGTCATCGATGTATGCCTCGATTTCCAAGTAGTCGTTCCCTTTCAACTCACTGAACGCGTCATCCAAATATTTCCAGAGTCTTCTCTTGAAATTACATGGTAGAGCATTCCTTTGCACTCCACCATTCAGGGACACTCTTCCTTTCAGACTCGCAAGCACTCCTGCGGGCAACATTGCTGCGCACAGTCCTGCAGCGTAAGGTCCCGGCTTGAAGTCGGCAACATGAAGGAGATGCATTCTCGCTTGCAGAGGCACTCTAAGCAGTGTGAGATCTGCCTCTATTTCAGCCATCTCGGGCACGGGATCAGAACTTGGTGTGGCAATAGTCAACTCTCCGTTGTACTAGCTCTGCAACCCGTACCAAGCTTTGGGAAATCTGTTACCGCCCCCCCATAGGTCCCCTCTTGTGTATTGAAGGAATGTGTGGGGAGAACAACATCATTTGCTCCTGACCGTGGCGAGAACAATAGCGGCATTCTACATTTTTCATATCTGAACAGGAATGACCTTCGGTGGACAGTCTACAGCTGCAGCTGAGCGTCTGAGGAGGATAAGGCGGAGGCCTCGCAGGAGCAAGGAAGACGTCTTCCAGGAGCTCATGCAGTTCCATGAGGCTTCTGCGAGGGAGACAAGGCAATGGAGGAGGCAGTGCAGGCAGGACAGGAGACAGAGCAGTGCGAGGAGAGAGCAGCAGAAGGATGCCCTGATAGGCATCATGCAGGAGCAGACCAACCTCCTCAAGACCATGGTCGGTCTGCTACAGGCTCGCACCCCCCATCATCAGCCTCATATGCCTTTCAGTGCATCCACGCCACATTCCCCCCCCAGACAGTTTTTAGACCACCATGGACATCCATGGTGTAACCCTAACAGAACCCCTCCCCCAACATATGTAGTTGAGTCCCGCACCTACACCCACCTTTAGTCCCTACTCCCCTCAAACCCGAGTTTTGATCAATGTTAATTAAATAAAGTTGAATCCTTGTTAAACTTAATCAGACTTTCTTTATTTGTTTCATTAATTTAACATTAACGGTTTTTGATTCAATGAATGTTTACAGGGGAAAAACACAAAATTTCTAAAGCTTAATTTTTAACAGTTGAAACATATAGGAAATGGTTAGTAACTATATTCAAAGGTACAATTTTAACCTACAGTACTAAAATGGGTTTTTAACGCATCCCTTATGCGAACTGCCCTTAGCTGCGCCCCCCGGATACCCCTCGTGTCTGGTTGCTGGTAGGCATTTTCCAGACGTTGTGCCTCAGTGGTCCAAGAGTTCCTGAATCTCTCCCCCCGGCTTTCACATATATTGTGAAGAACACAGCAAGCCGAAATAACTAATGGGATCCTGTCCTCGTGGAGATCTAGCCTGCCATACAGCGCTCTCCAGCGCGCTTTTAAACGGCCAAAGGCACACTCCACAACCATTCTGCATCTACTTAACCGGTAATTGAAACGCTCCTTGTCAGGATCCAACCTCCCGGTGTACGGCTTCATGAGCCATGGCATCAGTGGGTAGGCGGGGTCCCCAAGTATCACCACTGGCATCTCTACACCGCCCACAATTATTTTCTCGTCTGGAAAAAATGTGCCAGCATGTAGCCTTCTGAATAGTCCAGAGTTTCTAAAGATGCGTGCATCGTGCACCTTTCCAGACCAGCCAGCATTAATGTCCATAAAGCGACCACGGTGGTCCACCAGTGCCTGTAGAACCATCGAAAAGTATCCTTTCCTGTTGATGTATTCAGAGGCAAGGTGGTCGGGAGCGAGAATAGGGATGTGAGTCCCATCTATTGCACCCCCACAGTTCGGGAAGCCCAACTCATTAAATCCTGCGATGATCTCCCTCACGTTTCCCGGGGTCACCATCCTCCTGAGCAGAATACGGTTGATGGCTCTGCATACTTGTGACAGTGCCACTCCAACGGTCGAGCGTCCAACCCCAAACTGGTTTGCGACCGAGCGGTAGCAGTCTGGAGTCGCCAGTTTCCAAAGTGCGATAGCCACACGCTTCTCCACGGTCATGGCGGGTCTCATCCTCGTGTCCTTGCATCGAAGGGCAGGGGCAAGCTCCTGGCATAGCTCCATAAATGTGGCTTTCCGCATTCTAAAGTTCTGTTGCCACTGATCATCATCCCACAGCTGAAGGACGATTCGTTCCCACCAGTCTGTGCTCGTCTGCCGGGACCAAACACGGCGGTTCAGGCTGTGTTGCTGGTCCGCGAAACTGATCAGAATGTCCGTTTTGTTTTCAATGCTGTCATCATCCGAGACCGAGTCATCCGTGTCATGCTCCGAATCATAGCCAAAGGCAAACCGCAACAGAATCTGGGCTGTGTTCACAATGCTGAAGGCAGCATTCAAGATCACAGCTGAATCCATGTCGATTCTGAAAAGGCAGTGCCGAGAAGAAGGTTGCTTCAATTTGAAATTCGCGCTCGTTGCTATTGGCAACCGCTGGGTAGCGTCAGTAGCGGAATGCACTACGGGAGATGATACTGGGGACTCTGGGATACGTACCCACAATCCCCTTCGCTTTCCTGGAGGACTGCGCTCAGAAGGGGGGGGGCTTTGTTCCGTTAGAGCAAGCATAGTGTGTACGCGATCTCGCGCAACAACAGCCACGGGAGAATTAATGCGGAAGAGGATTATTGCGCGTTAAAAATGGTAGTGTGTACATAGCCTGAGTTGACGGGAGCTTGCTACTGCTCCTTGTTGGCGGTGGATTAATTAAGTTGATGGCAGTGTTCTTCCCCATTGGCTTAGAGCACCTGCACTAGACAGCTTACAGTGGTATAGCTGTACTGATGAGCTGTAAGCACTTTAGTCTGGCCACAGCCTTAGAATCCAACATACTTCTGCTCATCTCCATCTTTTAATACATGTTTTGTCCTCCAGCTGCCTGCTTGCTGAGCCAGTAGTCTGTGGAAGTTTGCAGAGAGAAGTCTCTTACTTTACAGTAAGGAAAACAACGATGAAAGAGAGAACAACTATAAGGTTTCCAAGATAGTTGCCTGGCTAGAAAAATTGTTTTGAATCTTTGTACTGCCCTGATCTATTGCAAACCAGCAGGCAGACTTATATTTAAATGTGCTGACCCCATAAAACCAAACCATGCTTAAAAACACTATTTTTCCTACAAGCAGGTGATCATAATAAGTGGTAAGTGTGATTTCAAACTCCAAAGTACTCCAGTAGAATAATATACAGAAACTACCTTACTTACTGTAAAATAGTATTTGTATTATTAGATAACCACCCATCAGGAAGCAAGCAACCACATTTGTCCACTTACAGCCTTAGTTGAATTTGATTTTGCTGGTATGCAGTGCATACTGGTGATGGAAACAGTTTGGTTGATAATGTGGATCTTCCTTTGGCGCTTAACTGAAATATTCCTCTAGGTATGGATATTTGTGGTGTTCAGATACACACCTTACCACTTTAATTGCACAAAATTCTTAGCTTTCAGTGATGATCTGTTGCCCACCAGAGTGACGGTTTTCAGACACCTTGAATAAATAATCTGTCGTAGTCACATGCTCTGCTAGGACAGGAGTTCAATATACACAACCTATCTGTCTGTAAAAGAGAAGCAGCAGTATCTTTGATGCAAATATTTCAATACACTGGTGAATTTCAGAGTGGGTATTTTAGTAATGCAGACACAGATTTAGAGTGTTGGATTGTGCGATAGTCTAATCTACAAAAGTAGTTAAGAATATCTATTGAATATATATTGCAGATAACCTTGTGGCTAGACTGTCTGTCTGCAGTAGCACTTAAGAAAACTTACAGTAACATAAGCCAGGTTAAAACTGACCTCTCCAGATCAAAGGCAATTCTGAAGAGAAGCAATGTGGTCTTATGGTTAGATCAAGGATTGTGATAAATGACTCCTGTGTTCTTTTCTCATCCCTTCCACTTAGTGCTTTACTGTGTGATCTTGGCAAGTTCATTTAATTCTGTGCCTCTCTTTTCTGATCTGTAGAAGGGGTGTAATAATAATAATAATTAATAATGTCTCACAAGGGCATTGTGGGTAGAGCTAGGTGGGGATTTTTCAAGTAATTATTTCATCAACAATACTAATTTGTCAAAACCAAACTATTTGTGAAGCTGAGCTGGGTTTTATGAATGTTGAGGGAAAAAATTTCAAAATGCTCAATATGTTCCATTTTAACATTTTCTAGGGGACAAATACAGGTTTTGTGGTTCAGAATTTTTCATCTCAAAATTTAAGCTAATTAGACTGGGGAAGAAAGGTTAAAAAAAAGAGACTAAAGCTTGAAATAAGATGGAACATTCTGAAATTATCAAATGAAATTACCTGAAATGGAAAAAAAAAAGGTTCATGAATATTTTTGAGATTTCCCTTTTCTGTCCATATTCAGGATGGGGAAAAAGCTTCAAACTCTTGAAAATATCCCAAACAGTTTCCTGCCCAGGTTTAGTTGTGAGGTTTAAATAATTAATTTAACACAGTCTTTTTGGATTCTTTGACATAAAGATTTATATTCTGAATAAAAGTCTGTTTTTTTGGCCTAACTGCATGTGAATGGTCTAATTGAATTAGGTGTATGATATTATCAGTGGAACAGATCTGTAAGGGGCAAGGAATATGGAGATGGAGACGGACAGCGAGGGTGGGCCAATCCCCTGCAAAGGGATGAAACCTGGGCCACCAATCCTGGCAGACAGGAAGCAGGGGGGCGGAGCCCAGAAGGGCAGTATAAGAGGGCGGCCCTCTCCATCAGTCAGGGCTCAGCCAGCACTGGGGAAGCACATTGCTGCACTGCCCTGGGGCTGGATGCCCCACCAGGCTTCCAAAGAGACTTGGCCCTGACTTCCTACTGCCTGGGACCCAGAGGACCATCCCGAGTGGCAGGCACCCAGCCGGTCCGAGGAGACGCCAGCTCCCTGGGACCTGAGGGAGCAACCCCCCATGGGAGAACCAAGCAACCAACCCCCTGACCCAGAGCCTTGGGATTCTGAATTGCTGGATGACCCCTGTGACATGGAGGAACTGCCCTCTGCAGAGGACCTGTACGGGACGCTGCCAGCCTTACCACTACCAGACGAAGCTGATGGGTTCGGGAACTTTCCCACGGCTGAATACCCCGGCATCCCATAGGAGACTCGGATCCGGTACCCCAGGGGAAAGGGAGAGGGGAGAGCCACCTGGCCAAGTGACACTGGGCGGTCTTTGGGAATAGTGGGCCTGGGGCAGCGTGTTGCGGTGGGAGCCCCGCTGCCCCACACCTGGGGATACCCCGGTGCCACCCGGAGCATTGGAACCGTCCTGCTATAGCCACTGAGGTTTGTTAATGGTATTCCTTTCTCCTGTGTGCCCCCCGAAACACTCCTAACTGAGAAATTGCTGCCTGCTCTGCCCTGTCTGAGGGCTGGGCAGCCTATTATATAAAGAGACTTGCCTGTCCCAGGGCTGGAGACTGCTGCCTGCCCCGCCCTGCCTGAGGGCCGGGAGGCAGAGCGGTCACAAGATCCTACATCTTTGCTCAGCCTTAGCTCAGTTAAAATGCCAATGAAGTCAATGAGTGCAAATTCAAATCCCAGGTTTAGAGAAATTTTCATCTTGTCGTCCCAAAGAATGTGAGAACATATGTGTTACAGCCAGTATGAAGCTAGGTTGAGGACTGTGAGAGAGTTCACCTTTTAATCCATGTGAATGGGATTAAAAATAAAAGAGTCAGGCTTTGTCCAAACCCAATTACAAGAAGATGTGCTAGGATAGGTCTTAGTTACAAGTCAGTCCAAGATTTTTCACAAAGGAAGCATTGGAACATTTGTCTCTCGGTTGCTCACTAGCTGGACTATGACAAAATTTTAGGTCATTTCTCGTTAGGCATCAATTCAACCCATGCAGGGTTGGAGACTGAAATGAAGACTTCAAGCATTTGTTAATCTGACAGCTCCTATTTGAGCTGTCTGTGCTGCTCTTTTCACAAACCTCATTGATGTTCTCAGTGAGGTCACCAGTCACCACTTTGTATTAACCAGCTCAGACACCATCTTGACTACCTGTTCTGCAGAACTCAGTATATAGCGACTGATGAGCCTATCATACAGTGCTTTAAAGTATCCCAAAGTGGGCTTAAATTCTATAGCCTCTGTTAGCACCTTTTTCCTGGAGTGGATCCCTAAATCCCCCTACAGTTAAAATCTGTCAGCATTTCCATTCTAAACTCTATGTTCCAGGGATTTACAGCTCAAATGCTAATATTTATAGCAGGATGAAACATTTCATGTAAGCTATAGGGTACGGCATTTTAATATACTAATGCACACAAAGGGTCACATTTGCAACACACCTCCTTAATTGTGCCTCATGTAGACAACATCAGATCTTTTGGTCATTTTTAATTCTGGAGTTACTGTTGTGATCATCAATAAAGCAAACCTAACAAGCTTACAAGCAATATTTTATATTTCCGCAGCACCTTTCATAAGGGAATCTCAAAGTCCTTTGCAGACATCAATTTACAAAGCTTCACAACAGCATGGTGAGATAGGTGAGAATTAGTACCCACATGCTGGTGCAAAGATGGGGAAATAATTGACCTGATTTGCAGAGGGCCTGAACATCCATAACTCCTATAAGTCAATAGTAGCTGCAGGTCAGGGGCTCAGGACCTGTGGAAATCAGGCCACGTAAGTAGGTGCCTGAATATGGATGGAGGTACCTAACTTTAGGAAACTAAGTTTAAAAAAATTGAGAACACTGCATAGTGCACACATGCGGAGGGCTAAACCCCACCATACGCATCTGAGAGTGAAATACTCCCCTGAACTTGCAGCATATAAAGTCCACTTCTTAAAATAATATTTCAAGGCTTCATTTCTTCAGAGATCTTGTATCAAAATTAACACTGTTAACTGGGCCACAGAAATAACTGGTTACACACAGCTGAGCTATTTCGCCAGTCTCAGAAAACCTTTTTGCTTCACACAAACAAAGGTAAAAGCATCTGGCATTACCCTAATAATACTAAGCAGAGAGATCAGATCCTCTCCATAAAGTAGTCTGGATGGTGGAGCAGGAATAATCTGGGGTGTGAAATAGCAGTCTGCCAAGTTGTCTTTGGGGCACCCTTTTTTCCTCATCTGACAGAGCAGAATGACAATTAGCCTGTCATCATGAGCAGTTTGCAATCAAAATGAGGCTGCAATCTACCAAATAAAAGGAAATTATCACTCTCACAGGCCATCTTAGAACAGGACCAATGTGTCTACAAAAGGGAAATTAATGCTAAATGAGCAGGAACTGGCAAAATTCTCGGCAATGTTTGGCATGAATACAATACAATGTCCTGTCAATCTAAAAAAAAAAAATCCTTATGTCCTTACCTATGTTAATAATCACGCTAACAGAACTGAAAACAAACTGTTTCCTTATCAATATTCTTTCCCTACTCTTGCACACTCAGATAGCTTATTACGAGGTTCCCAATGAGAGTTAGGCTGCTGGCATTAAATATTGTATTTAAAGAGGGGAAAAAATAGCAGAAACAGCTGTTTTGAAGACAAAAGAAGCAAATGCTAAAAATATTACAAGGACATTGGAAAGAGGGAGGCAGGAAATTAGTAAATTAGTTAGAGGTCAGTTTGGGCCTACAGTTTCTTTCCCTTGTGATATTTCAAATGACAAGAGTGTCCCTGGAGTTATGGGTTCATTAGTTGTAGCTGCTGTCATATTACTTCTTTGCCTCACTGGTTATAACCTATGTTGTTGGGAGGACTGAGGGATGGATAACTATAGGCTTAAAGCACAGCACAGGAGTCAGATGATATTCGTTCTCTTCTTGACTTTTCCACCCATTCTGTCTGACCTTTGATAATATGTTCAGCCTCTCTAGGTAAGTCTACACTGCAGTGTTTGGCCAGGGTTAACAGAACTCGAGGGAGCAGGGTCTGGTTTGTTAATCATGTATCCAAGTGGAAAGCATCCCTATCAGGAAAACACCAGTGCTTAAAGTATGTACTTAAATGCTTCCCAGAATTTGGACCTATTATCTAGTGTTATATGATCATTGTTCAACATTTTTATCAATGATTTAGATTATGGCATAGAGGGCAAACTTATAAAGTTTGCTGATGATACCAAGCTGGGAGGGGTGGTGAGTGCTTTGAAGGATAGGATCACAATTCAAAATTATTTGGACAAACTGCTGAAATGGTCTGAGATAAACAGAATGAAATTCAATAAAGACAAGTGCTAAGTACTCCACTTAGGGTTGAACAACCCATTGCACACATACAAAATGGGCAAAGACTGCCTAGGAAGGAGTACTGCAGAAAGGGATCTGGGTGTAATAGCGGACCACAAGCTAAATATGAGTCAGCAGTGTAATACTGTTGCAAAAAATGCAAACACCATTCTGGGGTGTATTAACAGGAGTATTGTGAGTAAGACACGAGAAGTGATTCTTCCACTCTGCTCTGCACTGATTAGGCCTCAACTGGAGTACTGTGTCCAGTTTTGGGTGCCTTATTTCAAAAAGGAGGTGGAGAAACTGGAGGAAGTCCAGAGAAGGGCAACAAAAATGATTAGAGGTCTGGAACATTTGACCTATGAGGGAGATTGAAAGAGCTGGGTTTGTTTAGTCTAGAAAAAAGACTGAGAGGGGATATGTTAACAGTTTCCAAGTACCTAAAAGGTTGTTACGAGGGCGTGGGAGAAAAATTGTTCTCCTTAACCATCGATGATGGAACAAGACGCAATGTGCTTAAATTATAGCAAGAGAGGTTTAGGTTGGACATTAGGAAAAAATTCCTAACTGTCAGGGTGATTAACCACTGGATTAAGTTGCCTAGGCAGGTTGTGGAATCTCCTGCATTGGAGGTTTTTAAGAGCAGGTTAGACAAACACCTGTCAGGGATGGTTTAAGAGGGTACTTGGTCCAGGGAACTGGACTCCATGACCTCTCATGGTCCCTTCCAGTTTCTATGATAAGAACATAAGAATGGCCATACTGAGTCTGACCAATTTTCCATCTAGCCCGGTATCCTGTCTGCCGATAGTGGCCAATGCAGGATGCTTCAGAGGGAATAAATGGAACAGGTAATCATCAAATGATAGGGGACTGTTAATTGCGGTAAAGCTGGTTTTGCAAGGATTCAGTATTGTGCTGACAACAAACAAAAGGAAATCACTGGATACATGAGGAAAAAAAGCCGGCTGTCTCCCAGTGATCTTTTCTAAGACTGATAATGAAATGTCCCTATTCAAAATGAGGCTAAAAATAGGAAAACATCATACAAAAAGAGATGCACAGCGCCGTTGCGGACATCTGTGAAAGGCTTGGGTCCCCTTGTCTCCTGGTGCCGGGGCTGAGAAACTACTGTGCAGTCTTGCCAATATCAGACAATGAGCGCATTAGGGACAGTTTGAAAACACAGGAATTGAATGTCCCACTCGGCTGCCCTGTCATCCATTGTGATTTTTACACACAAACAAATGGAGATGATTGTCATTACCTGTTAGGCTGCAGGAACGTATTGCTCTGGTGAGAGAGGGAGGAGAGGACCGGGCGGCTTGAATCGGCACTTCAGTTTGGCAGGGCACATTTCCCCACCCCTTGAATTGCCTGGAGTGGAAGGCCAAATAATCGTAACTCTGAGGGAGTGAGGCACTGGAATGGATTCTGCTTCACAAGCTGAATTTTCTCATTCAAATAAGTCAGTGGCTGCCAAAGACATGCTTTATTTTTCTAAAGGAAATTTGTCAAGGCTGAGGCACTCCAAATATTTCCCCCAACCCTTAAAGTAACAGCAACCTTACCTTTAAAATCTGAGTGCCTTAGAGAGTGCCTCTGATTTACCCCAGGGTTCAACTGAGAATAGCACCATTAAAATGGATAGAGCTGTGCTAGGTGTAAGAGGGAGAAGTATCTGCTCTGAATTTCTATTACACATGCTGCTCCCCCGCTGGAAGAGGCTGTACCTTTCTGAGTTAAATGAATGCAATGTCTGCTCCCTGCTGTGCTCTGCTAGCCAGTGAAGAGTGAGTACAGCACTGCTGTTGGTGATATCCTTTGGCAGTCCTTGAAATCCTGAGGCCCAATTGTCCTAGGGCAAGAGGAGTTGCAGGCATATATCTCCTGGCATGATCGGGAACCTGAGTGCAAAGGGGATTCTGAAGAGCCACCCGGGCATGTGCGCAAGAAGGGCAAGTGCCATCTTCCCTCTTCCTGGCCCCTGTCACCTGCACATGGCTATTGACACTTTAGCTCAGTGTGTCTGTATCTACATTTATATGTCTTTGATTCCAAATAATTCCACAGGCACATTACAAGCACAAGAAGAGCCATCAATCCACCACTAAAATGCAGCTGCCTCTCAGCAGCTGACATGCAGCACACATCACCACCACACAATAGTTCAGGGGTGGAGCTGAAGTAGTACACCAAATCCAATTACTGATAATGGTTACAAATAGTCAAGAACTTGGTTTTACATTGCCTTAATAGATACCATCCCTGGTAATGGTGAAGAATAGTTCAGTTTCGACTCAGACCGAAGTGTGCCAACTACCATATTGCCTGAATTACTTGTAGAGCACACTTCCCTGTTCTAGGAAGGGTGCCATCCAAGTATTTTCCCAATATGATCTTGCTTTTCTTGTGAGATCTGAGAAGGTCAATATCCAAGTTGGAGAAGGTGGGAAGCATTTTTGGGATCTGTTTGAAGTGTCCCTTTTAAAAAAGGCATTCCCTGAAACTTGATTTTAAATAAGCAATACAAGAAAGGTGACGTACACAGTGTTATTCTGACCTTGAAGACATTTCTAAGAATAGAAAACGGAAAGTCTGCAGAGCATCGGAAGCAGAACTAAAGTGGGGAAAGGAAACTCTTCAAAGCATACATATAAATTACATACAGATAGTCTTGGACCTTTAAAATGCCTGACCAGTTGAGGATTTCCTGCCTGGCAGAATGAATTTAATTGAGTGTACTGTGTACCTATAAAGAAAAAGACAACCTTTTCTTGAAAGACTGGTGGAATTTTAACAGAAATACCACCTGGAGCGGGAAGAAAGATAGAACATCTATGTTTCATCTCCTCTCCTCACTTCCTTATATCTGGGTGTCCACAACAAAATTCTTATTCATCAGAATAACACTATTTATAGCACTCTACTCAATCAAAATATGGGATTTGTAGCCACCAGTTTCAACCATAAGTGATCCCACAAATAAGGAAATTGTCATCATTAGTCTCTTAATTTCTTATTTTTTCAAGGTCATTGTCTGAAGGCTCATTAGACTTTGTTAAATCATTCAGTTCTCTCTCTTTTTGTTTTGGACCTTGAATAAGCTCTAAGTCAGGGGTGTCAAACTCGTTTGCTGTGGAGGGCCAGTTTTGACTTAAATGTATTTCGAGTGGGCATCAATCAAAATACTACAGCACTCTTTCACCATCGCAGAGTGCTGTGTATGTGAAACTGCGCTCAGTGATGCTACTCTCTCTCTCTTATGGAGAGAGTGTGGTCTCGTGGAGCAATCTCACATACCCAGTGCTCCATGATGTTGCAAGACCTGACACACTTGCGGCACTGTGGAGCAGTGGGTATGAGAGACCTTCTCCCCCCCCCGTGTTAGGGAGAGAGTGTGGTCATGCCAGGTGCAGTCACTGGCCGGATGAAACAGGTTCGGGGCGCATGTTTGACACCCCTGCTCTAAGTAGAAAAGAAATAGATTAGTGGTTCTAAACCTTTTTCATACCAGTACCCTTCTCCCATCTAGCTGGGGCAAAATATAGGAAGGGATGGGAGTCATGAAATCTGTTGATGAGAAGCCATGGAATAGACATACATGATGCAAAAAACCTCAGTATTTGATTTTAAAAATAACTCTACACAAGCTGTGACTTACATCCTTTTTTTAAAATAATATATATATTTTCCTCAAATTCATGAAAATTGTACAAAACACAAGTCTAGTTTGTTTTATCCCCATCCTCTTCAGAGAAACTCTCCAGCTGAAACTCCCCCAGTCTCTTCTGCCTCTGACTACAGAAATGATAAATCTTGTATTTCTCCTGAATCACAATAAATGAGAGTTGATTTGGATGGACCTCCTGTGGCTAATCCAGGGTTTAGCACTGGTTTTAATATAAAAGGAAGGAGAAAAGAGCAGCATTTGACTGTGGGGAAATGATCCTCAGAGGCAGAGCCTGAAAATACATTTTTTGCTTCCCTTCAAACTTGGTGGATCAGACTCCTCTCCTCAGAGTTTCGTTTGTTTGACTTTAATGTCAGCATAATGATGACAGATAGCCACTGTGGAGGGCGGATGGGGGAAGAAGGTGAGAGGAGAAAGTCTTGCAACAGATCTGATCAGTCTTGCAAATTTGATTTGAATGATCTCCCTACGGGACCGTATGGAGATATGCTACTGTAAGATGTTAAGATTCTGTTTTGTCTATAGTGCACCTTTAAATGTAAGGAATAGGACAGGTCAAACATTTTCCACTGAAATAGTTTTTTCTATGGAAAACCAAAGGATTGACTAAATGAATATTTTTGTGAGAAATGTCTGCTTTCTATGGACAATGTTGATCTTTCATTATAATGTCCAAATACCAAAATATTTTGGCCAAAAACTAAAATGATTTGGTTGAAAACAGAAATATTTTGATTAAAAAAATGCCACTATAGTATTTTGTGGGAGTTGTAGTTTAAGGTGCTTCATGCTTCTGTTCTCCTCTGAGCCAAACTTACAGGCCAGACTTCATTTCCCATGCTACACTGGGCCATGATATGGCCATGGTGCACCTCCTTCCTTAGTGGAGGGGAAGACTGGGAGATATAGTCTAGTCAAGGAGTCCTATAAAGGAAAATGAGAGGTAAAATACCCAAAATACAATCCCACAAGGCATTGCAGTGGCATTTTGTAATAAAAGATTTTGTTTTTTGCAAATAACTCAGTATTTTCCATGGAAATTCCTTTACCTCCCATATTCTGACCAGCTGTTCTTACCCATCTGTTAATGTCAGCAGCGTTGTGAGCCAATTCAGTGGCTCACACTGCTCGCTCTGTTTCATAGTGTCATTTGTTCTTTCTTTGTTTATTGTTTTCATTTATATCAAAATAAAAACCGTGGGCTTTTTTTGTTTATGGAAAACATAACGGCTACCAATTTCTAGGTATGGTAGCAGAGACTGATGGTGTCCTATGGTGTGACAACTGATTCATGAAGAGAGCTGTTGTTATCGCTGTGGATGTGGGATATTTTGGTATATGACCTGTTAGTCTCATAGGCTATGTCTACACTTGAAAAGTTAGGTCGACTTTATGAAGTCGACTTAACAAAGTCGACTTAACTTTTCTAGTGTAGATATAGCCATAGAGCTTTATGATTAAGTCATTATTCAATGTACTGAATGGCAATTTCAGTAATTCGGGCACAATCCATGAGAAATGTGACTCCTACAGAAACATCTGCCCATTGTTTTTTATTCTTTTAGTAAAGCTTCTACATGTTATTACCTGCAATCACCTTTATCTACAAAGTCATGCCTCAGCAATGTAGCTGGTAATGTTAGGAGAGAATATCCCTTAGACAGACATAAATACGAGTTGCTTTTCAGTAGATATGAACATAAATAGCACTAGCAAAGGCAACATAGCTCGTTATCTTTAGTGCAAAAATTATAGGTTTTGATTTTCCATGCAATCAAATTAAATTTCAGTTTCTTGCACCAAAATTTGGCCTGTAATTTCTTCAGGGAGTTATAGAGACACAAAATGTTGATAAAGAATGGTTGTTAAGATGCTAGCTAAGAATTAAATATTTTTTCAATGGCTTAGACCACTTAGTAAAATACAAATAATAGTAATCTTCTGTAAGATATTCAAAGAGACACATGTATTTATATATATAGCCCATCCTTCTCAAACTAAAATTAATAACAATTCTATTGACTTCTGAGGGACCAGGCTTGAGACCCAGTTATAAAAATACTCTGTATAATTACAAGTGTATAAGTTTACTGCTGACCATTACTGAATGGAGTTAAAGTGACTCCAGTTTCAGCCATAGGCCTTATACTGTTTATAGTAGTTTCTTCTGTGCTTTTGAAGAAGAAGGATCTGAGTCTATCCCCTTTGTGAACTTCTGAATGGTCCTGGTGTGCAGCACAAGGACAACAGTTGGCCCACATTCACAAGGTATTTAGGTGCATTGAAGTCAATGGGAGTTAGGCACCTATGTATATTTGTGGATCTAGGCTGTAATGTCTTAGCTGGCTACAGATTTGTACCTCTATCACGCCTTCTCTCCTAGGATTTCAGAGTACTTTGCATTCATTATTTAATCCTTGAGAGATGGGTAAATTTTATTGTCAGAGCCATATAAAATTCAGTGAGGTTTGTTCACAGTAGTTTGTTCAAATCTAATCTTTTATTTCATCCTATTGTGTAATGTTTTGAAGGGAAAACTAGCTGAAACAGCAGAGTTTTATTTGATTTCACACTGGAATTGTGAAAAAAAAATCATAAATTGGTTCCACATTGCTCATAATCAGATATGGGATCTTCTGGAGGTATTGTGAACTTTGTAATGAAACCCTAAACTAGGTCAGTGCTGTTAGGTTTTGAGTGCCAGAACTAAAGAGTAATGGGTCTAGTACTCATTTGACAGCAGAGGACAGTGAGGGAAGAAGTGGTCTCATGACTTGCTCAATGTTACTCAGCAAGTCACCTTGCAATAGGACATCAAGGTTGCTAACGCCAAATCCTACACATGGCTGTCCACCTCCATGGATTAGATCTCCACCTGCAGGAAAAAATCACCCAAGGGTGGAGGCTGGCAAAGATGAGGCTGACCTTGTATATATCCCAGGAAATCATCCCCTCTCTATGTAGCAGTTTGAAGGATGCAAAGTGACCAGTGACTTCAATGAAGTGACTCCAGATTTACACTGGTAACTGAGAGCAGTTTGGTCCATTATGGGACTGATCGAAAGCCCACGTAAGTGAAGAGGAATTTTCCATGGCTTCAATAGCATTTGGATCAAGTTCTTTGTTTGTACACAAGCTAATAATTCAATATCATTCTGAATAGCTGATGTTCAGATTAGCTACACAGAAGCAATCAATTTGATGTTTAAATTAGAATAATCACATGGTGCCTACAATACACCTCTTCAAGCAAAACCTGAGCAATTGGCACTTGTGTATTTCTGTCCCTTCAAAATCAGGCAACTACTGTAAAGAGAAAAGCATTCACATAAGCTGTCACTATTTCATGTTGCCCCTTTCTTCCTCCCTGAAGTGATCCCCTTTGCTATCAGACTACAGAAGCCAAAGTGCTGCTACTCTGCAGTTACCTACCGTAGATGCCTGGCACTTGTACAGGGGCAGCTACAGTATTCATTATCTCAGCAAGGTGGCCAATCTACCATATAGAATCAGATTTGCAATACCAAATGGCTTCCCCTAGGCACTGTTGTGAATTAGTGTGAGCACACTTACAAGTGCATTTACAAGATTTGATTAAGTGTTCATTAAAAGGGTAATTTATGTAGTGTGTTTGTGTGGAATCGCTGCCTTAAACTGACTCCTTTGCTCCCCAGTGTAACTAAAGAGGATTAATAAACTCTTTCATTTGGAAGCTGTTCTTTTCCCTATCACTGGCCTATTCCTGTCAGCTTGGGAGTGGGGGAAGGGATCTGTGACTTTTCAGCTTTTTGTTGTAATGCTGAAATTGCCTTAAACTTGAATTCTGTGCCAACTATCAGCCAGGATTTCCCAGTTTCTACCTCTCCCAGGCTTCCCTGCTGACCCCCTTTCTACAACAGAGTCTTGTGGCACTTTTAAAGACTAACAGATTTATTAATCGCATGAGCTTTCGTGGGAGAAAATCCCACGAAAGCTCATGCGATTAATAAATCTGTTAGTCTTTAAAAGTGCCACAAGACTCTGTTGTCTTTCTACAATAGACTAACACGGCTACCCCTTTGGAATTTGACTACATGGAGGGCCCCTTTCTACAGCGAGGCAAGAATTGAATACCTGATGCACTCAATGTGTTGTGATGAATTATGGGCGAGGGGGCCTGTCACAGTGCCAAGTGAGGTAGTGAGGATCACTTTCTTTGCAGTCTGTGATTGTGGAAGGAGGTATTTGGGCCCAATCCCACCCATTGCTGAGTACCTCCTGAAAAGCTAAGTGCCCTCAATGCCAAATAAGCCAATGGGAACTGAGGGTGCTCAGCAACATACAGTATTAGACCCTTCTTTTTGAACTTGTTGGGGAAGGGATTTATCTCCAGATCTTGCTGAGCCTTTGTCTATAGTCCTGTTGCTAAAGTAGCCAACACATGACAACGTCGGCATTAAACAAATAAAATAAAGGGAGCTAAAATCTTCACAACATTCGTAAGCTTCAGTGTGTGACCCTCTCCAACATTTCATCCTTTTAAACACTGGTAGCATCTCTGGCAATTGGGTCATCAGCCAGATCCCTGTAAGGAATCTGATTAATATCAATGGCTATGTCCACACTGGCAAGTTAGTTCGAATTAAGGAGGCTTAATTGGAACTAACTAAAGCCATGTCTACACTAGGCTTTAATTCATTCGAATTAAGGGCTTCCTTAATTCGAACTAATAACTTCGAATAGGGCTTTAGAAGTAAGAGTTAATTCGAACTAGTTAGTTCTAATTAACCAATGTGGCCATGTTAGTTCAAACTAATTGCTTAGTTCGAACTAACCGGCCCATTGAAATCAATGGAGATCGCTAATTCGAATGGCACTTGCTTAGTTCGAACTAATTTTTTCTAGTTCGAATTAAGCTAATTTTCTAGTTTGAACTAACTAATTCGAACTAATTTTAGTAAGTGTAGACATAGTCAATGACAGCTCCTGCAGCCATGAGCATGCATTAGCACCAAAAGTTGCTACTGATGAGGTGTACCCTTTACTAGCGTGTATCACAGAGGTCAATAGGAATTACTCCAGGAGACCTCTGGAGTCATGAGAACATTTGACTAAGCAAAATGGTAATATTAGTATGCTTCCATAAATCATATATTGCGGGATTCAATCCAAAATTACAGGATTAAACCGATTCCTCAAGACATGATAAATTCAGTTTGGGTACAACAACAAGTAAGAAGATTCTATTTTAAAACAGAATTTACCATAAAACTGTTGACTAAAAGCAATCCTGGATTTGTGGATACACCAGCATCCATGGAAGCCTAAATGAATTCACTGCAGCATTTGCCATGCTTCTTCTGAGAAAAATTAACACGCTGCTACAGGGCGTGAAGAATTTCCCAGTGAGAGACCATGGCAGCACTTAAACTTAATGAGAATTGCTAGTGTATTAAAAGATGCAGTTTAGTTTCAGGCTTTTCCTGAATCAATTCATGTTCAGCTTCATAATACAAACAGGCAGGGGAAGTTTATTTTTATTCATGCTCCCAGAGGTTTGTGGCAAATATTAGTTCCATAGTATGACAAGCACTGAGTGTGCAGGTAACACTGTGCCACCTCCCAGAGCAGAGTGAACCACAAAAAAGGAAGTGCCTGGAGGAAAGTACATTACATGTAGAAAATAAGTATGTCTGGCTGAGCAAATTTACTGGCACTTTCTCTCCAGCCTCTTGTAATTTTCTCTTCTCATTCTTTCTACACATATCACCCACTTCAAGTATTCTCCTTCTGATTTCTGTTCTTTACTCTTTTCTTTTTCTGTTTGGCATTTGATCTATTCCAGTGGTCTGCAATGGTATTGCAGGTCGGGTAGGAGAGATCATTACTGCAGGTAAATATAGTGTGACGAGTGCAATATGTTTGTGAGTGAGCATAAATTATTAGAAATAGCTGCATTTTTAATACCGCTTGATATACAAGTTTCACTCCCCTCAGCCATAGGCTAAGTTAAAAATGTTTAAAGTGGCTTGCTTACATGGTGGTCTGCAAAAGCGTTCAGTGACAATGTAGTGGTCTGCATAAAGGAAAACGTTGGAAACTGCTGATCTAGTCTATTTTTTCTTATTGTGGCTTTCCAAGTTTTGCTCTTTGTTGGTTATGTAATGTGCTGGCTAGTGCACATAAAGAAAAAAATACCTACCACTGCTGCTAGATCATGGACTTACTGCCTTGGTGTAAGGGGTAGAGTCTGTGCTTTGCTGCTAACGTCCTGAGGTCTAGCCTCAATGACAATGTATGATGGGTGAGTTGTTATGGTTTCCTGGCCTTCACGGTTTCTGTTTGTTGTTCCAGTTTGGCTGCTCCTACTTACGGTATTTTCACACAAGTGAGTTTTGTACATTTTAGAGATGAAGGGGCAGATCACCCTTATTCAGGTGGAGCGGATGAAAAGGTGGCCTATCCTAACGAAGGGAATGAAATGGAATAACTGCACTTTTGTGGCACCAGCTCTCTGATTTCAGATCTCACAGAAGCTCCTCTGCAGGCGTTGGTTCTCCTCCTTTGCATAGGGATGTGAGGCACTTTCCACAGCTTGTACCTCCCCCCGTGGGATGTTAGTGGGTCAGCGGATGATGATCTTCTCATCATAATTTATAGCCTTTTTTTTTTTTTTTTTACTAAATGAATCTTGCATTGCTCCCATCAAGAGGCTATGTTGGGGATGCATCCAGGGAGAGTTCAGAGATGGTTCTTCTTTAGATTCCTCATAGATCTCTGTGGACTTTGCTGGTTTGAGGGCCAGCCTCGGGGCTGGGGGGCGGGATGACAACCCACAGGTTGAAAAGGTACAACTAAAAAGGTAACTTACTTCCTCTGCTCTGTGCCTGTACCCTATCCCCCATCCCACACAGGATATGGCCTTTGAAGCATTTACAGTTTCAGCACATATTCTGGATTGGGTAGGCGGGGTGAAGCTGTGGCTTGTCTTGAATCAAATACAATTGGATCTTTACCTCATTCTATCAACTGGCTCTGATCGCCCCTCTCTGTGTTAGTGGCTTTTTAGAGGTTAACAAAACATATTTGCTTCATTTTGAATGAGACTGTTAGGCAGGATGTTTCTTTTCCAGGAAAACCCATCTACTTGCCATTTTGGGAGAAGTCTGAGTGGCTCGTTGATAGGAAACACATTTCTGTATACTCTTTCAGCACATGTATAATGAAACAGAGTACAAAGGCCTGGTGTACAAAGAGGCCTGCTGTATGACTAGTAACTAAGAGCTAAATTTTGGCTGTGTCAACCAAAAGCACACAGAGGCTCCTGAATATCGTTGTGCTGGGACAGTCTGCCAGCACAGGACAGTTACAGACAAATGATCAAAGGGGTGCAAGAGGCAACTTGCTAAGTGATGTACCTTGTGCCCTCCCATATAGGTCATGGAAAATGCCATCATGCTCTCACTTGGATGGTAGCATGGACACAAGAGAAACATAATCACTCTAACCTCTTTGTGGATAAAGCATGAAGATGCATGACCACACATCAATCCGACAGACACAGGGCAGCACACTCAAATTTGTACATGTACCAACTAAGCCTGCGTTTATATGATGTAAATTGCTTGGGGTCTTGTTCAGGAAAAGATCATCATTTTTTTTACACCACTTTTACACAATCCCTCTGTGACTCTATCCATTCCTAGTTGGACTCCTTCCATTTTCTTGTTCTTTTCTAATATAAAGTATGGGAAAGAAAATTATTGACACTATTCTGTCTTTTGCATAGGGATGCTAGCTTTTGCAGAGTTGAAATGCAAGGTCCATTTTTTAAAAATAGATTCTTGATTTATGTCTGCAAAATTAATGCCTGTGCAGGTGTTAAAAAGTTACTGCCATTGCATTCAGTGCATAGGATTGTGTGCTTCTAGCACTCAGAAAGTTACAAGTGACTGATTTTGTGCCTATCTGTGTTTGCATACACATATATGCAGACACAGGCACACGTTCTTTTCATGTACCTGTTTTCCCTTCCTCTGCTGAACATCCTGTATATAAACAGTTGAAACTATTCCGTTTCCTGCAGTGGCCTCAATCAGAACAATAGAGGAGTGTCACTGATTTCCATTTTTAAATTATGCTATCAACATGAACCATGAAGTTAATTTTCCATGTTCAAAGAATGAAACAACAAAGAAAATAAGGCTATAACATATAAGCACCCCAGGAACTTTTAATCCCTCTTACATCTCAGGGGCTATGTCTACACTTGTAAATTTAGGTCGACTTAGCATGTCTGCACCTAAATTTTAAGTCGACTTAGGGGGGAACTTACAAAGTTGACCTAGCGCGTCCACACTGGGCGCCTAGGTCAACTTCTAGGGGTTAGGGGGACCTTGGGCAGGTCCACAGTGGTGGTGGGGGGCATCCCTTGCCCAGTGCCAGGGGGCTCAGCCTTTGCCCCATTGTACTTGGGTACAATGGGGCAAAGGGGGACAGGGACCCTGGCAGGGCATAGGGGCAGGATGGGCAGGGCTCTGCCCTGCCCTTTGGGGGGGCATGCCAGGCTCTCTCTGTGGCCCCCCTCCCAGCAGGGAGGGCAGTAGGGGAGTCCTGGAGAGCCCTAAGTCGACTTAAAGTCAACTTAGGGCTACTCCAGGTCTACACTGGCTTAAGTTGACTTTAGAAAGTCACTTAAGCCTAAAGTCGAATTAAAAGTAGGTTTAATAAAGTCAGCTTAATTTTCCTTAAGTCGACTTAAGCAAGCTGGTTAAGTCGACTTAAGGAAAGAGTAGTGTAGACGCAGAGTAAATTAAGTCGACTTAAGCAAGCTTAAGTCGACTTAATTTACAAGTGTAGATGCACCCAGGTTGAGGATCTGGTGACTCTGAATTATGATTTCCTGAGGGTTTTGAGAGAGTCATGAGTGGGCTCAGTTACACACAGAGGATGGGGAAAAGCAATGCTTACACCTCGTGCAATTTCTCCTGCCCCTGACCCTAGCAAAAGATTCCTGCTCGGTGCCTTTTTGGGAAATGAAACCAGGTCAATTTGCAGTTGTTAAAGAGGGAAATTTCACCTCAGCCTTGGGAAATATTTATGATTCAGTATTTAATCCCATTTATACCCTGAAATAGGAGAATAATGACAGACTGTGGTATCCAAGTGTTCTCAAAGAAAGAAAGCTTGCACATAGAGCACTTCAACCTTCATAAACCATTTCAGCTTTGTGGGAAATGAAGGGAGCACCTCAATCACACAGACACGTTTATTGTCATCTCATGACCATAGTTTTCTCTCCCAGGTACTTGCTGCTGGTTAACACTTCTGCATGGCGATTTCTCCAAAGCCAGTGCACCTCATTATCTTCTTTAGTTGGCTCTCCAAAATGTTTGGTGCACATTCTGGCTTGCATAGCTCTCTGCAGCCTAAGCAGGGTTTTATACTAACAAAACAGAACACTGCTTCTAATCCAGCTCCTGCTCTCTAGTGAGAGAGAGAGAGAGAGAGAGAGAGACGGCTGTGTAGCTAACAAAGACTATTCCAAGGAAGAAGAATATAAAACTGTGGCATGCAGTCATAAATGTCTATAAAGATACGTGGATTCAATTGTAGAGAGCCAGATTTCAAAAGTAAACTTATTTCAATGCCGCTATTCAAGGAGGTAGGTACTTCTCAGTGTGGAGCTGATGAAAAGTTTTTGCTAGAAATGTTTTTTCAGCTCTCACTGTAAGGATATTACGATATCATTCAGTGAAAACTCGGATGTGCAGTAGCTGCAGGAAATATCAGACTTGTGTGTTTCGGAGTCTTTTTAGAAAACTCCAGTTTTTAGAATTGAAAGTGACCCATATTATACTAGAAGAAATGGGGCAAGCCCCAGACTCTGGAGCCAAACTTGAATATGGATTTAGGAAATCCCAAAGTTGGAGAATCTTCAGGTCCAGGATTAGAGTGTGGGCCATTATGATGTTAGGAGCTAATTGCATTTTGGGCTCAGCTCCAGTATTGTTGTTTGTGGTTGTTTAGATCTGAGGTTTTAGCTCAGAGCTGTCTCCAAAAACTAAAAACCTCTTTCTTTTAAAGGACAAAGGGCCTGATTTTTAAATATGGCCCTTTTTTTTAGCACCTGTGTGTAACTGCAAGCACAAATAGCTTGAAACAGTAATGAGCTGACTGCGCCTACAAAATTGGAAGCTGAATTGAGGGCCCTAAAATGTGACTGTAGATGTGTATCCTTTTCCTAGGGTAAAGCAAAGTATTTGATGAGCTAAACTTAACTCTGAATGCTATTAGGTTGGTTTGTTTAGACTCAATACAGTCAATCAATAAATCTCTGCTCATGAATAGTACTTGCTCAAGTATTGAATAAACTGAAAGATAAGCAGAAAAGACCATGGGAACATCCACAGTAATGTAAACGATGGAAAAAAACCCAGTGGTGCATTTAAAAAAACAAAAATAAATACTCACAATAGCCACATACACATGCTAGGGAACCACCTGTCCTGTAACCCTCTCATCGTATGACTTTTACCAGAATTTGGGCCAAAAAGAGAAATGCATCAACCTGGATCCGCCTCCCTCTCACACCTCCTGATAATTCAGTGGGATTGATTCGGTCACCTAACTTCCCTAGGCATCTTTGAAAATCCCAGCCATAAATTTTTTCTTTAAAAAACATCATTGCTTGAAATAATCAGTACTGGAGAAAGTGAAAACATCCATCGAAACATTCACTATTCAGTGTGTATGATCTGAGGCAAATCAGGGGCCACAGGGTCCCTGGGCCTCCCCCATCAGTGACCCCCTCCCTGCTTGGGATCCCAACCCCCTCCGCCAGCCTACGGCCCTGGTGCAGGTGGAGCTGCACTGGGGGGGGCCTGGGGCCAGAAGCTGGCCATGACCTGACTGGTCAGCCCCCAGGGGTGATGGGACTGATTGGTGCGTGCAGTGCGGCTTCTGGTGCAGACTGAAGCCTGTACTGCACGCTGCAGTTGGCTTTGCCACCTACAGGGAGCTGAACAGCCAGGTGGGCTGTAGCCGGCCTGTCCTGCCCTGTGGGTGGGGCAGGAGTGCAGAGCCCAGCCTCTGGGTTGGTCCACCCCACCCCTGGGAGCAAACCGGCTGGGCCAGGGGCAGGGTGGGAGCACAGAGCCCGACCTCCGGGCCAGCCTGCCCCACTCCTTCCCCCCAGTGCCGGCAGGGAGGAGGGCCCCCACATTGTGGTGGGCCCCTGGGCACGGGCCCCATTGGCCCATGCAGTAATCCGCCCCTATGTATGATGCATTCCTCTCTGTGCCTGACCTCCAGAGGACAGGAGTCCCTTATATCTGCAAATGGGGGAATTCAGGGCCAGATTTTTAAAGATGCAGATTGGCACCTAGTGGGATTTGCAAAAGTGCCTAGGTGCCTAACTCCCATGACTTATTTTTAAGGTGCATTATCTTAGAACTTGTATCAGCACTAGTAATGAAGGCTGTATACCATTAGAAGGATAATACTTAGATTCCAAATAATGCAAGGCATTGCAAAATGAGAGACTTTAATATAATCACTGGAGAATTTTTCACATTTAATCCTGGGCTGCATACAGTAAATTCTGGATCATATATTAGTTTAATTCCTGATGTGCTGTTGCATTTTTGCCTGTTGTTACTACTATTACCATTCAGAGCGACCTGCGGAGCTAAAGCGTGCTTTGATTGGGAATGACCTTTTCTTGATTGGGAGATGGAGAAAGGATTGGACAAGGAAGGATATGATTGGGGATGGACACTTCTCGAGAAATAAGATCAAGGATTGGGTTGTTCAGGAGCAGTAATCATTGTGAAGGCAGATCCTGTATTCCTGCTCTGACCCATTTTTGTATGCTATTTTAATTGGGTTCAGACTGCAGATTTTCTCCTAAGCTCAGTAATGAAGTTTATATGAAATAATAATAATCTGATGCTCTAGAAGAGTGATGCTCAGATTGTGGCTCGTGAGCCAGAAATGCCCTTTAATGAGTCTCCTCTAGCTCTTTGCAGCACATGACATTAAAACACTCTGATTTAAGTATTGACCAGTCTATGGGTGCGTCTACACTTGTAAATTAAGTCGACTTACGCTTGCTTCAGTCGACTTAATTTACTCTGCGTCTACACTACACTTTCCTTAAGTCGACTTAAGTAGCTGCTTAAGGCTCCAGGGCTTCCCCACTGCCCTCCCTGCCAGGGTGGCTGGCACAGCCACAGCCTGGCGTGCCCCCCCCAAAGGGCAGGGCAGAGCCCTGCCCACCCTGCCCCTATGCCCTGCCAGGGTCCCTGTCCCCCTTTGCCCCATTGTACCAAGGTACAATGGGGCAAAGGCTGAGCCTCCTGGCACTTGGCAAGGGGTGCCCCCCCTGCCACCATGGACCTGTCCCAGGTCCACTTAGCTGCTAGAAATCGACCTAGGCCTCCAATGTGGACGCTCTAGGTCGATTTTGTAGGGTCGCCTCTAAGTCGACTTAAAATTTGAGTGTGGTCATGCTAAGTTGACTTAAATTAACAAGTGTAAGACATAGCCTAAGTTATTAACCAATCAGGATGTTTTTACTATGATATTAGCCAATTGAGTTATTAACTTTGCACTAAGATATTAACTTATTTGCCATGAGAATAATATACATATAAAAACTAAATATTTCCCCTGTCATACTGTTTAAATATGAATAGTAGTGTAGTAAATGAAACAATAAATTCACATTACTTTTGGGTACTGCTGATCGCTAACTTGATCAATACTCAATACTGATTTGCGTATCAGTGTTCTAGAACATTACTAGAGGTGATTCAAACCAAACCAAACCAAACCAGTAAGATTAATTTAGGTTCCTCATGCAAAATCCTATCTGTCAATATTTTATTGGCTTTATTTTTCTTGATACTGACTCTAGGCTGAGAGGAGATTCTTTTTTGGATCTGACCAAGTCCTGCCCTGGAGGCATCACTTCTGACCAATGCAAGAAGGAATTAAAGGGCCAGACAGAGTGCCATAACTATGGCATCTGAGATGAAAACTGTGCTCAGGGATTAGTCATCAGGAGCAGCCCAAGTCCTAAGCACTGGTCACCCCACCAAAGCAACTAAGGGCACGTCTACACTGTCGCGGCAGCAGGATGATGCAGGGGCATTGATTGAGCAGGCCTGTGTAAACCCACTCAATCAATGGGAAAGTGCTCTCCCATCACCTGAATTAGTCCACCTGGCTAAAGGATGGAAGGCAAATTGATGGGAGAGCCTCTCCCCTCAACATAGCACCATAAAGACACTGCATTGTGTAGACATAAGTGCATCAATGTGATATGTGCTGGTTATGTTATGTAACCAGCGTATCTCACGTCAACTCCATGTGGCAATGTAGAAGACAGGGCCTTTCCAAACAATGGGCCAGATTCATCTGTTTGATCCAGCTATGCTCAAGCTCTGCTGCTCTGGTGACATAAAGGTAGTTTATACAGAAAGACAAACTGGAATTATAATCACCAATAGAGTTGGTTGGGAATTTTTAGACAAAACTACTCTTTTTAATCAGAAAAAGCCATTTTGTCCTTTGCCTTTTCCCTGGAAAGAAATTTGAAAAAAAAAAAAAAAAAAAAAAAAGTTTTGAAATTGCCACTATTTCAATGCTGTTTAAATGCAATATGTCAGTTTTCCAATTTGAAATGATTTTTCTATTTCAAAATTAAAGGGAGTTTTAGTTTAAAACAATTAAATGGTCAAAATTTTGTGTCAAGTCGATCATTCCTTCTCCTCCCAAAAATTTTCCCATATTTTCAGTCTGCAATATTTTTTTAGGTTTAGTCTTTTCATCTGAATTCAAGATGGGAAAATTTTTCAAAATCTCAAATATTTTCATGGGATAGGAAAATAATTTCCCGCCCAGCTCTAGATGTTAGGGCAATGCAAAGGGGGCAAAATACACTGATTAATTTAGCCCAAGAGAGAGAGAAAGGCTTGGGCTGCAGAATTCAGGTCCACATGTCAAGAATCCTGATACTATGAAATCTGGATTGGGATCCAGGTTTGAATTCCAATCTGATGCCCCACCAATTTCCCAACATTCAAAGAAGTTCAGCTAATAATTTATTTATATATCTTCAGTGCTTTTTTTGTGATGGTACTCAGGGGTACTGAGTATTGGGACCTTTTTTTCACAGTGATGTGGTCCCGGCTCCTACCACTGCTGGCGGTGTCCTCATGCCCCTGGCCAAGTACCAGCACTTTTTTTTAAGCAAAAAAATCCACTGTATATCTTCATAGGTGTGCATGGCAGAGCACATAGAAAGATGAAATCCCTGTCACAAGGATCTTAAAACATACCTAAAGTGTATATTAGCAAAATATTTTTAACTGATCCAAATGAGAATATGCGTAGGTGATGAAAAGGGGCTCCCACAATAGTCCAAGAAGTTCCCAGTCCATTTATACAATTGGTGCATATGGTTTAGAAAGGAAAATGCCTGGGTCTGTACTGCACCAATCACTCAGTTCTTTAATCTGTCTTTAATTTATTTCCCTGCAGGCCTCATTACAAAGGGAAAGATGTACAGCTGTATCTCTAAACTAGGAAGAAAAGATGTCCTTAATTATGCAACAGCTGCCTAATTTGAAGGCCACTGAATTCAAAAGGGTGTGTCTATACTAGCAATTTAGGTCGATTTAAGGATCCTTAAATTGACCTAAATTACTCCCTGTCTACACCAGACTTTCATTAAGAAATTCCTTAAGTCGACTTAATGAAAGCTTAAGTTGACCTAATAAGAACCACCCATTAGGTCGGCTTAAGCCTTAAATCGATTCCTTAAGTCAATTTAAGGATGGTGTGGACGGGGAGTAACCCTTAAGTTGACTTTATTAAGTCGAGTTAAGGGTGGTTAGGTCGACTTAACAAAGTGGACTAAGTCGACTTAAATTTAAGTCGACTTAGTCCACTTTGTTAAATCGACTTAATACGGTCAACTTTAAGTCAACTTAAAGTCGACATTATTAAGTCGACTTAACAAAGTCGACTTAACTTTTTCTAGTGTAGACATAGCCAAAGATTTCCAGTGCCTCAAAGTCGCAGAAAAGCTGGGCAAAACAACTTGGTACTGAGCCCTTTTAAAAATGAAGGTTTCAACTTGCCTCCTTTGCTGTAGGTTGGTCTAGTCCAATAGTAGCTACTAGGATGTCAAATAGTGGTTCAAAATCTCTACTGGAAATATCATGAGGTACTTTGAACTTGCAAATTTGACTGCATTCAAACTCAGTTATGGAAGACACATGTAGCCACAGACATGTTTTGACAGCTAGATTTGGATACCAAAAGGAACAGTTCAGAATGAGAAAAACAAAATCCAGAGACAGCTAGAGAAAATGATGAAGAAGCCTGGCCAAATCGGTAATTTCTGTTATCAAGCAGTAAGGGAAATATCCCATCAATGTACAAAGATTTAAACAGGCAATTTGCTAATTCTAGTCATAATTACCCTATAGATTCCTGGGTTATGAAGAAAATGGAGAGCACCAATTTTGACTCCTCTACAAATTCTTCCCCAGTTTCAGGTAGGAGAAGAACTTGGGGTCCAAGCTAAGTAGTCTGTGAAGTATGGTTGGAGAGAAGGCCCTAGAGAAGTGAAACATAAATAGAAAACTGAAGCCCTGAATGAGGCAAAACATCTTCTGAAGTCAATGGTAGTTGTGCAGGAGTGAGAAGTGCAGGCTGTGGCCTTGTATACATTTGCTGAACACCACTGTAGGAAAATGCTCATGACCCAGATCCTCAAAGATATTTAAGTACCTAACTCGATTGATTTCTGCTTGTGTCTGTGACGTTTGCGTATTTGTGACAACCACCAATTCCTATGTTCTATAACACAGACGGCATTCTCTGCAGCTGGAACAATGGTATTGCATTTAAACTGATCTCCCCAAAATCATTCTGTTTTTGTAATGTAATGAATTCTTACTTGTGTTGCAAAAGAATCTGAAAAGCACATTCTGCGCAGTTAATCGCAAACACTAAAGATGCCTGTAATCTTCAGTTTAGAACAGTTTTATAGAAGGAATCATCATCAGTATGCTTGGTTTGAGCTTTGAAAACCTGTTTCAGTAGGTTTTCAGTAAATTAATTCTGTTGAAAACTGGGTTAAACAAACAAACATTATTCCACTTTTTGTAGTTTAGGACTGATTTGTAATCTCACACTGGTGAAAGATCTGGAGTTGCTCCAGTATTAACCTGCTGTGAAATCAGTTTCTACCCTCACAGTTTTTCTTTTAACCTTCATATTTTAATAGCATCATTGTAGCCAATGGAAGGGGCAGGTGATGGGAAAAAGAAAAAGGAAACCTGTGCATAAGTTTCACTGTAATTAAATTGATCCCAACAAAGGAAAAATGCCCAGGACAGACCACCATCTCTCAAGGTCTCACCTAATGACAGACCCTGAAGTGGTGCTTATGAATTCTGCAAAAATAGAGGCATGATTTGGGTTACAAGATATTGGAAATCAGACCAGAGAAAACATAGAAGGACTGTGAATTCAAGCTCCTACAAAGGGACCACAAATTCCATGTTGATTTTGTGACTGATTAAGATACAATACCAAAATATCCTAGGGTGGAGAACTGAGAGCTCATAAATCTCAGCCCTTTATGTGTATTACTCTACTGAGATATCATCAGCTTAGAAGGACATTTTGTCAACTTCCCTGCATTTGAGACTTGACCTTTGCCACACATCCTATGCTGGAGGCTCTGTTTATCCATATGACTTATTCATTGTAAATGTATTTAGGATGTTGATGATCAGTCATGATCACATTTTACATTTATAAAGTACATTTAAATACAACTATGTGAGTCTCTCTCTCTCTACTTTCAACAGCATTTTCCAAAATGCTGCACTATTTTGGATAATTACTCTCACTCTGTATTTTGATTTTACGAGACATATCAAAGTCCTTCACAAGCTACAGCAACTACCTCTCAGGTGGAAGGTGGCACAACAGTAACAGAATGCTACTAAGTGTATGTATTCTCAAAAGACACCAGCAAAGCCCTTACAAACAAAAAGAATAATACCCATGTAGGATGAGTCCTTGGTTTTTAACTGGAATAAGTTGCCTAGGGAGATTGTCTGGCCTGCTCTTAAAAATTTCCAGCGTTTGAGATTCCACAAACACTTGTCAGGGATGGTTAGATGGCACTTGGTCCTACCATGAGTGCAGGGGACTGGACTCGAAGACCTCTCATGGTCCCTTCCTGTTCTATGATTCTACGATGTATATCACTGCTAGTTCCAGTGATAGATTTAGAACCTTCCTGACCTTTCCTTCTGCCTCTTCTCTTCTGACATTTTTTAAAGGGCATGGATCTAATCCCAAAGTCCTAACCAGTTTGAGCTGGTTCTGGATCAACTCCAATTTTTGGTGAAATGTTACAAATCCATTCTTGCCACTATGCAGGCCAGCTTGACCACTCAGAACATCATGGAAACAGCAGGGATAGAACTCTTGCGCTAAAGATACACTGCCCTATTCTATGACATAATGGAGACTTTCCATTAGATGACTCCAGTAGAGAGTATTTGTGACACATAGTTGCGCAGTTCTGATTTCATCCAATAGAAGGCAGTTGAACACATACAAAGCTAAGCTCATAGCTAAATGTTCAATTCATCAGCAATAAAATACAACAATAAAAAACATAGAAATTGGCTAGAGAAGGCTGAACTGTTCATTGGAAATAATTTAACCAATTAATTTGACATTTTCTTTGAGTACATTATCATGAATAATGTTTTTCATTCTTTATCAAACTCTTCAGAGTTTTGAATGGCATCCAGTGAATTATTTGACACATTTTTCCATTGAGTTGTCATATAAATGGTTCACAAGTACATTTTTTTCCATTCTCCATCAGCTATGAAGACCTAGTTGTAATTTTGATCTTACTGTTTGTTGATCTTTTCCACCCAGTTTTAGTACTGAGATAATAAGCACATCGATTCATTGCTTCCCCGCTGCTCTTACCATTTTACAAAGAGTACCTATGACTAATAAAGCATTTCTTCTCTATAGCTGGAAAAGACCACACATAATGTCTTGCCATTTCCGTTATAGCACCAGGAACAAATAAAGTATTAAAATGTTGCTCTTTTCTCTGGCCTTTTGTGAGTGGTAGCTCCTTGTCTGTTGATTATACAAATAATAATGTTGAGATTCTTTTGTACCCTTATCTCACTGTTTCCTGTTCCCAACCCCAAATATCCCATCCAACTTATTTGTGCCTGCTCCTGTTTCACCTCTATGTATCTGTCCACCATTGCATCCTGATCGTAACACTCATGGAAGTCAATTTTCCCTTCATTGCCATCTTATTTAGCCCCTTGGAAATGAAAGGATACAATTCTGATGTAAGAAATATAGCAGGGATGTTTCATACATTAGTTTGCCACATCATATAGTGCTAAGATGCCATCAGTGACCTACAATGATGAGATGGTAGAAACAGAAGTGAAGGCTGTGATTTTTTTTCTTGTTAGGTACAAATATATTCACCTAGCTCTCAGTGTTCCCCCTTCACTATCCTGAATATTTACACTACATTGGATGGTCCTTTCTTCATACACTCTGTTCAACAGGGTTACTGCTACACTATCACCGAATCATAAGTAATGGAACTAATGCTCTAGTTTGAGTAATTCTTTTCTATCTCCATTTACTTGCCACTGTATGTTTGTTCCCTGCATTTTCTTAAAATTGGATCTGTCCATCTCTTCTTAGGCCCCTGGTGGCAGCTCTTCACAGGTTCAGTCTTTAAAATGGCCATTGCTTGAACATTCTTATCTTTCTCCTGTGCATGGGAAGATCAGAGGAAGGGATGGGATTGGCAGGAGGTAGTATTTACTGGCTATACATTTTAAATCATATATATACACCCCCAGTGTGAGTGTCTCTCATTGGCAAGTGATTGTCCCTTTGCTGAGCTTCATATAAATGACAACAACCTTCACCTGAAATTACAAAAATATCCCTTTTTGTGGAATAAACTGTCCATATTATCCAACAAAGGAGTCTTATTGGGCAGCTTATATGTTCCTCTTCCGGAGGCATGAAATGGATGGATGGCCCCAATTTTCCTCTAAGTTCTTCTTCATGTCTCCTTTTCTTAAGACTCGAAAGAAAATATATGGCCCTTTTGACAAGCACATATCCTCCACCCAGGGTTCTCAGTGGCATGTGGTGTTTTAAAAACACATCTGCACACACATAAAACAAAAATAAATCGTTCCAATGGCCATTAACTGTTCTTCCTAGGCATATCGTTCAGTGGTTAATGTGCCTCAGATGTGCACATAATGAATAAATGACTTGAGTGCAAATAAATGCCCTTTCACCGGGCTCTCCCAGAATGCTGTTTGTTCACAAAGGAACATAAGAGAAATGGTCTTGTTGACCAGAAAGTGCACCCAGTTGCCCTGGGGGAGAAGAAAGGGTTAGCTGCCTCTGGCCTTTTTGTATTTCTAAGCATGAAACAGAAACAAGAATTGTATGCTCTTTATATATGGTAGCTCTCTTAGGATTGAAGGCATCCTGAAGAATCCTACAAAGTAGTTAGATGCTGGCAGTGCAGTGGCTACAATAAATAAAGGAGCCAGCATGTGCTTAGTAGTAACTCTGGCTAGACTTGGGAGTAGAAAGGTTGGGCTAGGAAATAAGAATGTGTTACTTTATATATTAAAAGTCAGCTAACTTCCATAAGGATCAGAGAGGACATAAAATGCACCATAGTGTAATATTTAGTACCACCTCTAGTAGTAAGAACAATGAGGCTGGGAATCAATTAATGTATTATCCTCAACTCTACCAGTGGCTCACTGTGTACATGTGGGCAACTCAGTTTACTTCTCTGTGTCCACATTTCCACATCAGTATAACAGGGAAAATATTACATACCTTCCTTTGTAAAATGCATTGAGATCCTAAGTTTGAGGAGGTACTAGCTTAGCCGTTAAGAATACAGCACCAACCGTTGGTATTAGCACAGTTGTGACATCATTGGGTATGACCACATAAGCATGAGCTTCTCGTCCACATCATATGTTTACCAGGTGACTAATACTGAGACACCCACCCGTCCCTCTTTTCTCTCTCCCACAGCCTGATGTTTGTATTCTTTATTAAGATCTTTTCTTAAACTGAGATTTTCAAAACACTGATTGTTTTCAAAAAACAAACCTTTATAATGAATGTTGCTCTGTGTTTTTATCTTTTCTCCACGAGAAATAAGGAGGCCCTTCAGAGCAGGTGTCAAACCCAAGATTTTATGAAAGTCTCAAAATTAGAACTGGTTAAAAAAAGAATTTCCATTCCATAGGAAATTCCTACATTTTGAAATTTCCTTTTTGGTCTCAAATCAGAACAAAAAGTAAAAAAATTACACAAAAAGAAATGTCCCCAGATTTTTTTTTTTTTAAATAGCAAAATAACCTCAACTAATGGTTTCATTTTTTATAAGGGTGAAGGGCAGGTCACCATTTTGACTTTAGTGGTTTGACTTTTAATATATTATATTTTATATTAGCAAAACACATTGATGGTATTTTCACCAAATTTTTGACATCAAATGTTTCAATTTCTTAAATTGGTACTTTTCCTCTGAAAACATCTGTCAGAAAAATTTCAACCAGGTCTGCACTAAATTCCTGCCATTTAGGCTTTGCTTCCTGCTTTCTTTGCCAGGATATTATAGTTGGATGTAAGTTACAGCAAATGCCAGATGGCATCAGATTGGCTCAAGGAAACACAGGACTCTAACAAAGTTGAGTTGATTTTGCTGTGAGGATGCATCAAATTAGTTCTTAAATATGGGCTGAAATTGTCAATTTCCTAAAAACCCTAACAGAGCAAAAAGGAGACACATTGACTAGCCTTGTCCACTTCTGCTTCCTGAGGTTTTGAGATGCGCGATCCAGCCACCTATAAGATTACTCAAGTTTCTGGGGATGATCAAAATGAACCTGAGGATGCTGGGTCCATTTAATAATAAGGATTGTTATGCCTCATATCATGATGGCAAACTGCAAATAAGGCTCAAACATCTTAGAGTCACGCTCAGCTTTGCCAGTGACGACTGTTCCATCTTGAACCTCCTCTTTTCAGAGAAGGTTATGCTGATATTCTCCTACTGATGGACAAAGGTAATTTGCATATCATGATTCTACTTCTTTTTTATACCAATGCACTTTATATTATGAGGCCTAAGGGATAAAATAAACTACTGATGGAATCAGAGAATTTGTTGAGGAGGCCTCTTCTGTGTAAAGGAGTATAATGTCAGCAGCAAAAAACACTCCTCACAGTTCAGCATAGTCAATCTCTACTCCAGAGTATTCAGAGAACATTAACCCTTTTCTTCAACAGTGAAAGGACGCGTACAATTCTGAGTAATATGCATAGTCTTTACTGGTAAATGTATTTAACATTTTAAGGAAAATAGTTTGTTTTAATTCTGCCTCCTTCCAATGTTTCTATGTGGGAAGGAAACAAAGAAAAGAAGGTGGGGGAATGGGAGAGAACAGCTCGGTAATTGCATTGATATCTGAACCAGGGGACAATAGTGTAAGCAGTGGGCACTGGAGAATCGATGTTCTCATTAAACACTTGGTGACCTTATTTTTTTCCTTTGGGGTTTAGCTTTTCTTCTGTTTCTGTATTGGAAAAAAAAATGTGAGCAGAAAAAAATCAAAGTGAAAGTATTTCCTAATGGAAATTTGATCAATGTTACACTGCTAACGGAATTTCTGCACCCTATTGTATTTTCCTCTCTATTACAGTAGTAAAAGCACAGCTACATAGACTTAGAATTAGCCAGTCTGAGTATTTCAGAAGTAGAAATTTATTTCTAGATTTATCCTTATACAGAAAGTGCTGTTCACATGAAACTGTAACTCCATTTTCTGATTAATCCTACGAAAGGGACAAACTTCCAGGAGGAGTATTTCTTAAGGTAATTCTGCACCTTAACCATTATAATAATGAATGTATTAAAAATTCATAAGGCAGACAGGCATTTAGATAAGCATTTCCCATGCTCCGTGATCTATAGTTTATCACAGCAGAGCCTTCTTGTAGTGAAGCTGCTTTTTTTCATAGAACAAGTTTTCTACAACTGGAATTGCAGCTAAAAGTTAGGAGGGTGTTTTATTTTTCTTTCATATAAATGGGTTTCATGCCATCTGAGTTCACTATAAGCAGGCTCCAGTTCAGTCATATTTTAATTTCCTGCTTCTAAAAGGAAGCACTGAAATGAGCTATGTATAGTTTTCAGTTCCAGCCTGTACCTCCTGTTATTTCAATCTGGGGCCTCCTTTGGAGCAGAGATTGACATTCATACTATTGTAAAGTGGTTTTTTATAATGGGAACAAATGGGGACTATAATGAAACCAAACTCACTTTCCTTTGGGACTTAACCAGCATTTCAATTCCTGTCAGGCTAATGACTAACACCCAGAACTTCATCTACTAAACTTTCTATTGTGCTGGTCTTTTATGGTTCAGCTTGGGCAACCCTTACAAGAAAGATATGCCCAAAATGAATCCCTGGGCCCAAAGAGTGCCAGACTATAATGATCCAAACCAAAATCCCAGATTCAAGCTGCTCCACCGTTCTGATCTTTGGGAGAGTTTCATTTCAGATCAAGGATCCAAATTTCGCAGTTCAGGCTCCACTCACTCTGTGTCACACCAAACAAATTAAGTACTTGCTGCTGCAGACTGGATTCAGGCAAAACTCTGAGGCGCTCCAGCAGAATTTGGCCTAAAATTAAACACTCCATGATACAAATGCTGTTAATCCTTGATAAACCCACTTGCTGCCTTTGTAACTGCAGATGCCTAGACCTTAACATTTGCAGACGCTGATATAAGATGGTATAAGTTGAGAAGAGTAAGCTTTGAAAGTTATATGCAGCAAATTCTCTGCTGGCATAAAATGGTACAGCTCTAGCGAAGTCAGTGGAGCTACCCCAATGTACATCATCAAAGAATTTGGCTCCACATATGATATAAAATCTACCCCTGCTTCATGCTTATTTATTTGCCTGGGCTCTAAGTACTATATGTATAAAATAAACAGCTCCCCAAGTGTGTAATATTCCATTAGTAACAGCAAAGTTCTGCTTGGAACCAATGCCTGAAATACAAATATCTCATGAAGACAATGGAGTTCTATCTGGAACTCTGGAAAAATGGGTGGGCAGAAGTGTTAAATTAGTGGGGCGTTGCTGAGCTTATTTTCTTATGTCCCGAGATTCAATTTGATTGTCAAGTTTGAATAAACCCACAACCCAAAACAAAACTCAATCTAAATTGCCAAACCTCTCTTGGATTTCATATCATATTCTGAACTGTATTCAATCTCTAAGTACTATTCCTGACTGCATGCATACTATGCCTTATAATGTTTGCATTTAATGATGCCTTTAGCCTATCAGAACATTGGGACAAAGAACTAATAGCTGGTTTGGCACTGATTTTCCACCATAAGGTGCAATAAAATGATTAATGGATATAATTAATAAAACCATGATTTTGCATATTTTCAATGTGAAGCCATAAATCAGCTCCCCAAGGTCACTCCAAAATCAGCCAAGGCTCACTCTAAATATCTGCAAATATTTTGGCAAATTTGTTATACTCAGAACCTGACACGTGCTATGAGATTACAGGTTACATGCATTTTATTCAGCTAAATGCAGAAATATAGATCTTCAATACATATACCTTCACCACCTCTCACTCCAACATGCAAAAACCTAATTAGTAGAAGGTTCAGATTATTAATTATTATTACTAGAACAGTTCTGTTCTTGAGATGCTTTAATGTCCCTTCAAATTCACAACTTCCTGTAGTCTAATTTCTTATTAAGTTCATGGCTCTGTTTAAAGAAGGCAGTAAAATATAAATCCACTGCCAAAGACCTACACATGCCAACGTTACCATTGGCTCCTACTTTAAAATTTGAACACAAAATTTCCAAGTTGCTTCTAGCTCCATGGAAACTGTCAAAAGAGGGCAGAAGCATTATTGTTACTGGCAGCAACTTAGTGAGGATCTGTTAAATAAATACTCTAGTATTCTTTGGAGCTCAAACGGCAGCCAAAATCTGCATCTTATCTGCATCTTTTCACAAGGCAAGTTGGACACAGATCCCCCCCCCGCAGTTACAGTAGCATTATTTGCATTGAGACGTGGACTACAGTCATTTGATCTCTATCAAAGTGAATTGATATAAAAAAGGAAATAAAAGAGTTTCAAAGTCCATAGTTTTAAGAAGAGATGTATTCACACAAACTAGGCCCTGTCTTTTTTAATACTGCAGATATATGAGAAGTAGAGTGAAATCCAAGGTCTACTCATGCAGAGTTCGTTGCAAGATCAGGTATAAGACAGCCTTTCATTGGCTTTGCATGTTTCCCTTAGAATTGTTCAAAAGTCATTCAAGAATCATTCTTAACTTATTAAAAGCTGTGCTTGTTCAAATACTTGATATCACTGGGGTTCTACCTGAACATGGAGTATACCGGAACAAAGATTGAACATATAACCTGAAAGAAACACTGCAATTCCCAGAAATCCCAGCACTAGCTTTTGTTTGTCTAAACAGAGATGGCTTTGTCACCCATTTTCCTGTTTATACATCTGTAATTCAATATTGTGGTTGAAAATTTTCCATGAGATATAAATGGGACACAAATTCTTTTTCTTTTTAAATCCATCAATCCGAGTCTCCAATGCCTTGCTCTGAATCAGATGGCATCATTTTATACTCACTATTAGAAGTGGCCACAAACTTTTTAAGTTTGAAACTTTTCAGTGGAAAAAAGTGACTTTTTCCCATAAACATTTTTCCATTTTTTTGGTACAGCCCAACTCACCATGAACTTGCTTTGCACAGGTGGAAATGATGATAAAAGATTCAAGACAGTGAAAAGTAAACATAATTTTTTTTGGTCTTTCCTAATTCCTGAAAGCCCATTTAATACTATCGATGACACATTTGCCATGTTTCTCATCCCTCAATTCTGCTAATTTTTTCTTGTGATTTCCTGTGTGTTTATAGTTTCCTCTGTCATAGTCAGAGTCTTCATTTTCACCAGAAGGATCTTTCCCAGATCCCTTTGTGCCCCCTTCTAGCCTCTTACCTTCTGCTCTCAATCTCTTTGGTGATCTATGCCAGTGATTTTCAAACTTTTTTTCTCGGGGCCCAGTTGAAAAAAAATCATTGACGCCTGCGACCCAACAATTACATCTTTGAACAATGCGTTCCAGTCTTGTGGTGGTGGTAGCAGGGGGTCCCGCAACCTAGTACTTGAGGTTTACAACCCAGTACTGGGTCCTGACCCATAGTTTGAAAACCACTAATCTATGCTGCGGCAGCTCTGGTTGCCTAATGGGCCCTGCATCAAACTCAGAGCTATCATCTATTAGTAGTCCTGACTGCTGGGTTCTAGACCATGCTCTCCTACTGATATAGTGTGTGACTTTGTGGATTTTTCAGTAGTATCTAACCAACTGTGCCTAACTACCATTGAAAAATCTGGTCCAAAGGAATGCCCTCAAAGTGCCTTTCTGCATCTGTAGGCATCTAAATACCTTTAAAAGCTGTCCCTTCACTTCTGTGGCTCAGATTTCCCTGTGTATAACAGAACACCACGTTCCTCTTTACAAGGTATTTAGATGCATACTTGATTGAAGTGTTGTTCTAATTTGAAATGTGATTATAACAATTGCATAATAAGGATCTCTGATTTTTTTGTCTTTTATTTACTACGTGGTAAATGTCCTTCCTAACAGATGAAGGGGCCGGGGGTGAGGGGGTGTGTGTGGGTTAATTGCCAGTCCTGCAAACCCAGCCTAGGCTTTGACAGTCAAGCTGGCTTCTTCCTTTATCAAGCATCATTACAAATAATCAGGGCTCTTTAGAACAGATTCTGCCTTCATACTCAAATGTGTAACCCTGATGAGTTCAGTGGGTTTGGACAGGAAGCACTGGGTTTGGACAATGGATTTGCTCCTAGGAAGCAGTTCTGTTGAAGATGCACAAGATGAAGTAGATTCCAATTTACTTACTCTTTACTATGTTGGTTTCAAAGGCCTAATGAGAGTAAAAAGCTGTGAAACATAGGCCCTGCTTCTCCAATGAATAGTCCTGCGGCCATGTGCTCCATTGTGTCAAGGGCGTTTTGTTTATGTGGCACTCACTGTAGAATTAGGGTCTCATGTGTGCCACTGAAGTTAGCAGATTTGACTCTGATTTCAGGTTGAGAGCATTTTTTATGGTATAAAAAGTGCATGTGGCCTGTTCCAGCAACCTTTACGCACAGATACAATGCTTGTTTGTCCAGCATTCCCTTTGACTTCAGGCTTGTGTTGGGTTCTCTGTCCCTGGCACTTTTGAAATCAAGATTGGATGTTTTTCCTAAAAGAGACTATCTCTAGTTCAAACAGAAATTATTTCAGGAATGGTCTGTGGCCTATATTATTCAGATGTCAGATTAGATGTTCACAGCTGGTTACCTCTGGCCTTAGATTAATCTTGCATTTTAGATGAATAGATTCTAAGATGCAATATTGGCCCTTGAGTTCCTTTTTTATAGTTGAATTATAATATGGTTTTGTGTTTTTCAGCCTTTTTGAATTAAAGATCCTATAGAAATGTGAATAATTGTTAGGATAAGAAAGGGTGTTGTCTAAAATGTATCCATTGCTGTGAAACAAAAAACACCAAATAAAACACACAGCAGGTTGCTGTAGTAAAAGAAGGGTGGAGGGGGGAAGAGAAAGAAGTGCTACTCGGTTCCACCCAGAGCTATACGTTAATTTTATTAGCACTAAAATACACTATCAAAATGTAGTCATCACACTGCCATTCTGTAGAGTTAATGGGACTAGTCTAACCAAGCAGCAAGAGCCCACAGCACAGCGAAAGCAGAGCATATCCATCATGTAGTGAGTTTATTGATCTACTTTCCCTGCTGATTACAAGCATCAAGAGGGCATGGAGCAGTTGATTTTATAAAGAATTTTGGAGAATATTTGCAAAACTTCTTAGCCTAGTCTGTCTAAAATCCTCCAATCAAGGCCCAGTTTGTCCAGCTGAGATTGGAGGGGACTCTAGTGTGAGTCTCCCTATAGCTGGTGCGGGGAGAAATGGGCAGGGTGTGGACTCACATCACTCTCATTCTGGACCAGTATTATTCACCCTGTGTAACCTCCCATGGAGAACCTGGGGGCAGCAGTAACTATAGAAGTCTCTGGAGCTGTGTTGTGGGGAAGATGGTGTTGGTGGTATTATGTGGATCCATAGTCATAATAAAGGCACCGAACACTCAGGAAAGTGATGCTTACATCCTATGGATCCCCTGGAACCACTAAGTTTATGGAAAACCTTGATAACAGGACAATGCGGGAGGTCCTTACAAAGGAATCTTTGCAGGTGATTTTTCTACTCTACTGTCTCCTCTCACTGTTTTTATTGTAGGAATGGATGATCTGGTAGAAATTATCGTTCCAGTCACCCACCTGATGTCACACTGGCCTGAGAAATGTGGGGATGAGAAATCTGGAATGTCAGAAACATGGTGGAAATACAGCAATTCATTTCAAGAGGAATATGCAAATGAGAAGTACTGGCTCAGAAATCACTCTGTCTTGTGTAACTACTGTTGAAGGTATATGCTTAGCCTGTCAAGACACTGTGCTTGGGAAGATACTTGAAATTAACTGGGCTGTTCTTGAATTTAGGTTCCACTGATTTCTCTCCTGTGTGCCAAAAGCTCTGGAGACTGCACTCCTCACATCTTAGTTCTATGCAAAAGAGACTTTCTGCTCATGGAGCTTCCCCTGCTCGCATGGAAAGGGGCATCCACTGCCCATCTCTATCCTTCACTCTGAAGAACGCATCACATTTAGAGGTGGGAAGGATGTGGGGAGGCACACTGTCCCCTGTGTTCAGCAGAACAGCTGTGGGAAAGTTAATACTGCTAGAATATGTTCCTACTATGCTCCATGCTGCAGCATCCCCAGTTCCCAAGGGCAAGCAAGAGCCAGGACAAATACTGAGGGGGCCCAGAACGGATGTGGAGGACGCTGTATGGTTTCATCCATGGGAAAGTTGGAACAAGTCCCATATCCCTAGTGAGGGATTAGGGGAATCTCCATAGAAAGAACATCATGGAGTTTTCTGGCCCTATGGAGGCTTGCAGTCTGGCCTTATGGTCATTAATTACCATGTAACATTTGAATATAGCACCTATCAGCAGATGTCTTTCCCAGCCTGCTCTACAGCAAACATGCACAATGCCAAGACAATGGCTTAACACCATTCGAGATGATAACAGAACTCAACCCTTCTGCACACTTTCGATTTCTCTTTCAGGGCAACCGAGGAGCCCATCGCTGTCCTTTGGGTCCGGAGAGACAAGTGAGCCACCTTCCCAAAGTCACTGAACCCTTTCTCAACAGGATTGGAGCTGGAAGACTCAGTAAAAAAATTGTCATCCTGTTGCTGTGCCACAAGGAGCATGTATGTTCTTACACTGACTACATCTGATTGTCACAGATATGCCACAGTAGGAGTAGCCTAATCTGGGAGAAGGATCATGAACACTGGAAAGAACAGATTTACTAGAAATGGTCACACTATTTGTTGTGAACTCATTATTTATTGGACTTAGTCTTTTTTTCTGTTCTTGAATTCCTGTGATTTTTATTTATTTCATTAGGATGTAATTGTTTTATGAATACTTTCCCCAAACACCCTCAAGAAGCCTCTGAGCTATTCACAGACAGTTAATAGAAAAAGACCTTCACCAAATATTTGATAGTAGGGAGTATAGGGAACTTGTACAATTTCATTGTCTAACCAGAGAAAAATTCAGCCTTACTCTCAGTTGAACTGATCTGGTGAGGAAGAATGGCACAGTTTGGATGTCAACAAATAAACAAATAAAAAAAAGTGGCAAATAAAGTGGGTTTACAAATCATTAATCCTTAATAAGATGGTGTTACAAAACAGGTGAAAAAATGTGTTTGCTAACATGATATATGATTTTTCTTATTCTTCGAGAGCAGCATATTAACAGATTAGAGGTCAAATGCTCAATTGGCCTAAATTAGCATAATTATGGAACAACACTGATTTACCCCATTGAGAATCTGGTCCATACATGTCATAGAATCATAGAAGATTACGGTTGGAAGGGACCTCAGAAGGTTATCTAGTCCAACCCCTTGCTCAAAGCAGGACCAACCCTAACTAATCTTTCCCAGCCAGGGCTTTCTCAGATTGTACCTTAAAAACTTCTAAGGATGGAGATTCCACACACCCTTCTTCCCCAGGTAACCCATTCCAGTCCTTTACCGCCCTATTGAAACAGCTTTTCCTAATATCTGACCTAGACCTCCCCCACTGCAACTTAAGACCATTGCTCCTGGTGCTGTAATCTATTATCACTGAGAACAGCCTAGTTCTATCCTCTCTAGATTGGAACTGCCTTTCAGGCAGTTGAAGGCTATTATCAAATCTCCCCCTCATTCTTCTCTTCTGTAGATTAAGCAAGCCTAGGTCCCTCAGCCTTTCCTCATAAGTCATGTGCTCCAGCCCCCGAATCATTTTTGTTGCCCTCCGCTGGACTCTTTCCTATTTGTCTACATCCTTTCTGTAATGGGGAGCCCCAGACTGGATACAGATGCTTTGTCATGAGGCCTCATTTGGAGTACTAACACCACATTTTAAAATAAGCCACTTAGACAAAGTCTGAATGTGCACATAATGTATGTTTTCTTGCTGTCTGCATCAGAAGCAAGAACTCCCCTCCCCAACCCCGGACCTCCAGAAGGATTTAATAGGAAAGAAGTTTATGTAATTAATCTACACCACTATCCAAAGAAGGAATTTGCACTTTCATTGAGATCCCTGTACTAATACAGGCTACCACACAGATCATAGCAGTTGACCTTCTATTCCAGGACAGAGGCAGCATGGAGGTCATACTATGACCTACAAAAAATACATGAAGCAGTTTCAAAAGGGAACTGCTCATTGAGAAGTTTGTGAATGTGACATGAATATCACTGGGTCACTAAAGCTAACCAAGTTCCAAAGGGGTAGCCGTGTTAGTCTATTGCAAAAGAACAAACAGAGTCCTGTGGCACTTTTAGGCTGCGTCTACACTTGTAAATTGAGTCGACTTAAGCTTGCTTAAGTCAACTTAATTTACCCTGTGTCTACACTACAGTTTTCTTAAGTCGACTTAAGCAACTTGCTTAAGTTGACTTAAGGAAAATAAAGTCGCCTTAATGAAAATTAAGTTGACTTTATTAAACTTAGATTTAATTCGACTTTAGGCTTAATTCGACTTTTTAAAGTCGAATTAAGCCAGTGTAGATGTGGGGTAGCCCTAAGTCGACTTAGGGCTACCCCAGGACTGCACCAATGCCCTCCCTGCTGGGGGCGGGCAGAGGGGAAGCCTGGCATGCCTCCCACAGGGCAGGGCAGAGCCCTGCCCCTATGCCCTGCCAGGGTCCCTGTCCCCCTTTGCCCCATTGTATCTATGTACAATGGGGCAAAGGCTGAGCCCCCTGGCATGGGCAAGGGGTGCCCCCCTGCGCCTGTGGACCAGTCCTAGGTCCCCCTAGCCCCTAGAAGTCGACCTAGGCATCCAGTGTGGACGCTCTAGGTTGACTTTGTAAGTTCCTCCCAAAGTCAACTTAAAATTTAGGTGTAGACTCACTAAGTTGACCTAAATTTTCAAGTGTAGACATAGCCTTAAAGACTAACATTTATTTAACAAATTGATTACACGTTAAGTCGACTTTATTAAGTCAACTTAATAGCAGAGATAGCCGTTATATTGGCTTTAAGTCGACTTAATAAAGTCAATTTAGCATTAATCCCTGTCTACAATGGCCTTAAGTCGACCTAAAAGTAGGTGTTATTAAGTCAACTTAAGAAAAGCCCAGTGTGGACGCAACCTTGTTTAGGTTGACTTAAGCGTCTTTAAGTTGACCTAACTTGCCAGTGTAGACACACCCTTTGATATTACCAGAAAAGCTCTTTCTCCCAAAATTTGTGGAATTTGATTCAGCATATTTTTTTAATCAAAACTAAAGCCCGACACTGTTCTCACCCCAGTGTAAACCAGGCATAACTCCATAGCAGCGGATGGAGTTACACTAGAATAAAACCAAAGCAAGTCTTAACAGAATCTGGCCTCCACTGTGTCAGAAAGCTAGCAACCACAGCTTCTTCAGAGCCAGCCCATGAAGGTGTAAAGATTAGCTGAGAAAGAGATGAAACCACAAAGTGTGGTAAAAAGTTTCAAACAAATAAGTCACCGGTTCAGTCATTCAATCAAATGAAGTTGAAGCTTTTATGATTCAAAGAAAGTAAAATTGTTTACTTGCTTTAGAGAGAAATCAGAAATCATGTGTGAACAAAATAAAGATGGGATTCTCATGTCACTTTCCACAGATATTTTTCCCCTCTATACAGTTTCACTTTCCCAGTGTGATGATAAAACATCTTTCTTGAGCCTAGTTCATATAGCATAAGCCTTTACCTTAGATGTTCAAGGAAATCATAATAAACACAATTTCATTCATGTTCAAAATGAAGATTGGGAAATGAAGCATGGATACTAAAGAGAAATTAGCACATACTAACTCATTTGGGGAAATGAGAACAACAAGGTGAGGGAGATTGAAAATGGAAAGCAATGTGCATTTTGCCCTTATTCTAAATTATTTTAATTCAAAATATTTATTTATTCTTGGCCAGCAATTTTGTTTTCTATAAAATGAACTAAAAACAATTCTGTAAATGATAAACTTGGGACAGAACTAGTATAATGGAACATCTGTCCTTTTTAAAGGATGCTTTCTGGTGAAGACGGATGAATTATTATTCCTTTTAAAGTTATATTTGTAATGAAATTATCCCCTTTTGGGTTACCCAATTTTCCTTTGTATTCATTATATCTAAATAGTTTACAGAAATAATTTCCTTCTTCTGGATTATTCATTAATTTGTTTGTTTTTATCCACATGCCTGTTACCATTTTATTCATCTTCTGTGATTGGTTACCTGTATGACTTGGCTTTAATTCTGCTCCCAGGTTGGATTACAATGATTTTTAGGTGAATAAATAGTTTAAATAGTATACATATAATAATAATTAATAATAGAATAAATAGTTTAAATGGTTTACAGAAATAATTTTCATCTTCTGGATTATTCATTAATATGTTCATTTTTATCCCTGTGCCTGTTACCAGTTTATACATTTTCTGTGATTGGTCAGCAACATGATCTGGCTTTATTTCTGCTCCCAGAATGGATTATAATGATATTTAGGTGAATCAAAAATGGTTTTAAAAATTTGTAAATTTTCAGAATTTGTGACATTCACTCAGATATTCACCAGCCAATAAAACGCTCATGGCTAAACAAATAATATGATCCCACAAATTGTGGTGAACTGAATTTAACTCTTTCACATGAAGAGATTTGAACATATACTTTTTTACTATTTGACTGGCCCAGTTATTTGATAGATCAAGGTCCTTTATTCACACGAAAGCTTATGCCAAAGAAAATCTGTTAGTTTATAAGGTGCCATAGGACTCTCATTGTTTTAGTTCCCTAAGTCGACCTAGCGCTGGGGAGAAGGGAGCCGTGGCTCCCTGGGACAGGGGAGCCACAATTCCCTTCTCCTTGGGACCTGCAGTTTCCCGGCAGAAGGGCTTCCTTCTTGCCAGGAAGCCTCGGAGTCCCGGCAAGAAGGCAGCCACAGCCGCCCTCTCCCTGGGACCTGTGTGGGTCCCGGAAAGAGGGCAGCTGCGGCTGCCTTCTCTGTGGGACTTTCACGGGTCCCAGCAAGAAGGCAGCCGCATCTGCCCTCTCTCTGGGACCCGCGCAGTTCCCGGCAAGAAGGCAGCTGCAGCTGTCTTCTCCCTGGGACCCATGCGGGTCCCAGCAAGAAGGCAGCTGTGGCTGCCCTCTTGCTGGACCCACACAGGTCCGAGGGAGAAGGAAACCCTGGGTCCTTGGTCCCCGGGGCTATGTCTCCACTGGGTAATTTAAGTCAACTTTAACTAAGTTGACTTAGTGTGTCTACACTTAAAAATAAAGTCGACTTAAAGGGGAACTTAAAAAGTCAACCTAGAGCATCCACACTGGATGCCTAGGTTGATTTTGTGGGGTTTAGGGGGACCTAGGGCAGGTCCACGGGGGCACCCCTTGCCCAATGCCAGGGGGCTTAGCCTTTGCCCCATTGTACCTAGGTACAATGGGTCAAAGGGGGACAGGGACCCTGGCAGGGCATAGGGGCAGGGTGGGCAGGGCTCTGCCCTGCCCTGTGGGGGGGGGCATGCCAGGCTCCCCCTGTGCCCTCCCTGGCAATTTAAGTCGACTTAGGGCTACCCCATGGCTACACTGGCTTAAGTCGACTCTAGGGAGTTGACTTAAGCCTTAGGTCTAGTGGAAAGGAGGTTTAATAAAGTTGACTTAATTTTCATTGTCGACTTTATTTTCCTTAAGTCAACTTAAGCAAGCTGCTTCAGTCGACTTAATTTACCAGTGTAGACGCAGCCCGGGAGTCTCCGGGGGCTCTTCAGTCTAGTGTAGACTCTGTAAGTCAACTTAACGGAGTCAACTTCGATTTTTAAAGTCAACTTAACAAGGTTGACTTAAGTTGACTTACAGTCGACCTTGTTAAGTGTAGACATACCCAAGGAGATTGCCTAGGTTAGCCTAAGCAAATGAAGGCTGGGGGAAGATATGATAGTGTTGTATAAATACATCAGAGGAATACATCCATGAAAGAGAATCGTTTATTAAGATAAGTGCTAATGTTGGCACAAGAACAAATGGGCATAAACTGGCCATCAGAGATTTAGGCCATGTCTTCACTGAAAATACTACATCGATCCACATAGCGAGAGTGATTTTTTGGCCAGTGTAGACCTGCTCAGTCGATCCTGGAAGCGCTCTCCTATCAACTCAGTAACTCCAAGTGGAGGAATGCTGTGTTGACAGAAGAGCATTGCCAGTCAACGCAGCTGAGTGAAGACCCGGAAGTAAGTCAAAGTAACGAAGTTGACAGAAGATTCACATTTTGTGGCACTCTGACTTAGTGTAGTGTAGACTAGACCTAAGGCTTGAAATTAGATGAAGGTTTCTAACCACCAGAGGAGTGTTCTGGAACAGCCTTCCAAGGGGAGCAATGAGGGCAAAAAAACTCTAACTTATTTCAGGACTGAGCTCGATAAGGTTTATGAAACAGACTCTGTCTCTGGGAGCACCAGGGCATCCACTGCTACATGTGCTAGTGAGTTCCTAGAAGGTGCACATTCATATCCCTTCCTGCTTCTTTGAGATGGCCAGCACTTATATGGGGGTCTTTGCTAGAGTAAGCATTGAAGGATCAGATTTTTCATTGGTATCGTGTACAGTAATATCCCCATCATGCTAGGAGCCAATCTCAACATACTGTGTGAAACCACAATCATTTCAATGTGTTTTATCTTAAAGGGGCCATATTCTCTTCCCAGGAGGAATGCCTGAGTAAAGGGGCATTTTTCAAGCCATCTCCCTGAGTGATGAGTGTTTTCCCTTAACAGACAAGTAAGGACTAGTTGAACCTGTGATGTGGCTGCTACTAACACACATGGAAGAAGAGAAGGATGCAACCCACTGAGATGTGAATTTGGGTGTGTGCCCTTCACAGGCCATACTTTCTCCATATCCCCATCTGCCCACGTTCCATGCTCAGAGCAGGGGCTGGCAGAGTTCCCATCCTGCTATCTGGGCCTCACGGCAGTGGGAACATAAGATTTTAGTTGCAAGTGGAATCTTGAAAGCTAGCGAAGAGGTGTCAAGGTTTGTCTCAATGCATGCAGTGCTTAATTTGTAATGAAAGAGGTGCTGGGGCTCAAGCAATTAGATGCTAGTCCTCAAGCAATTTTTTTTCCTTTCATAATTCACGCAGCAGCCCAGAGATGCTGGGACTCTGAACTACCAAGTGTAGAGGTCCTGGAATCATAGAATAATAGGGATGGAAGGGACCTCATGAGGTCATCTAGTCCAACCCACTGCTAGGAGCTTAGCCCTAGCAAGCCTAGGCACAAATTAAAAAAAACCCAACAGAATAATCTGAACCCACAAACCATGCTTAAACTGTATGTCATTTTTGCATCAAGAGCAAATCTGGTTTTCCCTGTGAAGCTATTTGACTGAAGTCCCCATGTGGAAGGACTTGATTCACTGTGTCCTTCCTTTCTCCACCTGCCAGTTGGGGAGATGGGGCTGTGAAGGTCAATTCTAAGAGTCCGATAGGGAGACCAAGAAATATGTCAAGAACTGCTGTGTTTGTGAAGGGATTATGGGGAGAAATGGATAAAGATGAGGAATTTGTGCTATGCCTCTGCCCTTGGTGACTGTAAAGATGGAGATATCCTGATTCTCCAGTTATCCCTACAGAACTCTTTTAGCCTGAAGCAGCTAGTATTCCACCCCATGTGATGTGTGCAATAAACGCTGCATTAGCATTTCATCCGGTTCCTGAGGTCTCCATTGACTGCAGGCCCCTGCACATGCAGATTTGGCAGCATTATTCAAACTGTGTGTGTAGTTTCACCTGATTCACCAGCTAGACTGCAGCATTCCCTGGGGTGAACTAAGCAGAGTGACTTTATGAATCATCCTCCCAAATTGCATGTTTATGGGTTACCCTTAACAGCATGTTCCGGACACCTCGCTCTGCACTCAGTGTGTCATAGGAAGACTAATTTTCCATGGACTAGCCCCAGCTCAGAAGACCGTCTTCCAGCAAATCAAACCAGATTCAAATAAAAATAAATTTGAATGATCACCAACTCCCACGTCAAACAATGAAGACCTGAGCTCTGTCACACTTAGCACTCATCTACGTTCAATCCCTCTGTACACATTAGCTGAACAATCCTTGCAGCAGGTTTCCCAATAAATTAGTCATTGCTATTATCCCCATTTCACAGGAGGAAGAGTTTATGAGATGACCAAGGCAGAGTTGGTGTCTAAGTATAGAAATTAGTAAAACAAAGACGTTCTAATCCCTGAATAAACTCCTAGACCACAGCGATCTGGTGGTAGACTTGATTCTGTTCTCACTTGCACTTATGTAAATCAGAAATGATGCCATTATACTGGGTGTGAAACCAGTCTGAGGTCAGAGGTAGGCCCTTTGATTTTGTTAGCATAGTACCGGATTTAAACTAGCGTTCATAGGACCAGAAACTAGCCCAATGCTATGAGGAATGCTTTTATGTAGTTGTAAGCTGTAATATTAACTGGTACATAATAGGATAAAAGGATATGGATGGGGAACCCAAAATCTGAACATGACTTTGGCATCGTTTTGTGTAGAGTTACACACTGTTTCTCTGACTTTAACTGGACTCATGGTATTAATCTTTATAATAATAATGGAGAAAGTATACATTACTTTCCAGTTGCATTAAAGTTTTGATGATAATAATAAAAGGTCAAGTTGGTCCCACCATGCCTTTATAAATCATAATAGCCAGTTGTTTGCCACACACAACTGCATTGTAGTGCTTCAATTGACTTATCTTCCCATTTTAAAAAAAGGGTGAAACGAGAAGGACTATGATACAGATGATCTGTATTTAAAAGCTTACTGAGGTGGAAATAACTGGTGGAACCAGAAGGAAAATGTGATCAGAGGCCATAGAATGATATTCAGGGCAGGTTCAGCTAAAGGCAGTTACTTATTGTTTGTATTGTATTAGTGCCTAGAGGTCTCAGTCAGGGTTATGCTGGGCACTGTACAAACAAGGGGATAAATTCAGGTCCAAGGTTAGGACCAGCATCAGCCAGTATAGACGCTGGCAGAGTAGCCAACTGAAGCAAGTTCCACAGGAGGAGGTTACAGAGATTGAGGGCTCTAAGGTATCCACTTATAGGTGGGAAGTTCCAAAAGTCAAAAAGGCTGTCCTGGAACGGGACATGGCTAGCTGCCCTGGCTCAGTAACTTCTCTCAGCCACCTCTGTTGGGGGACTTCCACAAAACTCCCAACAGAGATGAAGTTGCCTGTTCCCAGTGGAAACACCTCCTGCTTTCCTCTGAGGGTGAATCTTCTCTGCATCTGGGGTTGAGTTTGGTTCAGTGAGTGCAACGTCCAGTGACTTAATTGCACCTGTTTGTGCCATGGCTGGATTTAGTCCCCAAATCCATTTATGACACTCACTTTTTTAATCCGACCACCAAATCACTGCAAGCTACATTACTCTATGAACCTGATTTCACCCATATCATGAGTAAACCTACTGAAGTCAACAGAATTACTATGGATTTACACCAGTATAACAAGGATTAGAATCTGGGCAGGCATGTAAATTATGTTAACATTTACAGCACAGCTGATTTTTGACCTGCCATCTATATACTGGTGGAATGAATGCAAGAACAGAAGGCTTGAACAATGGGGATTTTTCCTGAATCAGATTCAAAGGAAGAAATCCAGTATTATGAGACATAATGGACCATATATGGCACTGACATGCTTCTCAGAGTTCAAGAGTATGCATGGGGTATACATCACGGCAGAATCTGCTGTAATGAAAGCCGGACATGTAGAAAGGAGAACCTGACCTTTCATGATAGAATGGTGCATGGGCTGCACCTGCATGCAAACACATAGATTTAAAAATATGGTTTGACATTCCCCGCTCTGCTCCAATCTTAATTTAAACTCTATATCTATAGCAATCCATCCATCCATCCCCAGGTGATAAGATGTATCTTATTCATGGAAACAAATGAAGACAGGCTCCAAATTAGTGTTTAGTGTCATAAAACAGACCAAATGCATGATATAGATCTATCCTAAGTGACCATAATGAAACCAAGGGATAATAATTCAGTAACTGAAGAATAAATTACACAGTACCTCACTTGGAATGTTTCTTCAGTTAATGGCAGTGAAAACAGCACAAATACTGGCCATACAAAGACGTCCAGCTCAATTTTTGAGTATATTTACACACACACACACACACACACACACACCCCCTCGTCCACAAAAACAAGCTCTATATAGGAACATTTTTAAAAGACCAGTATCAAAAGGAAACCTCACATGAAGCCACAGCGAAACAAAACAGCTGCGAACAAAATTAATCAGCATAGCGCCTTCTAAACTGGTCTTAGCATGTGGGGTAATAAGTGCAGCTAAGCCATTTCAATGAGGCCCAGCCCAGTATCTGGGAGTTACTGAGGAGCAAACTAAGCTCTCTGAAAAATATCTTCCTTTTTGATTAACCACCATCTTCAGGGCCGCCTGTTTTGTAATAGTGAAGGAAAGAAGATGAAAAATTTAAGGGGGGGGGGGGAGGAAAAAAGGGGATTTAATGCATGAGGTTAGCGCAGATGAATTTCCGGAACCTTGTTTTACTAAGACGGTTCTTAATGAGCCCACATGTCCCTCCTCCTCTCTCCATCTTTCTATCTCCCCAGCTCCCTCACTCCATCACTCCCATCTCTCTCTCCTTGATCAGATGAAAGTCATTGTTTCCCGCACATAATAGAGATCCTCAGAGCAACCTGATCAGAAAAGCCATCAGCATGCAACTACCCATCACCAGTCACACTCATTAATAACAGCAATAGAGGCAGTGCTGGCTCACCATGTCGACACCGGGAGAAGATGCTGAAAGGCGAGGGTTGTGCAAGCTGAATCCATTTTTCCTGTTTCTGAGACTGCTTCAGAGCCCAACATCAGCAGCTGCTGCTCTTCCCCCCCCCACCCCTCCCACTTGGTGATGCTGAGGATGGAAACCACCCGCCCACCCAGAGCAGCAGCAGCAATAGCCTCAGCTACCTCCCTCCTTGGAGGAGGAGAGTGATGAGCTCATTGTGAGAGAACCTGGAATTGCAGCAGGCACTGCCTCCTCCTTCCTCCCCTGCTGCAGCGCTGAGCTCTCTCTAGGCTCCATGGCAACAGCCATAAAAGATGGAGGAAAGGGGGGAGGGAAGAGCAGGGAGAGACTGAGGCTCATTCCCTCAAGGGAAGCTGCTTCAGCCAAGGGAGAATTACTTCAGTGGCCATTGCAGCTAATCAGAGGGGGCGAAGCTGGCCCTGGTCACAGCAGGGCCCCTGAGAGACACCAGTGCTCCCATTTGCAGTGAGCTTGCTTAGCTGAGTCTGCAGGGCTGGCAGATGTGTGTGAGTGGAAGGGCGTGACAGTGGGAAATGCAGGCAATGGGGGGCCAGCAAAGGAGGCCAGGGTGAAACCAAAGGTCAACCAGAAGGCCGTGGAGGGAATCGAGGAGCTGGGGAAAGGCAGGAATCCCTGCATGCAGACGCCACCTCAGTAAATTCTGAAGTTCCCCTGTAGTTAGTTCAGGCAAAGCGGGGATCGGGACTACAAGCTGCTGGATCTTAGCAGAGCTAAACAAAGACTCAGGGGGTCACACCGCTCAGTCCTGTGCGCACTGCCGTCGCTGGAGGGGGCATGGCACAGGTGCCACGTGTCCATGGTATTCTGTGCCCCTAGGGCCAGCTGTGCCTAACCCCCCCTCTGAACTGACTTTGGGCACCCACGGTGGCCACGCACTCCTCCCCCATGGTACCTGCTGCAGCCCTCACCCTGTCCCACAGCTGTCCCCGCGGGGAGCAAGCAGGGCAATTGCCCCCCCACAGCGCCAAGGGAGGACCCCCCCCCAGGCTGATTGGCCCTGGGCTCCGTCCCCCCAGGCACGGCCCTGGCTGTGGAAAGGGCTGCAGTGCAAACAGTTATTGGGCAATGATAACCCCTCTCTTCTCCATTGCAAAAGGTGGGGAGGGTCACCAAGTAGCGTGGAAAAGGGACTGGAAGATACGGAATGCACCTGTAAAGTACAATAGTCAAAAGTTCTAGTCTCAGACACTGTGGTATGAATGTGGAAGGTTCAGTCTTTGGTGTCATTACTGGATTGCCATATTTTTTTGGACAGGGGTATATGTGTGTGTATGGGACTAGGCTGAAGAGTGCAGGGCTCCCAGCAGCTGTACCAAGCCCTGGGATTTAGGGAGCTCATAGGTGGGTTAAAGGCCATCTTTGCCTCCCTTTCCTGCAATGTTCTGCAGCATCAGTACCTGGGAGTGTCATATATACTTGAAATGTGAATGGGGCAGGCAAAATCCAAATCTGGATTCCAACTTCCCCAAAGCACGGGGCATTAATACAGAAGAACCTTAAATATAAACACAATAGTCAGCAGGGATGATTCTGGTTTCCTGTACACTGGTCTCACATTGGTATAACTCCATACCCTTTTGAGCAAGATTACGGTCAGCTTCAAGAGCCAACCGGTGTGAAGTTCAGATCTGGATCAGAACATCTCCAAACTTTAGGGGAAGAGAGTGGGGCAGATTCAGCTTAGGGTTTTGGTTCAGGCACAGTTCTAGTTAGTTATAAGCAATGCAGTTTGCTAACAAATGTAATATGCTGGTTTTTAGTCCACAAAGTCTTGGAATTACACAGTATTTACTTGTATTTCATTCTGCATGATACCTAGTGGATTGTTCAATAAATAAATAAATACAATGTCCTGTGAAAAGTTGAAGGAGAATAAATCGTATCAGTGTAGCTTGTTGACCCCTCACTGTATTTAATGTGGGGGAGGGGCACACTCTAAATAATGAACATAAAAAGAAAAAGCTATCCATTCAGTGAGCGTTGTTCCACCTTATACACTGAATGAGGTTCTGTGGTAAAAGTAGTATGTGATCATGAACCTATTTCATAATGTATACACATAAAGGGACTAAATTAAGGTTGAACAGATAGCCTTAATTCTGGCATTTCCTCATTTTAAGAGCTTTGCAACTTTAACGTCTTCTAATATAGCTCTTTTGAGTGTAATATTTCTTCAAGTACATTTACAAGCTTTCTTACCAAGAATATACAGACTAATAAGGGACACAATTAATTAAACAATAAATCAAGAGTAAGGGAGTGAGCATTAATGGCCAGAATGCGGCTAATTCATCCATGAACCAAATGTATACTGATTAACACCGATCTGGTACAATAAAGAATCTATAGCTAAAAGGACAGTGTCCAACATCAGTTATGCCTCCTTGAAAATAGTTCAGTGGATTTACACCAGTGTAACTGAGAGTATATTTTGACCCAAGAACTATTGTTTGGGTAAAATTTCTTGGGTGCAAATAGAAATTAAGTTATTAAAAACTCAAGAGAAATTTTCAAGGAGTCACAAAGCATGGAGTCCATACAACTGAACAAAAACAAATTTACACCATCAAATTTTGCTATGAAAAAATAAGGCACTGCCATATTTCAGGCCCAATTCTGCTCCTGTTGAAGTCAAAAACAAAAATCTCATTGGCTATCATGGAAATCAGACCAGACCGCATGACTGAAATCATGCTAGCTGGGATAATATGTTGTAAGTACAATTTGAACCCACTAGGTGCATGTAGTCAAGAGATACGAAAGAAAGCTCGGTTTCTTTTATCTTGTGTGGCTTTGCAGTCCTACCGTGACATTTTGCTTGACAGAACTGCAGTTTGTTTTTTTATTTTTAATGTTATTTCTCTAAAGCAAAGGCGCATATGTCAGAGTTTTACATGAGAAATTAGGTTTTTCTTTATTGAAAACGTAGGACCAGGTATGTAAAATTCATGATTGGGAAGTTTATTCATGTCCTTCTGGTTCAAGAGAATCCAGGGCTAAATCCTGACCTGTATAAAGCCACAGAGAGGCTATAATTAGTTGGAGAATTCTGCAGTCTTGAAAGTAAAACAGCTTTCACCAGAAAAGCTTGTTCGGCAGAGTGGGTGATAACCAATCTCTGTCTTTATGAGTGGCCCTAGGTCCACTGCTAAAGAGCCTTCCTAGAATAACCAGGATTTAGTAAATTGCAATGAATCTTAGTGCGACAAATCTATGATTCAGAGGTCACAAAAAATTGCATTTTCAGCTGTTGGCAGTGAAAAAAATCTAGCCAAGAAAAGAATAGCCGCTGCCCTATGAAGGGAGTGACTGCCACATTTACCAGCATATAACACACAGCAAAGGAACCCAAATCCCACCCGATCTTTTACTCATTAACAAAATTTAGGGTTTCTGTGGAACTGTAAAATCCTCAAAAATTCACATTAATTAACCATTATTAGCGCATCTATGGGATAAAATCTGAGTGGCTGTAGAGGAAAACCTTTTCTCCTGAGTACTTCTTGGTTGCGGGTTTGATTAGAATTATACTAATGTAGAGTAGCACTGGCCTATCAAACCTTGCCTCTGCCATCACTGTCACCAGATCTGATGTATGGCGTACACTCACAAGGAGCTGAAGTTTTCCCAAAGTGGCAGAGGCTGCTAACTTTTGCAGGTGCGTAAGAAAAATAAGACAGAGGATGTTCTAATGGAGTAACTGCAATTTGTTCTTCTTTCTGTGCCTTGCAGTCTTTCTTGAAAGCTAATTATTTGTCATTTTAGGCCACAATAAGTCATCCTCCTTGGAACAGCAGTAACTCCACAGCGAGTCTGGTTGATTCCTAGCTACTCCACTGTGGGAAGCCCTCCCATTGCTTTCCCACACTGCACTGCTGCATTCCTTGATTGGATTGTCTGCATAAGTATGTGCCCTCTGTTGCTCCAGGGTCATCTACACTGGATGTCCTCTCTCCATTTAGATGCTGGCACTCAGTTGAGTGACCTCCTTTTCCATAGCAGATATTAATCAATTCACAAACTCAGAGTCACGTTTTCATTACAGCAGTGATTTCCTTCCCCTGGGCTCCTGTGAGCTTCACTCTCTTTTCACTTGCTCTTTGGACAGCTGCACGTCCAGTCCCATCTGCGGAAAACTCACTAGAAGGCAGTCAGCTACAAGACACTATCAGAGCACATGGAGAAAAAGGGGCGTTCCCAGAGCTGGACTTAGTGCCAAGTCAAAGCAAAGTCGCTCCAGCAGCAGTACCTGAAGACAGGACCAGAACCAACCTTTGGTAATGCTCCATCCTTGAAGAACTGGATCCCATTTTCATGAGCAATGCCACCACTGTGCCCAAGAATGAAGTGGTAAACAGGTTTCCAGAATGCACCCAAGACGCAATGGCAAGCTCCCTTGACCCTACTTATAACAGAGGAGATTTTTCTGGGTATCCAAGAACTGTATGACCTTGTAGTTAGCAAATATGAAAGAACTCCATACAGACAACTGAATGGGGGTTTTGAACAACATTTTCCCAGGTACCAACTCTCCACTGCCATGCTGGGTGGAGTTAGGAGCTTCTCTGCCTACACAGCTTTTACCCTCTTCCCCCAAGTTGGTCAAAACGATGGCCAGGCTGGAGAGTTAAAATGATAGTTTTATTTCCCTGAAGTATCAACTCTCACCACCGCTGGCCACATGTGCTGCCTCCAACCCCTCCTTTCCCCAGCTCAGGGTGTTGGCATCACAAAGACTAACAAATCCAACACATTGCATTGCATGGCGGGCACATTTCTTGCAGCAGCAGAAACCAAAAGAGAAAAGCAATAGAAAAAAGCAATTTGGCTCAGTTTCATAAATGGCCTCAGCTTTTAGCTAATGAGGTGTTAACGTGAAAGTTGCCTAAATCAAGCTTCAGAAACATTTCAACCTGCAGAGGTGTTTTTAAGGCACTTATGGCCCTCAGAAATGCTTGGGATCGGCAGGTGTCATAAAAGAGAACTTAAAGTGAAGATCATTCTGTATTTTGGAATGCAGGGTGCAGGCAATGGGGATTGGTAGATGGTGAGGTTCGGTGGCCTGCATTGTGTGGGAGGTCAGACTAGATGATCATATTGGTCCCTTCTGACCTTAGAGTTCATGAGTCTATATTAATTCCAATTGAGTACAGACACACATTTCAATCAGTTCCTTGGTTATAGTACATTTGTTACCCCGGCCTCAAAATAGTCTAACCCAGATTCCCTCATCGCTTGGGGCATGCTTTCTCTGAGCCGGGAGCCTCCTCAGTGATCCCAGTAGGTGAAGGCTTCCTTCCTTTGTCTCTTATTGATTAGATAATGACAGCAGACAGTTCCATGGGTGATTGCATTCTGCTGCTTGGGTTAGTTCTCAAACACATCAATTTCAGAGACAGACCATTCTTTACTCAGTGTAAAGGTTAGTTCAGTCTGTGGCTGGGGGGGAGGGTGTTCTGTGTTTCTAGTGTTAACTATAGGGGTGAATTAATGTTTCCCACTGGTTAATTTTTTTCTTAAATACAGTAGAAGTAGGGTTGTAGGAAAGCTTTGCAAGGAACCCTGAATCATCTGGAAGTAGCATGAATTTAAATTATTCTGCTACCAGCAAATCTTCAACCAGTTTGAGGACAGGGTCCCAGATGAGACTAATGTACATACTGTAATATGTCCTTCCCCTCACAAATTCCCTCCAGCTGTTTCCCTTCCCCACCACATCTTGGAGACCCTCATTCTCAATTTACTGTTTTTCTCCATGAGGATATCCCTTTAGTCCTAGGGCTTGAAGTCTTCTGTCATTTGAGGCTTAGGCAGTATCAGAGCATTGCTTCCTTTAGAAGGGGCACCCAGGAAAGATCCCTTCAATTCTTAAGTAAGTGTCCTGGGGGCATCATGTGCTTGCTTTGTGCCCCCCCCCCCCCCGAAATCCAGCCAACTGTATCCTCATACACCACCTGGACCCCCATTGAAGCAAGGAACAGGCCACAAGACCCACCTGAAGATGTCAGCCCATGGAGAGAAGGCTTGGCTGGGCCCCGAGGAAGGGAGTGAAGTGGGGAGAGGTGATTCTTGACTGCTCAGAATGTAGAAATTGACCATTAGGCTCACGCCTGAGCCCTCTAAAAAGTTACTTTTTTATTATTAATCATTTTTTGTAGTATTTTATTATTTAAAATTTTTGTTTTTAATTATTGTGATTCTAGTGATCCAAAGCATCATAAAGACAGATTACAATGAGCAGTAAACAGCACATGGGAGTCATTGACCAGTGATCTTCCTCCAGGTTTTGTGGTCTTCCAGCAGCCTGGAGAAGAGCATCATATTGAATTCCATCCAGGGAATCACATCATCAAACCCCACCCACTGTGGGCCTCCCCTGAGCTGGAACCCGTCCCTACACAACTTGTTTTGGCAACCTTCACTCATCTGACCCACCTGTTCAGCAAACCCCCCATGCTACCACACCGATGTTTAGCAGGCTACCTCTCACTGAGTTAGCGTAGGTCTGTGCATGCTGGGAGTCACACAGTGGTTCCCCAGCGTGGACACAGCCTAAGCGATGGTTAGTAGCCCGTGTCTGCCGAAGTGGGTTATAGCCCACGAAAGCTTATGCCGAAGAAAATATGTTAGTCTATAAGGTGCCACAGGACTCTCGTTATTTCTCCCATAGTCACACAAAGTAGAGAAAGTTAGATTCAGGAAAATCTTAGCTTGCTGGAAAGGGACAGAAGCAGTGCACTTGTTTCAGTTTTCTCTCTCGTGATAAATTTCATAATCCTGTCTGCTCCTCGAATGCTCCACTGGGCCGCTTACCCTGGTCCCTCCCTATAGGGATCGGTGCTTCCTTGTTCCAGGGACTATGCCGCAATTGGTCCAGCCGTGGTCCCTCACTGCAGGGACTGACCCCTCCCTGTCCCAGCCCCCTTCCTCTGGGGACCAACCCCTGCTGTGCAATATTAATGAGGTGAGTAACAAAACGGCAGCGTGCAAGGAATAGTGTCTTGACCCTGGATTCCTAAGTGCACATGAAATGGGTTTGGCAAAGGCAATATGCTAACATTAGGCACAGTTTTCCTTCCCTCTTCCTCTACCACAGCACAACTTGCTGCCGTGGTACTCAACCAAGCTTTGCCTGGACTATGTATTAAATCTTTACCAGAGTGATAAAATCGTTAACAGAAAACATTTCCTAAATTTCTCTCTCTCTACATGTAGCTATTTACTAACTTTTCAAACAAATGTCTTGAAAAGAATTGTTGATGGTAATCACAACACTTTCATGACTTCACCCACAAGTTTCAATAGTTGTTACCATCACAAATTCAGAAAGATAATTATGCATGTGCACATGCATAGAGTGGGCTCCCTCTGGGAAAATGTATCCTTCTTAGTCGCTGTTGAATGACAGCCACACCATCTGCAGAACATGCAAGCTCCTTAAAGTCTGGAAAACAAGCAATAGTCTACAATCGCCTTTAGACTCCCTTTGAGTCTCTGAGCGACAGTCTGCAATTTTCACCGTCTGCAGCAATTTTAATCCTGCTCCTCCTCTTCCCCAATAGATTGAGGGATCTTGCAGTTTTAATCTAATGAACTAGCTCAATCCTTAGAGAATATATTCCATTCAGAATCTCCCTACCGCTGATATTCTCAGTCTTTCTCCCATTCTTCCTAGGGGAAAAATTGTACACAAACCCATGCTCCTACAATATTAGTGCAGTTTTGTGGAAGTTGCTGCCCTCTAGTGGGACTCATCAATAAACTAGCATTACTTCTAAATTTAAGTGGCAATTCAATATATAAAAAATGAAATGTGTATACGATTAGTTATGACTTCTTCAATTTGTGAGTGTAATTACAGTTTATCTATCTTGGGGTTTTCTATTGCTATCCACCACTGTGGTATTCGACTGCCTTCAGGCATAGGACAAACATTCTAGCCACACATCTCAATTCTGATGCAGACATCGCTGAGCAAGACTTTTCTGTTCTTGTCTGGTTTATAGTTTTGTGGAATGAGAAAGGAACTAATAATCAAATTCCCTTTCCAATGTGACCCAATAAAGCAACTGAGAAAAAATGTCCACAGAGTAAATATGAATGTTTGTATCTTTCTCTCATACCTGCTGTAATTTTTAAAAAGGACTATTTAAGACACTTGCATATACCTTAAAGCTGCACAACTTTGCCATATAACTATTACAGTCATGAGTGGCTTTAAATACAGCATCAAATACTGTTTTAGTATTATGTTCTAAAACTGCAGTACCACAGCTCATGTTCTGAATAGAGGAGTGGGCTGAAAGAAAATCAATTTGTCTCTGTAAAGACTATGTAGCTTGAATATAGATTTTTGTTTTTCCAGTTTATATGTATATAATACAACAAAAAAGAAAATGTGTAAGTCCAGAATAATAGAGTGCATGGCCTCTAGCACACAAACAGAAGAGAGGAAGGCCCCCTCTATAAAACTATAAGCAAGAAGGAAGTCCCAGTTAAAAGTTGTATTGATATGATCCAACCACCTGTACTTAACTGAGTAAAAGGCTTCAACACTCCAAGGTTTTAATCTGGTATAAAGACCTAGGCCTTGTCTACACTTAAAAAACTGCGCCGATCCTCCGGGATCGATGCAGCGGGATCAATTGAGCGGGGAGTGTAGTTATCTTTGGAAACTTCAAGAGCTTACAATTCCATACCTCTCTAAAACATGGTTAAGTATCACAACCTTTTATCACAAGCCAAATGAATCTAACATTAAAAGTTTTTGAAACTACTATCTCATTTAAAAAGCAGTTATTGCCATTTACTCTCATTAAACTGAAGGGGTCCTCTGGTAGATATTCTGATTATGTGGAGTATGTTGTGTTTAAAGTACAGTAGGATTCACTCAATTAGTAGCCTGAGAGCATGATGTGTCTGTTTAACTGGATGTTTACCAGGGAACAAATTTACTTCAATGAATTTAAATGATCCAAAAATGGCTCAACTTGTCCATTGAAATGGTACAGCTTGTGCTGCCTGAAAATCTAGATTTACAGAAATGTGTGAGAGAACAAGCCCTCTAGCACAAATGGCCCATGAGAATCTTTTTAGTTATTTCTTAATGTGTCACTTCTGAATCATGGCTGCTAAATTATTGTTTTTTTAATTCTGCCCACATGCTGTATTTAAAACTTGTATTTCATCAGTTGCATCACCCAACACAAATTATTTCTAAAATCCTTGAATAAATGGGGTAACTCTGCCTGCAAAAAGCAGCAGAGGATAGATATTTTCCAAATGAAGAGAGGAATATATACATGGATAAAAGCCACAGTTCATCCTGATAAGAATGCAAGATAACCAGAGATTTGAAATGAAATTAAACAACTTGATTGTCTCATATATAGCCACAATTTGCACACATTACCCTCATTGGCAGAGGGTCAGACTTGATGGTCTCATGAGTCTTCTTCCATTACAGCTGATATGATTAAGGATTTACTTAGATTGTAAACATTTGGGGAACCAAGAGTGTTTTGTTGTGTGTGTGATGCAATGCCTACAGCAAAGAGATCAGGGGATCCCTGATGAGGTGCTTCTATAAAGGCACTATTTGCAATACAAATATATTAAGAAGAATATTCATCAGTTACACAAACACAATTGCTCCCTCTTCACACATTTTCTTCTATGCCACCAGGTGGGAGTAAATAGTAAAACCACAAGAACACAATTTTCATTCCACAGGGAAACATACCCAAGTCCCTCCAGCCATGCTTTGCATTGCTACAGGATGGTGTTACTCATACAACAGACATACCCCAAATGTGCCCAGGGCCTGGGCAGGTGCTTGAAACAAACATTAAAACCCCTCTCTGTTGTATGCAGAAGGAATGATCAAGCCAAAGTAAGGTTTGTTGCTACATATTTATGAATATTCATCAAATTTAGGATTGGTACTTCCTTTACCTTACAGTCCCCCTAGCACAGTGGTTCTTAATCAGGGATAAGTGCACCCCTGGGATTACAGAGAGGTCACCCAGGGGATACATCAACTCATCTAGATATTTGCATAGTTTTACAACAGGCTACAACGAAAGTACCAGCAAAGCCTGTACAAACTAAAGTTTCATACAAAACAATGACCTGTTTATATTTCTCTATATGCTATACACCAAAATGTAGGTACAATATTTATATTCCAAATGATTTATTTTATAATTATATGGTAAAAATGAGGAAGTGTCACAGCAGACTATTGCTGAAAAATTGCTTATTTTCTCATTTTTATATCTGATTCTGTAAGCCAGTAGTTCTGAAGTGAAATGAAACTTGGGGGTTCATAAGACAAACCAGACTCTTGAACGAGGTAGAATAGTTTGGACAGCTTGAGAGACACTGCCCTAGCCAATAAACAATTTTAGGATTTGAAACAGGTGTTTATGTAAAGGATACAGGTTTCCATGGGAGAAATCCCACCAGCCATGGACACTTTGCCTGAGGAGGAGGCATAACATTTCACAGTCCTTCCATCTATCCTGTGCATACCAATTGCAAAGTCTACCTACTGTAAGAATCACATTATTAAGGAAGATTAAAATCCTAAGCAACCAAAGTAGAATGTCTGGGTAACATCATGCAGATACAAACTTTTGATTTAGCACTGTAGATGACTTCTAGTGCCCTAAATTTGACTTCATTTCTTGGTACACAGAGATAAATTTTCCCGGGGCAAAGTCTATTGCACATGATGAAATGTGACAGATTGAGGGAGGAGGTGGTTAGACATATCAGGAATCATCCCAAATTGGTACATGGTTATAAGGTCCTGCTATTACATAGGGGAAGTTCCAAAATTTCAATATATTTTGCCACTTAAAAATATAGAACCTCCAATATGATAGCAGTAAATATGTGGGCCTTTCTTGCGTGCAAGTGCTCTGGGCCTTAAATGTTCTTATATACAGGCAGACAGTTGGCAGCCAGGGAATGAATGTCTAAGATGGCTACTGAATTTCAAAAGGCATAGCTGGGAATTATGCACACAACTTCCACCAGGAGTTGGATGCCTACGTGCCCTTTATGCTTTTGAACTCCTCTCCCCTAATTTCTTTAATATTTAACATCACAAAAGTAGGTTTTGTTTTCAAATTTTAGTTAAATAAATGGGATCTTTCAGCTATGGGTCCAAATACTGTTAAGATTAATATTCAGATATTTGTTCCCCATAACAAATTTACATTCGAGTTGTATCTACCTACATCTTGTTAAAAGAGCTGTGAAACAGCTATTTACAGTGGCCCATGCTTCATAGTTCCCACAAAAGAAGTTTTATTGATTGCTTTATTATGTATTTTCAGACACCAACACTCAAAGCCACTGAAGCGCAAAAGAGCTATAGTCAAATGCACCATAAAATACAAGAGTACAAAAATCTATATTTAGAAAACAATACAATAAGAGAAAAGTCAATTCATTTCAGTCTGAGTTTATTTAGTATTTTATCTAGTTCAGTTTAAATAGTACATTAACTCCATCATTACTGGCAAGACATTGTGTTAATACTTAAATTAAAAATGTAGTCAGTCACTGCATCACTGAAAATTATATTCCCCAACTGGAAATGGTAATAACTATTCTATTTTCCTAGTTTTAAGTAAGAGTTTATTGCACTTTACTTGGAAATATTTTTTTAAAACATTCTATCAGATCAGTATAAATGGTCTGATCTTTATACTATTTTGTTCTGCTTAATAATACCATGAAATAGTACAGATATTAGTTCTGTAGAAATGCATTAATAGACTGAAGCTTCCAAAAAGAAAATCATCAAAAAAAAAATACCCATTTTTTTTTCCTCCTCAGATCTATACTTTGGTCACTAGAGAATCTCCTTTATTTAATTGAAATCTGCTAATCATACTTTATAAACTAGGCTATATCCTTTATATAGAACAAACGATTCATTTGCAAATATCAGAATTTTCAAACTTAATGAGTGAGTTCACATAAAATATATCTGATTGCAAGAGATCAAAAATCAATGGCTGGAGAAATGGCACCTTTAAAAACTAGACATGCTCCTTTAAATAGATGATTGTAATCGTTCAAAAAATTCTTTTCTGGCCCCTCTGCAGATGTGTACACACTTCTTTGTGTATTTCTAAAGCATTCAAGTATAACACATGCAGAACTTCTCATGCTGAACTATTTATTGCAATAAAATATATCTAGAGTCAAAATTCACTATGGAAACCAGCTCACTCCCAACTAGCATAATTAGACAAAAATGTGAGGTTAGGTCAGTGCTTGACAAAACTGGTTCCCATCTAGGTGCCAGCAATTTTATTTTTGGTTGCCAGAAGGCACTCCTTTGCTGCATTTCTGCAGCAGATCTAGGAGCCAGGCTACAAACCTCAGTCGCCATGGCAATGTGGCTCCCGGGTTTTGTCAAGCCCTGGGCCAGGTAACATGAAAGAAATGCAGGTAAGACTAAGTAACATTCAAGGAGACTAGCGCTTCAGATCAGTGAAGCCTTTCAGATAGAATATAAACATAATAAGCCACCAAGGAAATAAATTTCTGCTTTAAGAGAAAATTCACTCTGATCATAGTCACGCAAAATTTGCCACCAACTGTTTTCTAAACTTCCAGACATTAGCTGTGTTATATAGTCAATGCATAACAATATACTGTCAGTAAAACACTCACCAATCATTTTGTATATTACTTTGAACATCTACAAAGGTGGGGCCAAATTTCTGCTTTTGCAAACTGGCACAGCTTCAGTGGAGTTGCACAGATCTGTCTTGGCAGAGAATTTGGTCCTTTAAAAGTCTAAGCTCTCTAATGTTACATTAAGTATACTATATATTAAATATAGTTGGGCATTGTAAATACAACAGGGTGTATACTGCATACACTGAGAATATAGTGAAATGTAATAGAAAGTGTTCAGGTATATTTTGTGCAGTAATTGATTAAACGGTAGCATACAATATGCTTCCTCTGTACATTTCCAGGAACAGAAAGGTTAGCCAAACAATCATTACATGAAAAAGATTACACAGCTGGTACTTCTGCAATATTGATCACTTAGAAAATTAGCAAAAACAAACAAGGAGTCTTGGGGCACTTTTAAAGACTAACAAATTTATCACATCAGTTTTTGTGGGAGAAAATCCCACTCCATCTGATGTTTCAAGCATGCAAAACTCATGTGATAAATACATTTGTTAGTCTTTAAATTGCCACAAGACTTCTTGTTTGTTTTGCTGAACTAGACTGACATGGCTACCCCTCTGGAACTTAGAAAATGAGAGCACCCTTAAAAGACTGAACACAATAGGATGGCGTATGTTGAATGTAGTTAAAAAGGAAACTTCAAGAACTTCCCATTGTTTGAAGATTATATCACATAGAAAATAAGGCAAAACAAAATTAATTGCTGCTGCTATTAGAAATGAAGAAAGAGGTAAACTGGGCATCGTCAAAATAAATCTGTTCTTTGGAGTTATTACTCTTACAATGAGAACACTGGACAGGGAGGTCCTGAGGAAAAGGATTTGTGGCAACAACTGGAACCATGGGACCAAAGACATTTATAAAATAGAATTGTCCTATGTTAAATCTAAAAATGGAAATCTGGATTGCTTCCCATTCTGTGTGGAACAGGTAGCAAATCTCAGAAAAGATCTTCTGATTTTCTTTGTGCGCTTGATTTCCTTTTGCGGAGTTTTGTTTTTAGCTGCTTGCAAGCTAATGTAAACGTTTTTGGATAAATGCAATTAAACTTTCAGTCAAAAAACTGAAGGCTACAAAGTGGGCAATACAACAATAATGAGTTTGTGATTTAAGATAATTTTATCAGAATTTTTAAAATATATTTATACAAAACAACATGGATGGGCAAAATTTTTTAACAATAAAAGGATAGATCAAAATAGAGTTCTCTTCACCAGCATTGGCACACAATTAAAAAAGGAGCTCATGAGATTCTCCTTGAAGGGCATTCTGACTTCCTCAAATTATAATCCTTTATTAAAGTACACACGTTCTAAATCAGGGCTGAACTCTTGGATCTTGGCTCTCAATTCTGGCTCCAAGCGTGTTACAGACATGGAACTGAGCAAAAGAAAGATAGTAAAATGAGTACAAATAACAAATGCTTGGATCTAAAATAATTAAAAAAAAAAAAAAAAAGATGCATCTGGTTAAGGCTTTTTGGATTAGGAAAGGAGGTTCTGAAACTTTTGTTTCTCAATATGATGTTCTCAGATCAGAAGCCAATAACCTAATTTGACTAGTAATGAAATGTTCTACCTACTCAAGAAACAGCTGCTGTGCTAGTATTGTGGACTTCAATCTTGATGGTCAGGTTCAAATACAAATTTAGTACAAAATACAAAGTATACCCTTTAAGAGACTTTTGAAAAGTATTTAGTGTAGTTGCATTTGTTTAATGAGTTAGTTTAGTCTCTTGACATCAAAGGAACTATTTTGTAGGTGCAACATTTATTTCTCATCATTAAAGCGAATTCAGCTGACAGGTCATGTAACAACTGCAATTTTCTAAATACAGTACTTTTAATAAAAACTTAATTTCTCTATAGAATTAGCAAGTTAATTGAGTACACGTGAAGGTGAATTTCTAGCACCACTGATCTGAATCAGGAATAGTGCAGTGACTTGCTGGTAGAGTTGTGCCAAGCCTGTATAGAGTCCTGCCATATTCCTTGTATTACAGCTCTTAGGCCTGTTCTTAGCCAGGAGGGCAACCAATGTCTATCTGCATTCTTGGAATCAAGGGACTTATACCAGTGTAAAAATTATATACGTGAGATGAGAAGGAGGCCGACCTTTTCCAGAAGTGGAAAGCTAGTGCACTCACCCGCTAACTTTGTTAAACAATTTACGTCCACTTGCAAGGTTGAAATCACATTAAGTATTTTTCCACTTGATGTGAAAATCATGACTTCCATTAATGAGAAAAGCAAAGAATACACAGCAGTGGAGTTTTTACACCAAGTTTACATAATTTATTCCATTTGAACTAATCTTAATATTTAGTCTGTCCAGGGAGAATGAATGTGAGCTCCATGTTTATTTTCGAACATAGTTAATGATTCTGAGACACATTAACATGGATGTGGCTCTGACCCGAAGACAATCTTATTATCCACATTATAAATCTGATGAAGTGTTAAGATGCTGTTCCTTCCGTTCAAATTTCCAAATTAAGATAAATGGGATCTCGATAATTCTTTCATACATTAAAACGACATCACATCCTTAATGCAAATAAATTTCGACTATGTCATCCCTCCCCTCCTCGCTTCGAATCCCTCCACTGGCTCTTTACTGTACTTTGTATCAAGTCCAAGCTCCTTGGCCTGATATTCAAGGGTCCATGTTACATAGCCCCAATCTATTTGTCTGTTTCCATTTTGCATTCACCCCACTCTCTCTGTTCCATCAATGGTTCTCGTCTTAGCATCACCCTTACATCCCTTCTATTCTTGGTTCTCTATCTTCTTCAGCACTGTTCCTACAAAAGGAACGCCCTCTCAAACCAAGTCACCCCTCTCATTCAAAGCCCTCCTAAAACTCATTTCTGATGCCCAGCCTATCAGAAGTTAACCCCGCTCCCAAAATAAACTGAACTATTAATATGCATGCATGTCTTACTAAGTATGGTAAGTGTCTTTTCCTTCATTTCTCATGTGGATGACCCACACTTGTCATACCTGAATTTAGACTGTAATGATGTTGGGGGAGGAAGGGAAGAAGGGGCATTTATTTCTTTTTTGCTGTGGAGTGCTTTGCATGCTTCTGGAGTCTCAACATTAAAAAGAAGAATAAAAAGCACCCCTCCCCCCATGTACCTTTTTTGAGGAAACAGTGCACAGCACAGAGGTGTAGCAAACACCAAACTAGAAAAGACAAAAATAAGAAGATTACAGTATTTAGGTTAGAATCCTACATTTCAAAACACACATTTCTGGAGAGACATTTCCATCATTTTAGTCTCTTTTCTTTTCAAGGACAGCAGGATCCATTCCTATGACATGATTACTGAAGTCAACTCTCCACTGCCTTGCACCACATGTAGTCTATTTACCCTCTTGCCAAGGGCAAAGGACTACCACCCACAGAAAGTGGAGGAAGTCTGATCTGGTGACATCTCATACCCACTTTGCATAGATGTAAGTGACATCCAAGAAGTTAGGCAGTGAAGAATCAAGCCCTTCACTGACTTCTATGTGAGGGGAGGCATTCACTTCATTACAGGAGTAGGTTCTATATTACCACCTGTTTAAAAGAAGATATTTTGACCATCACCCCTCCCCCTTACTGTGCAGGTTATATCTACATTTGTAATTTCTCCACACCAATGGCTGCCATAAGAGAAGCAATGGAAGCAAAAGATTCACTTTTAAAAAATGAACAGGTAATACTACATAGAATGAGCAGATATACAAAATATAATCTTGTTAATAAATCTCACCTCACAGAATGAATGAATCGCTTCTGACATTCATTGATTTTTATTGCCCCAAAACATACAACCTTGATTTTTTAAAAATATTTGCAAATTGTGCCTCTTTATATCTTCCAAGAAAGCTATAGTCAGACCTCTTAAAAATAGCAGACAAGTTATTTAAAGAAAGTCACTCACCAAAATCCAACTAATCCAACTTGAATGGGGGCACTCATCCACGGAAACCTCTGTGTTAAAAACAATTATTATATAGTGAAACAGTGTGGTTTCCCCTCCCATTTCTGGAGCTTTCTTGTACTCATAAAAGCTTGACTGAAATTGTTAAGATCTAGACACGGTGCAGATATACTGGGCAAGGTCTCCACATGGCTTTGCCAACACACTTCAATCCTGACCTCTCACACTGCTAAATTTGAGGATTGATCCAAAGCCCTCTCACGTCAGTGGAGAGAACCCCATTGACATCCATGTGCATTGGATCAGACCTGAATAAATCTCCATTAGGAACTTGTTTAATAGATGACTGAGAACCCATTTTACTCATAACCCGACTATGATTTGAGCCTCAGAGCCAGTTCCATGGTGAGGCCACTTTGTACTGCACCAACACCAGAATAGAGCGGCAGAACCGGTATCTGGCCCTGGAAGGATCAACTCAATGAAAAACAGAACTATGTGGTAGAATAGAGCCCGAGTGAAGGCTCATCTGTGGCCCCCATCTCCACCAGTATAAGGAATTTGGTCAAGATAGCCCAATCGTGTATTGAATCCTGGCTTTGGTTTCAGTCTTCTGTGTGCCCACAGGTTGCTCTAACTCATTCCTGAGGACTTGCCAGCAGCTGCTAAAGGATCATGGGAGTGCCACACTAGGGTTTGGCACCGACCTCTCTCCCCAATCCCATGACTTGTGCTTCTCAGCTATCGCTGAGTTTCTGGTTCTAAATTCCTATGAATAAAATTAATACAAGGACCCCGCTTCTTTTACAATGCAAGAAAAACATAAAATAGAAGCTGTGTTTTGGTTATCAAAGCAAAATAATATTTTAATACAAATGTGGTATTTATGGTTGGTTCCTCTCTCTTGCAAATCTCATCAAATATACTTGTAAAGATGACAAATTTTATTGTACATTTTTAAAGGATTTAAAAGAAAATTGTTAGAATTTTAGTTGAAATTAAATACTAATGAAATAAAGCCAAACATTTTAATGAAACTCTGGTTTGATGGGCTTTTGTCACTACCGGTAAATGAAGGTCTCTAGAAAGCATGAAACACATAACTGCTATCAAAACAATATGCTGACTTAAAATAAAACAGTTAATTAGTTAAGATTACACAGAACAGTAGATAAGTACAAAGAAGATGTTTCTACAAAAAGCATTCCTCAAGCTGTAGGAGACTGGGGGAAACTGGTGAACCGCTAACAGAACTGATTGTCAGTATTTTAAAGGGGAAATGGAAGTACTAAAGAATGAAGACAAAATGGAATTTAGGGAAATAAGTATGACAAGATTGGTGCTAAAAGATCACAGCAGAAATAAAGAAGCGAGAAGGCAATACTGGAATAAGCTCTTTCCTTAGCGATGGAGAGAGAGGAAGTAACAGCAGATTGTGCCCTTCTTTGTTTGAAGCAGTTTGTAACTCAGAGACGGCTGCAGGAGAGACTTGTCCAATTCATCAATCACCTACAAAAGGAGAAAAGAAATGGAAAAAAAGCAGCGATATTGAGAGCTTTAAAGGAGGATGAATTCAGTGGTGCCCCACTGTTCCAGCATTCCACTAAAGCATCTTCATCTGACCTTCACCTCAGACAGATTGGTTCAACAGGATTTAGTTTCATACAGTAGGAGAGTTAATGACAAGAGATGATGGGAACAGCACTGGACGAGCAGAAGTGCTCAGAGGCTGTATGATCATTACAGCTTGCATACCAGCAGCAGAGGATTGTGGGACTGTTATTCTTAGTTTATGGGAATGTTAGTAAGATTTCATATTGTGAACGGCTCCAATCAAGAGGAAATATTATGAGATTCCAAATACTGAAAGAGTTCAGATATTTCCATAATACAGAAGCAACAGATCACTTGGGGCATATGGGGGTGTAGCAGGACAGATCTGGGCTTTTAATCACACTGAAGTATGGTGGTAGTATCCAGCCTTCATCTGTGTGGGATATTACTCAGAAAAACACAAGTGTGTCTAACAACCTAGGCAGAATTGTTAAACTCAATGAAATGTTTTTTGTTTTGTGACAGATGTAAAGTATGCATGTCATGCAGACAAAGTTAAGATCTTTATTTTCAAAGAATGCTGTTGGATTATACTAATATTAAAAAAATTGGGAGTAAGAAGCTAGCATTAAAGATCAGTTTTAGAAACAAATATCTAGTAGGGTGGGGATGGGGGGAAATCAACCAAACAAGGAAGCATAAGTAAAATCCACTTACTGAAAATGAGTTAGCGGCATCAGATGCAGCATGTGCATCTGTACGAAGTTAAAAAAAAAAAAAAACAACACAGAAGTACAAGACAGCGAAATAATTTGGTGAACAAGAATTCTCTCAATTAACCAAGGAAGACCGTTCTTCTGAATGTTTCAGAACTCAGTCTCAATTGGTTTGTGTGACAGTTATCACTGATGGACAACACACATAATAGGGCTGTAGAAATGACGTTCCAGAATGAAAAGCAATCAGGAACATTAGTATTTTAGTTACTGCTTCTGTTCACTGTTAGAAGATCTTTTGAATCTGCGAGCTTGCCCAATGTGACTATGCACTGTTTGCAACTAGATGAATAAATAACATTACTGGAAGCTCTTAAGGAAGGAAGAGCACATGGAGGGACTTTCGATGCATCATAGAATAGTTCTTTGAAGAACAAAACTACAAGAGACAAGCCTGCAGACCAGGGTCTCTTTCTAGTTAGCAGAAAAGTTTGTAATGACTGTTATAGCTGCAGACTAAGACTTAGATGGTTATACTATATGAAAGGGATAAAAATACAGAGGAATCAACCTGAATATCTTAAATAGAGCAACAGGAGAACGTATGATGTGAACTTATATGACTTGTGAACCACATGAGAATTGCTTTAAAAATATGGAAGTTCAGGTGGCAACAGCGATTTTCAGAAGTGCTCCTAACATAAAGGCCAGATGAGAGGGAAGTTCATCTATAAACTCTGCATTTCTATACTAACAGTTTATTGGCTCCTGCCCTGGCAGCAGCTATTGCGACTTGGTTTTTAGACATACATAACCAAGCATGGAGTCAACAAAGACAATGAATACAAGCACTCTCAAGAAAGTAATAATCATCTGGTCACAGAGCCTTTGTTTTTATCTCAAATATCAACGGCTTTTACCAAGATACCATTGAAATGTTAGACATGAAAAAAAAAAAAAAAAAAGAGAAGATGCTCTGTGGTAGGATCTAAAAAAATAAAGACTTGCTGATTGACACACATTTGTTTGTTTCCTGGTCTTTGGATTTCCAAGGGAATGTCTAAATTGCAATTAAAAACCCACGGCTGGCCCATGTCAGTGGACTCAGGCTAAGGAGCTGTTTAGCTGCAGAGTCCCGATTTGGGCTTGTGCTAGCGCCTGGGCTCAAGGGTCCTGCAAGGTGGGAGCGTGGTCTGTAGCCCAAGCCCAGACCTCTACACCATGCTTAAACAGTCCCTTAGCCCGAGTCCTGGGAGCCCAAGTCAGCTGGCACAGACCAGCATCAGGTTTTTAATTGCAGTGCAGATGTATCTGGAAAGTTTTGACAGGCAGATAAGAATCATGTTCGGGAATGCTGATGTGCAAAGCAGACTACGGGATGTGTGTTAGTAAAGCAGACTGTAGCTGATGCAGTCACAGTATTGCGGGTGGAATGGTGCTTCTCGAAGCCTCAAGAGGACATGCACAAGATGCCAGTTAAAAATGCAGCTCATTCCTTAATGGTTTTAGAACGAATCTACACAAAGTGTTACCACTGACTAACTGCAGAGCAAGGTTTCACCTGAACTCACAGTCTGCGAGGCTGAGGGGAAGGTACAGGAGAGCATAAACGATCATGATGATATCAAAGAACACTGAGTAGTCACTGAAGAAATCTCTCATGTGATCTGCAAAATTCACAACACCCTTCGGTTGATTATACTGAACAATAAATACTGAAGTTTGACCCCAAAGACACATTGAATCCTTCTTCACTCTTCTTGCTACAAATGTCATGCTTCTGCCATGAAAGCTGATATGACACGACATTTTTTTCATGCCATGCACATGTAAAACCATTTTTGCTCTACATTTGCAACCCCTTCGATTTCAGAAAACAAATGTCCTTGCTCTTTATGGGTAGTAAATTTTCAGGTGCCCTGTTGCTTGTTTTCATGCCTTAAAGTCAAAGAAAGTCCAAGAAAAAGAGGTAGGTCAAATGAATATATAGCTCATTTATACTAGGGAAAACATGGGAGCTTAAAAGTCTTTCAAACAGCAGATCCGGTCAGTTTAACTCGCCCACAGAGCACAGATTTTCATTCCAGATTCAACAGCTATACTGCTTGTTTTAGTACTGTGAGGAACACAATTTTCTGAAGAAGTGAGCACTTCAGGAAAATGTAGTTTTCTAAATTTGGGGACATGAGAAAATAAAAATGCAACACTCTTTATGGAAATGATTATACATACACACTTGCCACATGTATATTTCTGTATCATGGCTGTGAAATCTAAACTGAGCAACATAAAGACTATGAAAAACAGAAGTATAAGAAATAATATAAAAAAATCCCTTCGTGGCAACTAAAAATGTAATCTAAAAGCTGATTACTCTAAAAATATACCTTTCCAAGGAATGCTGGTAAGTGCATGCACAGTACTTCATATCTGCTCCTAAAAATAAGCACACTCCTGGTTCAACTTGTGTGTTTGGGTGTGTTTCCCATACAAAGATATGAGGTTGTTCAAAGCCACTGATGCAAAAGTAAGCCAGGAACATTAATGGGCAGAGACATTTCACCTTTGTAACTGAGAAACAACCCTAGCTCAGGTGTCTCATGAGATGTGAAATCAATGTGATATTTTAATTATAATACAGTACGTTACTAATGCTTTTAACACCTCACGCACGTGCACAGTGTAAAAGATAAACTAAAATACCTTAATAGATCAGTATTAGATTTATACTAACATGGGTATGAACAACTAGATAAGGACATCACGCTATATTAGCTTAAATAAACTGTGAGAAACATATCATACTTGCTGAAATACACACATCCAGAATTTGGTTTGCCCATAATTCTAATGGGTCATTTTCAAACCAGGTTTGTTTTCTTCTTCTACTTCAAGATACTTGCTGATTGGAGCTAAGCTGAGCCTCTCTCTACTGACCAAAATGTTAAACAAAGAATGTTAAGCGAGTAGCACTGTATTTGTAATACATTCAATGTTTATAAGCAAAGTTTGCTAAGTGAAGAAAAACTTTTTTCTTAAAAACAAAAACCACAGTAGTAGTTATATTTTATAATTTTGTAGGCTCATTCATTTTTTGGGTGGGCAGGAGGGAAGGCAGGTGACACAAACATAATTGGAAAACAGATTGTAATCTGTGTGCAGCCCACTCCACTAGCTGATTCAGACACCTGTTCCTTAGATTTTGACCAAAATATCATCTATAGATACATGATGTTATCCAGAGTCATCTACTCATCGATTTCAAAACCTGTTATTTAGATAGTGCTAAGTGTAGGGCAAAGATTGCTTAAATTAGATCATGAAAATAATTCAGAATATTCCCATAAAACCTCTGACTAGAAATATATATGAAAACATGCTATCACCACTAAGCAAGGATAACCTCCTTTTATTTCCTTTTTACAGATGGGGAAACTGAAGCACAGGCAGATTAAAGGGCTAGAGCCTATATGGTGCTGAGCAACTCCTTTGAAGTACTTAAGCACATGCCTAAAACCCACAGACTTCAACGGGGCTTCTGCATATGCTAAACAGAAAGCATGTTCTTAACTGCTTTTGTGAACTGGGGCGTAGCTCCCTCAACTCTCATCATCTTCAATGGCAATTGAGGGGTTTGAATATCTTGAAGACATTACTCATGTCCTCACAGGATAGAGCCCTACGTATCATGACATGAGTCAGAGACTCTTGACTCACACCAAACTTTAACTATTAGACAGCATTTCTGAACAACTCGTAAAAGATTTAAGAAATTAATTGACAAAACTGCATGTCTGAAAATATTCCAAATGTTTCTTTACACATATTTAGAAACAAAACATTCCCTGTATAGGGAATGTAGCCGTTAGTTTTCAGAAGTAGGCTTCCTTTTTGTTTCTGTGTATATCTGGGGTTAAATAACAAACAACATTTTATGAAAACACAAATACTTTTTAAAATATAGCATTGTAATTTTTCTTCAAGTTAACATCTACTTACTATTTTGTATATGAAATACATGTGTCTATGTCATCTACCTACCTAAATGGAGGCTTACCTTTAAAAAGGCTTTTTTTTCCAAAGTATTCATTATAAAGGGAGGAATAGCTGCAAGTGAGAAAAACAAAAACAAAAATACATTTTTAAACCTTAGTAAAAGACATCTAGTTTTCCATAAACCTCTTTACAATGGTTTTAATTTAATGTTAATAGAATCTGGAATACCTTTCTGCTACTACTTGCAATGTGAAAAATAATGTATCCAAATAGCTAAATTATGACAGTTTCAGTATTTACTCACATCTCTAACAATGTGCATAAGCATTTTGCTTGGACAATTCAATTTATTGTAAATATTCTTCTTTCTGAGAGAGACTCATCTCCTCATTTCCCCCCAGTGCTCCTTTCCCATTCCGTCGGCTGCACTAGTAGCATTTGCACTTTCCTTGCAACTCCAGCTCAAAAAGAGCAGCTGACTTTCAGGGCTTGCCTACCCTGAAAATGCCATGTTGATTCCCATGGATCGATGCAGTGGGATCGACGGAACGGCCAGCGTAGACTCGTTCAATCGATCCCGGATTCACTCTCTTGTTGACTCGGTGACTCCCCCCCCTCCAAGTGGAGTAACGCTGTGTCGACAGGAGAGCCCTTGAAGTCAACACAGCCAACTAAAGACATTGTAGTAAGTGAGAGTAACTACGTTGATGGGAAAGACGCATTCTGCGGCATGCAAATTGCGTATTTCCCATCGACTTAGCCCCTCAATGTAGGCTAGGCCTCAGTACGCTGAAAGCGCTTTTTAGCTGAAGATTTAACAGTACTAGGGGGAAAACACATCATAAACAATCATTGTTTCCTTGTGTATCTTGGCCTTTACCAGCCTGCACACAAATTTTAACAATCATATCCTATATGATATTATCCGTGGTTTAGTCTAAATTAATTTTCCTATGCTTAATGTTACACCATTTGCCTTAAAGTAGAATCATCTTAATTGAGACACCTTAACAGATGACCTATCACCCTGATTAAGCACCTGCCTTAATTAAAAGGAAAACACTTTAAAACAGCCTATTAAGACTTAAAATGAATTGAGTGCCATAACAAAGATTTCACTGCTTCTCATTTTGATTTAACCTTCCCTTTTATGGTCCCCCTCTGCCCTCCACAATCTTTCTCTCTCTTTTTTGTGACCGCTTCTCTTCTACCAAATTGAAATGGAGAATTTCTCACCTATTCAAAAGCTGGTTAAGCATTCAACAACCTAGTACTGGTTAAATATATACAGACTTTAGTTAATTCTCTTCCATTTGAGTAGCAGTCGTTACCACTCACTGAGAGCAGCCCAAGATTCAGATTCTCAGAAGCAGTTAGACAACTAACTCCCATTGATTTCAACAGGAGTTAGGCCCCTAAATACCTTAGAAAATCTGGGCCTAAATCCCTCCATGCAGAATCATTCCAACAAATTCTGTCCCATTTAAGAGGAACATATAATGTATTTCCTCCTGGACTGTCTAAACAGAGGTGAAACTACTGTCTGTACAATCTTAGGATGGTTCAGTCTATTAGAGAAACGTTTACTAGAATTCAGCATTTCTCTAGCAATTTACTCTAACAACTGTAGGAAAATCACTATGTTTGACTAAAGTTATACTAACCCATGCCAGGTGCAGCCATGAGAATCCTTGAAATAACCACTTGAGTAATGGCCTGCTGAGCAGCTTTGGCTGATTCACCTAATCTGTTCCCATTTTCGTCCATTATAGGGATACCGTATTTGAGTTCCCTGTTGAACAAAAAAAAATAGTTTACCACCACTTCACGGCACTCATTTTTATTCTTTTTTTTTCCATTTTTTTTATGGAGTGGGGGGAATAAACACACTAAAGAGATCATTAACATCCAGCTGCATACATACATTAATATGCAGCTGCATTAACATACAGAGATCATTAACATACAGTTGCCACGGTAACCTATCCTATGCAGTCTAAGGGCATGTCTACACTGCTGGATTGAGTGACAGTGAAGACCTGCTCATTTGCACCCAGAAGTTGACCCTGTTAATCCCTCCTGGCAAGTAGCATAGAGCTGTGTCGATGGGAGGGTATTTCCCATTGATGCAGTGCAATGGAGACACTATGATAAATGGGTGTTAGGAAATAGACAGGTGATACATAAATTACTGTACTTTGCTTGCATGTCTCCTGTTGACTGCTGCCAAAATGCACAGCTAGTGTACACCAGCCTAAGAAGAGTATTAGTTTTAACTAACAGTAATGTATTTGGAAAGAACACAAGATATGCAAAGAGTGATTACATTTCTGTAAAGGTACTTCCTCCTGAATAAATCCACACCATTGAGACTTTGCTATTAGGGCAAGATTAAATTTACACATTATAGTTTCCAATCATGGGGCAGAAGACAGACAGACAGAACTAATGATCAGTACTGTCCTTCCAATAAGCATGAAAAGTAAACATTAAAGTGGACTATACTGCACTGTGAGTGAAACATCTAGATATTACTATTTACTCTGTCACAGAGACTATACTTACAAGGATTTTGCATCCATTTGCTTTTTTTCTTATTTTCTACTCTTACTGCTAATTGAGCTAGATCATTTGTGTGGAGTTCCATTTCAGAAGAAGAGCAAACATTTGTGATCTAACATGATTAAAACTAACTTGCACAGTGTGACCTCTTTATTATTAATAGTTCTCAGGACTACGTGCTACTTAAATCATTTCTTTGGAAGAACTGGTATATCTTCCATAGCATAATATGTGTTCAGTATGTTCAGGGACCAAAGGGAGGGATATGATAGAAATCCATAAAAATCACAAATGGTGGGGAGAAAGTGGTGAAGTTTTATTTATTCTCTTTACATAATACCGGAACCAAGGTCATCAAATGAAATTAATAGACAGCAGGTTTAAAACAAACATAAGGAAGTAAATCTCTACACAAGGCAGTCAACTTGTGGAACTCACTGCCAAGATATGTTGTGAAGGCCAAAAGCATCAAAGTGGGCTCAAAAATAATTCGGTAAGTTCATGGAGGATAGATCTATCAATGGCTATTAGCCAAGTGGGTCAGGGACAAAAACCTATGCTGTGGATGTCCTTAAACCTCTGCCTGCCAGAAGCTGGAACTGGATGACAGGGGATGGATCATTTGATAAATTACCTTGCTCTGTTCATTCCCTCTGAACCATCTGGCACCAGCTCCTGTTGGAAGACAGGACTCTGGGCTAGATGGACTGTTAGTCCAATGCTGTATGGCTTAGGTTCTTAAGAGTCTCTATATAAAATCAGCTCTTGAAGGACAGATACTTGGCTTTTGAGATCTAAGAGCAAAGATCTAACAGAATACTTATTTTAGGAGAACAAAGATGTTCTATTTTATAACTTGGCATAATTTACCACATGCTTTTAAAACATAAAAAGGACTGCCCTTGAAATACGGTACAAGGCATTGAAAACCACAAAAATACCAAGAAATATTAAAAAATTGGTAAATCAACTAAGCAAAAGAAGTAGCTCAGCAACAAGTGTTGTAATAAAAACTACATTTCTTTGAATCTGGAGTGAACGAATCACATTCTCTCTCTTACCTTTGCCTCATTAATGGAATATTAATGCAATTAGCAGCAGCTACAGCAGCAAAAGGAACAAATCGTCCTATAAGGGGTGAGACATGCTGTGAAAAGGAGAGGAAAAAGATTTTTACGTTTCACAATCTTTTTTAAAGGTCGTCTTAAGATTTTTTTTTTTTTTTAAACGTATAAACCAGATTCTTCGCTTAAAATTAAAAGAACCCATTGTGAAGACAAGGGGGGAAAAAACCGGGCAAAATTATTTTGAACTGACAACCATCTCTGTCACAGTGAGCATTGATAGGGAAGTTGGAGTGGGGACAGTCTTCTTGATTATTAGTGTCACCTGTGCATAGAAGTGTGAGCTTCCTGACACACACACATAATAGCAAGGAGTGGCATTAAAAAGACCTTAAATTTACCTCCATCCACTAGCAAGGTTAGAGCCACAAGGCATCAATACTAACAGCTTTGTAACTAAGGTCACTAACTATACAGAAGCTATTGATCAAATCAATATGTTATATAAACTTTTATGTTCTACTTAAAATGGATTTTCTTTAATAATTTGTCACTACTACATTTTATCCAAAACTGAGATTTAATAAAACACATAAGACTTACTATTTTTGGGGGGAGGGGAAAGAAAGAAAGAGCCTTCTTCCATGGTAAATTTGAGGATTTATTTCAAGAATTAAACAATTATCAACCTGAAATCAGATTAACAGAAACATCCAGACGTACTCCAGAGCAACTTCATTAACTCTGTAAGACCAGTTTGGGACAGAATTGCAAAAAACCTTGCAAAATATCCCAAGAAGAAATGTTGTGTCTTCATTCACCACTGAAGCACTCCAGCACCTTATACATTAAAATTAAGCATTTTAAGAACAAGAACACATAAGCCTTTTGGCCTGAAAGTTCAGCAGAATCCCTCACGCAGGCGCAGGGTGATAACAGAGCTTTAATTTCCTACATTTTAAAAAGTGAAAGCAACATAAATATAAAAAGATAAGAAGTGAAACCGTTGCAGGTACTGCCGTTGCAAAATGTAGAGCACGTTTTATTCAAAGATTTTGATAAAAGTAATATGTTTACTGGCAAAAATTTCTTGACATATTTTCAGGAGTTTTGACAGTAACAGTAAGTAATGGTAGATAAATGGATATGTGAATAACTACATCCTACATAAATATTATTTTATGCTTAAATATCAGACTATTGTTTCCACACATTGGCTATGTCTACACCACAACTGAACTGCAATTGAAGATGTGATTGCAGCTGGAATAAGCATACCCACACTAGTTTTAATCTGGCTGATCAAACAAGCACATATCCAGGGTCCCAGAAGGGCTCCTACAGCATGTACAACGGTCCGTGTCATCACATCTTCACTGCTATTTTTAGCCATGTTAGTTAGACTAAAGCAAGTGTGAGTTGCAGTCGCACCTTTGATTGCAGTTTGACTGTAGCATAGACATGGCACTTGACACATATGGCCAAATTTTTCAGTCAGGCTGAGTTTCAGCCTCTATGTTTGCAGATGCAGTTTTACATCTGCAAAAAATATTCCTGCATATTTGTTCTTATGACTGGATGAGGAGCACATATCTTAGTGCTAGTTTAATTTCCTGATTTTCTTCCAGAAAATACTTTGCCAAGCCACACTGTAAGTGTAAAAATGGAGGCACTTTTTCAGTACACGCCATCTGCACTAGCAAAAGGGAGGGACGGGCCACTGAAAAATCAATCTGGAGTTCTAAATGAGCAGTAGGTAACTGTAGTTCCATAACGGGAATTGTGTTGAACAAGCTGTAGAGGTACCAGATGCATCAGTAGGAGTATTGCCAGCAGATCAAGGGATGTGATAATTCCCCTCTATTCAACACTGGAATACTGTGTCCAGTTTTGGGCTCCTCACTACAGAAAGGATGTGGACAAATTAGAAAGAGTCCAGCGGAGGGCAACAAAAATGATTAGAGGGCTGGGGCACATGACTTATGAGGAGAGACTGAAGGAACTAGGCTTATTTAGTCTACAGAAGAGAAGACTGAGGGGAGATTTGATAGCAACCTTCAACTACTTGAAGGGGTGCTCCAAAGAAGAGCGAGGTAGCTGTTCTCGATGGTAACAGAGGACAGAACAAGGAGCAATGGTTTCAAATTACAGCTGGGGAGGTCAAGGTTGGATATTAGGAAAAACTTTCTCACTCGGAGGGTGGTGAAGCATTGAAATGGGCTATCTAGGGAGGTGGTAGAATCTCCATCTTTGGAGATTTTTAAGGCTCGGTTAGACAAAACTCTGGCTGGGGTGATTTAGTGGGAGTGGTCCTGCTTTTTAGCAGGGGGTTGGACTAGATGACCTCACGAGGTCCCTTCCATCCCTATTATTCTATGATAATGAAGCCAATTAAAATTCTACTAAACATGAAAGTTTAATTAAGAAAAGTTCAGCCGTACCTTTGTCAGTGAATTAAGTCCTAGAGCTGTTGCTACAGCACCTGTAGTGGCAGAAACATAGGCTGTTCCAAGCTGGCTAAAACAAAAATAAAAATGATTGCACTTGCACAACCTCAATTTGTGTTAGCCTGAAATATCTTCAAATGCTACAGGTAAAGCAACATGCATCAATACTGTCCTAAAATAGCTCAGCTGAAAAACAAAACTACATTTTATTAATGTGGAGTAAAACGTCCCTATGCATCTCATCCTGTTCACCACATTTTAGCCTTCACTCGTATATCCAACACTTTGAGCTGAGGGTGTGAAATCTCAAACCCTATATTTAATCTATTTATGTCCTTAATTAAGGATATAAATAGAAAAGCTTCTGACAAGCAACTTTAGCATTTTCAAATGACTGGTTAAACAGTGCCATCAAGATCTCTTTCCAAAGGGGTAGCCGTGTTAGTCTATTGTAGAAAGACAACAGATCCTGTGGCACTTTTAAAGACTAACAGATTTATTATCGCATGAGCTTTTGTCGGATAAGATCCCACTTCGTCAGACGCTTTGAAGATAGGAAAGTTACAGAGTGGGAGGAAATTAAATGCAGGGGAGTGTATGACATAGCATGTTAGAATTTATGTTGGCGTTTAAAAGGTTGTTTAATTCATAAAAGTTAGACTCATTTTTAAAGGGTTGAAAACCATTGTAATCCCAAACCATTCTCCTCACAGTTGTGCTAATTTGTTAGTTAGCACTCACATTGACAGAGTATGTGGATGTGATTCACTGCACAAATCAAAGAGATTACTGAAGCTCAACCATCTGGCATTGCTGGTAAGAAAGATTTTTAAACGATCTGGCTAAGCACCTGACCTGACAGTAATAGGGGCATCACCACTCCGGTTGGTGTAATTTACAATAGCGTTGAAGGACTGGTTAATCCACTGCCAGAAGACCACTGCTGGAGTAGTTCTGAAAACAAGAAGAAAAGTGTTTGGTTTTCGTTCTAAACGGACAAAAAAAAGCAATGTTATGCCAAACAGAGTAAGTATGAATCTAAAGAGCTGCTTGACTGCTCTTATTTATTTTAGCAAAATGATTCTGAAGAACTTGAACAATCAGAAACTTGTTTGTTAATCCAAGTACAGAATAGTTTTAAAACACTTACAAACACAACTAAAAACCATAGCAGCAGGCAGTATAACCATAATTATTCACTCAAGATGGGATGTGCATTGCCACAACTGAGGCATTACGGCAAAAGCTTCACTTCTAAAAATTGAACAAAAATATACCAAGGCCTAGTCAACACCGCTGTGCTGGGTCGACCGGAGATACCCAATCTATGTCCTGTAGATTGGGCATCTCCAGTTGACTTACTTACCTTCCCTTACCGTGGTGTCTTCACATGGTTGCACTGATAGGAAATGTTTTCCGTTCGATGCAGCAATACTTTTTTGGGGGGTGGAGTTACTGCGTTGAAGGGAGAACGCTTCCAGGATCAATTGAGTAGGTCTCCACTGGCCGCTCAATTGATCCTGCTGCATTGATCCGTGCAGATCAACGCAGCGATCTCAGTGTAGACAAGCCCTGACTTACTTCCATCTTACATATAGACTCCATTTACAAGGCCCGGTCGTTTCTTGCTCATTCTACTTCACAACCACATTGTCCCTTCATGGACTGGTACCTTCTCTGTAGGTATCAGAGATGAAGATGTAGCTGTGCACATGGACGCTCACACAAAGAGAGAATCCTGCCTTTTAAATCCACTTACTCCAAAACATTCTTCAGTCCAACAATTTGACATCAGTTTTAACATTGCCGATGACACTGAAACGTTTGTTTGAGTTCAGGAGTCAACAGGTGAATTTTTCATTACTAGCGTAAAGTATAAGCTTGAAATTAGATGCAGGTTTCTAACCATCAAAGGAGTCAGTTCTGGAATACTCTACCAAGGGGAGCTGTGGGGGCAAAAGCCATAGTTGCCTTCAAAACTGAGTTTGATAAATGTATGGAGGGGATGATATGATGGCTTAGTTTGGCAATTGTCCATTTTTTACTACTGGTGATAGATATGCCAGTGACCTGGGAAGAGGCATTAGATGGGGTGGGTTCTGAGTTATCACAGAGAATATTTTCTTGACTGGCTGTTGAGACTTGCCCACATGTTCAGGGTTTAACTGATCGCCATATTTGGGGTCGGGAAGGAATTTTCCCTCAGGGCAGATTGGCTTGGGCACTGGGGGTTTTTTGCCTTCCTCTGTAGCACTGGGAATGGCTCACTTGCTGGCTGATTCTCTGTATTTTAAAGTCTTTAAATCATGATTTGAAGACTTTAATAACTCAGCCATAGATTAGAGGTTCATTACAGGAGTGGGTGGGTGAGGTTTTGTGGTCTGCATTGTGCGGGAGGTCAGACTAGATGATCACATTGGTCCCTTCTGACCTTAGAGTCTATGAGTTTATGTCTGCATGAACAAACAAATATTGATGCTGTACAGGAATGAATATAAAATCTGCTTCAACATAGGATCAATAGCCTTTTTTAAAAAAAAAAGAATCTGTTATGTGAATGCTAGTAAGGTGATGCCTCAAGTCAGAAAGCCTATCTTGAAAGCACTTCAGTTAGCATAGTAGCAATAAAACTAAAGATCATGCTCAAGTTCCAAACCTGCTGTCGGAAAACCTGATGTGACTGCTATTATATTATCAAGATGGGTGCTTAAAAATTCCTATATTAGACACCGAGAGAGAGAGAGAGAGGTTCTTTCCGAGATGGAAAGCATCTCATTGTGAACATGGATTATAGATTAGAACATGCTTCCTATTAAATTCAAGTAAATTGCACTTTTCCAGCTGACTGAATATTTTGATTAGTAGATTCTTCAGTTGAAAAGCTTCAGAAGACAAGCCATTAGCACAGACAAAGTTCACAGAGATCAAGAAATTTTTTACATTTGTACAAATAGATTGCACTGATTGTATTTATTTATTTAAAATTAAATATAAAATTCTTGAGGGGCTTGATCTTGCAAGCTAATGCATGCTCTTGTTCCCAGTCCAGCATAACAGTTATGCACATCTCATTTGCTTAAATGGGACTGCTTACCTGCTCGGAAATTAAGCATGAATTTAAGTACCTTGTTGGATTGGGGCTGGCGCATTCACACCTTGCAGGATCAAACCGTAGATAATTTGCTGCTTTCAAATTCTGATCAGACAGACAGGCCATCAAAAGGAACTACTGTCATTAAGGACTAGCTTTTGTCGATAGTAATTCATCTGAGTGGAGTATGGAAGTTTTTTATTTATTTGCTAAGACGTGGAAGGAAGGACAGAAAGGAAATCTTACTTTGGTGGCCAATATAGACTGGCTTTTGAAAGTGGCTTTGTGAAGGTCTTATGTAAAGGGTAATTCAGGTGCTTTTAAGTAAAAAGGAAGGTATAAAAGGGATATGGGACAATTGATAAACTGAAGGATGTTTCACACTCACTTTGCAGAGAGCATCCTATATGCCAGATCTCTAAAATAAGAATTCTCAGGCGGAATCTCCTCCTCGTTGTTCTCCAAATAAATCTCCTATAAGGATGGGATTTTGGAACGTTCATCTTCCTCAATTAAATGAGGAAAAGTAGGATAACTGGTGAATGACTGGACAAAGCTAAAAGGCTCATCTCACAGCTACTTCTAGTGGAAACTAACAATAAATGCAGGTACAAGGGGATGCAAGGACAGAAAAAAAAAGAAGGCAACATTTTATATTTAAAAAAATGTATTTTAAAATGTTCTGGTAAGCTAACTAAATTAAATTTCACCTACTTAATTTACTGAAAATGTTTGTGTTATATTGGTATCACTTACCTATAAAAGGTCATCATACAACCTGTGATAGTCATGTTCATTGGTACCTGAGCTGACATTCGGCCAATCAAAATCATCTTTTCACCAGTGTCTGGGTGAAAAGCTGAATCATAGACATATTTTGCTCTCCATAGTTCATTTTCTGTCAACCCAGGGGTTGCAATACCCTGCCTTGGAACAAAGAAAAGAAGTGTTATATAGCCATTAGTAAAAACAAAAAATATGGCACTAAAGGACTTTCAGTTCAGCAGAATAGATTTAAAAAGATGATAGAACTGTATATTGTACTTAGCTTCTCTTGTGCTAGATGTTAAGAACCCCATTGATGGGTGCATTTGGTAGACTTAGCCTTTACATAGCTAGCTGAAGAAACAATCAAAATTCCCCGCAATGATTAGGTACCTTAGCTGATGCTGTCCATAAGAAACGTCTATCTGTTCAATGTAGAGATTTCTGCTATGTAACTTCCATTAAAGTCTCTAAAAATCACAGACAAAAGGCCATGCCCAAATCTGAAAATTTACCTTCAGATATCTGAGAAGCTATTTACTGCAATAGAACAATGAGTCAAAGTTAACTCTCAGTACTTCTGTCACACCAACTATTGGAATTAGAGAGCTCATCCACAGACCCGAGTGCTTTCTTTGTAGGGGTTCTCAGACTATGAAGTTTGCTAATTCATAGCTCTAGATGTTACTATTTTAAATAACACAGATCCTTAGCATGATAAGGTACAACAGAATATCTAAAGGAAAAGATATTGCTTTGAAAATAATGTTTTAAATATTTCACTAGACAATCACCTATTGATATATATGACTCTTAGCACGTCACAATTTAATAACTAATGATTGGCAGAAAATTGTCATAATTACTGATGGCCAAAAATATCCAAACTACCATACCTGTAATCGTGCACAATTTTTCGTGCATTTTCGAGTTGTTCGTTAGGTAATAAAATATTCCTGGGATCAGTTACAGTAAAGAAATGATTGGCTCTTCCAATAAAAGTGCTTTGATCCCAACGGGGTTCCTTGATATTAATGCCAAACGGAATATCTGACGACATTTTCATGAACTCTGTGTACAAAGAAAAAAGATTTCAGTTTAATAATTCTTGTAATTCATAAGATACCGAGAACCTTTCAGGGTGTGGTGATCTTGCAAGGAGCCAAACACACTACAATGCCTTTAAAAAGTGAAGGTGTACAAATGCTGATCACCATTCAAGACTGGACTGTAAATGAGCAAACGCATACCTAAAATGCAATGTATTTATCCCATATGCTTTACAGAAACAACATAGTTATCGACATTAGTCAAATTGTCATTGACATGACATTCAAGTGCAAGTTTATCTAGATATTAAAATATATTTCGACACTTCCTTAAGTAGCTGCACAATTAAAGGACTGTTTTCAGAAGACGGGTAACTGAACTTGCAGTAGCCCTGTAGAAAGAGCAGAATTTTGTTGATAATAGCCTCACTATTACGATAATAATGTAAAGTACTAATTCAGTATTCACTTTGCTTGAATTAATTAGAGATTCTCAGGACACCACGGGAACAAGATGACAAAGCAAATTAAAATTTTTTGAGAAGGTGTACTTTAAGTGATGTTAAACTATTCTGCCACTGTATTTTGTGAGAAAGTTTGTTTAAAACTCTGACATGGAAAAAAAGTTAGAAACACACAATACAATATCCTTTAACAGCTGCATTTCGTAAAACTAACTGTATATTATCCATAACACCAGGAAGATGTACCCGTTTTTCCAGGGATAAAGGCTGGGAAGAGAACATCTGCCAATTAACTTCACAGACCTAACAGTGTTCTGCCCCTTTAGTAGCACAGGATGACTTACTTACGTTCTCTCTATAGTTTGCAGTAATAATAGTTGCTTCCATGCCAAAAAACAATTATAACCTGCTCAACAGTTCACTTTTTCTAATTACTAAGTAAATCTGTGGAAATGCTAATGAATAATGAAAGGTTTGGGTCAATAAACAATTGTATTTCAAAGGCAGTGCTGTTCCCACAGCCCTCTAAAACAGTCAGATGTATGTTAAAATACATTTAACATAATTTCTCAGTTATCTTAAGGGTCCAAAACTAATTGCGACTATAAAAAAAAAATGTTTTTTCAAAGCATTCCTCAATAAATGTTTAAAACTGTCTAGTACTGAAAACAACAGACTTGCACACATACCAGTGAAAAAGAAGGGAAAAGCAAATACATAAAACCTAATATGTGATCAAACACAAGATCTTGAGAACGTGACAATTTTTCTATAGAAACAGCACAGTAAAAACAGACAGAAGATCATACCAGCAGAAGCACATGCCCAACTCCCACTGAAGTTAATGGGAATGGAGCATCCTCAATGCCCATAGAGACTAGGGTCCAGAAAATTAAAAAGTCTCTCGAGTGTGACTGTAAAATTACTTCAGCATCCTGATGGAAGACAATAATTCCTAGTATAATGCAGGCTATGACAATAAATTCTATTAGAATAATTTTGATTCAACAATTATTCTTCATTAACTTGTACAGGTACAATAAAGTAATAAAAATCTCTATTGGAAAAATCCTATTAAAGAATAGACACAACGTTAAAGTTCATGATAGGGCCTTTTTATTTTTATGAATATTTTCATAGCCTGATCTACATTTTAAAGGGTTCTTGAGAGTCGTAAACATAATCAGAAATAGATAGGGAACTGATAAAAAGAAGTTTCCAATGTTTTATCTTCTCACTCCATCATCATAAAGTGAGAAATCGAGAAATTCAGTATTGCTGGCAATATGCACGCACACGCACATACATGGTCAGTTAGAAGTAGTCTAATGTAAAAGTAGAATTTAAAACAAACTAAATAGGTCAATAAAAATAGCTTTCAAATAGCATATTTAAAACCTGATCTTCAAATTTTATGGTACCATTGACCTATAATACTGAAACTTACCCTATCTGTAGTTTAAAAGACAAACCATTTCCATGCAGATATTGCCAGAGTAATAATCTATTCTGTTGTGATCCCTTCTGTCACAGAATGTATCATTAGATTCATACAATAATTTTTGTACAAGGCATGTCTCATAAGGTATCATTTGAAAACACAATTTCCTGGGCAATACTGTACTGATAAGATATGTATGGCAACACCAAATGAATCTATAAGATTACACTGTGTGGTGTTATTAACATGTACTCCAGCCTGAAGTTGGTTTAAGTCCATCACAATCAAAGAAACGTGAGCTCTGCTGAATTAGCACTTAAGAAGTAAATAGAGTCATCAAGAAGGAAAGGAAACAAAGAAAGATCAAGCAGATGAGAAAAAAGCATCAGAGAACATCCTTCCCCAAAGACTTTTTGTCTCCTGCTGGAAAAGTTTTTTTTAAGAGGGGGACTGACACTATTAAAAGGAGGGACAAATACCCCCATGGCACCCAGCTCTCTCTGCTTATCTACTGCATTCAAAAATGAAGTGCCAAAAGGAAGCATTTGTTGGATTCTGGGAAAAGGAGTCTGACCTAAGAAGTCTGGTCAGTAAGACTGCTGAAAATGTGTGGTGAGAAAACTTTGTTTTGAATTTGAGTTTGTTACATTAGGCACCAGCTGTGCTTCTCTCTATTTTTCTTGTAACCATTTCTGACTTTTATGCTTCATTACTTGTATTCCCCATAAAATCCCTCTTTTTGTAACTAATGAACTTATTCTATGTTTTATCTAATGCAGGGTGTTTAAATAGAAGTGTCAGGGGAAATGCCATTTGGGGTGATGTGTTGTGTACAAATGATTTCTATTAAAGAAATAACAGACTATGTGAATGTGTTATCCAGGAGAAAACTTTCTAGTATATGACATACATTTCTGGGGAGGATATCTAAGGCTGGTGAGTGCCAGAGTGTAACCCAAGTGTAGATGGCAGGCTGCAGTTAACATACCAACACTCAAGTTGTGTCTTGCCAGCTGGGAGGCTGTTTGTGAGTGACCCAGGTGGGAACTCCTTCAACAAGGCATCATAAGGCACCCAAGTTGTAGGGCAAGGGTTGCATTTCAGTTCATTAGTCTAGATCCATGGTTCTCAAAGTGGGGGCAGGAGGTGTGAGATGGGGCAGTGCTGAGGGACCTCAGCATCTCCACACTCCGTGGAGAAGGAATTAGCCACTGCTGCTGGCCACCTCCTGCAGCAGCAGCCCCCTGTCACTGCCGGGAACCTGGATAGTTCTTTGTTCAAATAAGGAGCAAACTCTGATGATTATTTTTATCATAACTTAGTTTCTCTTTTTACTTAGTTGATGCTTGCTTGCTAAAGGATAAAGATCAGGCACAAATTATGAAAGTTGTTTGAATTACTTGAGACTATTTGATCAAATTAGATGAATAGAGAAAAAAAGCATAAAACGAAGCACTTTATAACAGAACTTCAAAAAACAGCCTAAACATATGATTTTTCCACCAAAACAGAACTTGCCCATTCATGAAAGGTAGAGAAGCTAACACACCCGACAGACATGAAAGATTATTCAAAATCCTTCTTTTGCACCTCAAGAGCATTTTGGAAGTCCTTGGAAAAGTATTTAAGTTATATACAGATAGAAATTTCTTGGCCCCCTTCCTATCGTATGAAGCCCAGAACTGCAGCAAAAGTTTAGAGATACAAAACACCATCCATACTCATACTGGAGATTAGGAAGCTGAGTTAGACTACCAATGCTACCAACTACTACAACTCCCAGCTCTTGGAATCAAGCAATTAACCATTTAAGAAAGAGAGGCCTGGTCCCATGGAGGGACTTTTAGGCACAATGAAAATCACCAGAATCCATAAACCCTGGGTTACGTTCCTAGACTGTCTATACAATACACAAGATAACAGGTAGGATCCACAGAAGCCCAGCACACTAGGTGTGAACTAGCCTAAGATAGCCAACTAGAGATATCCTTCCTTATGATCTTTAGCCAATAGTCAGAGTACTCACCCAGGATGCAGGAAACCCTGCTTTAATTTCTCCCATTTGCCTGGGATGGAAAGACGCCTCTCATCCAGGTGCCTTTCTGAGGCAGCAGTGTGCAAACCAAGAGGCAGGAATGGAGGCACCTAGGTCACTTTTACAGTGAAAATGAGAGGTCCACTGATGATTTGTTAATAGCTGTGCTCAAACAAATGGATAACAAACTGAAGCTTCAAAGAGAAACTGCAGAATTGGAATTCATATCCAAATGTGACTCCATAAATTCAGGACTGAATAAGGACTATGGGTTCTTTTCCTATTACAACAAGTAACTTTGACTTCCCCGTCCATCACCCATCTCCCTGCAAATTGCTGGACTCCACTGTTTGAATCCTAACAAATGCTTTGATTTGCTGTTACAGTCTGATGAGATCCTATGACTTACACTTCCCTGTATTTATTTTGCTCCCATTCTATAAGTTCCCCATCTTCAAGCGTCTGACGAAATGGAATTTTCTCCCACGAAAGCTCATGCGATAAATAAATGCGTTAGTCTTTAAAAGTGCCACCAGACTCCTTGTTTGTTTTTCTGGACTAGACTAACACGGCTACTCCTTTGGTATGGAGAACTGATGGCTGTAAAAAAGTTATCCCCTTCCATGCACTTATTTCAGGAAAGCTTTTAAAATTGTAAGCTATTCAAGGAAAGGAATTTGTCTTTTTACATCTACATAGCTCCTAGCACTTTTTGGAAGCTTTTATAATTAATTGTTGTTTAAATTTATGTGACAGTTTAGTGGTCACACACTATAGCTTACTACATTTTACAGAAATATACCATCATTTGCTAAGATGCCAATCCCCAGGAAGGCCTGTCATTGAGACTCGGTTTGTGCAAATTCTGCACCACATGATGTGTTTATCTCCTACCAAAAATCAATGAATAAAAAACTTGTCAAAGCAAAATTCACCCTAAATAATTTTATCAAATATGCAGAACAGCTGTGAAATTCAGTAGAGGGAAAAGAAGAATTGGCAAATGCAATTCATATGGCCTACCAGAACACAACAGGCAAAATCCCTCAGAAGAGATTTTGAAAGAAACAAAAGTAGTCAACGTAAGTAAAATTCTGTCATGGATTAGAAAGAAACTGGTTAAAAAAAAAAAGACAGAAAAAAGGGTTAGAAGTCCCCTTTCAACATACTAAATTACCTATATGAGAACCAACACTTTTAAATAAAACTTGCTAATGACCTTGATGAAGTCATGCTTTGCTCCCACTTACCTTGATGCTATTCATTTATGCATATCCCTTATACACTCTCTCTTTCAGTTAAACAACCATTCTTTAGAAGAAAAAAAAAAAAAAAAGCTTGAGCTGATTTATTTTTAATTTGAAAACTCTATAAAATCCTGTCTTGATATAGGATGTTTATATTTAGTCTATATTGTCAAACGCAGGAGATTGAAATACCAAGGACATTAAATTAAAAAGACTTGTTTTCAGTCAGTTCCAATGTTGTCCTTTAACAAACATGTCTGGCATAGTTGAATCATTTGCTTAAATCAATAATAGGATTTGTTAAGTCAATACCTGATTACTATCCTACTAAACTCATAAAAAAGTTTACACTATGTATACATATTTCTCCTGCTCAGGAGCCACATGGATTTTTGTTTCTAGTCCCCTAATTTATTCTGGCAACAGAAAAGCTGCAAATTGCATAAATAAATTGAGACTTCTTTGCCCTGGAGGTATAGATGGTTAGTAGTGTAATGCAAGATGCATTCATTTAAAGGCTGCAAACTGCTGACTAAATAAAAATAATAAATCGCTAAGTGCAGATTGCAGCTAGTGAACACTACTGTTTGGTGTTTTAAGAGTATTTTCCTGGCTAAGTACTTTTAATGTGTTAAGATCATTTAAGCATCTAAATGTTTCTCTACACAAGTTTGTTAATCTTGCTATTTTACTATAGGATGTCTGTGATGCAGTACGTGTGCAATGTTCTTCTGCAGACACTGTTATCCTCTCAACAAACGGAAGCCTATGATGTCACACGCAAGGTCATTTCAAAAACTCTCACAGCAGTCCAAGTTCTCACATCTTTTATTTTGACAACTGCATTGGATTAAGAGGTTGGATTATTTGGCAACAAAGTAAAATTAGCTATTCTGAATGCTGGCCTTGTCAAAGCAAATTATGCCAAGGGCTTTCCAACAGATGGCACTTGGTGAAAATCACATGTCCTAAAGTGAAATAGAATACAGCCTTGTGAACCAGAAAAAAAAAAATGAAATAAAGACAAATAGTTTCTAATAATGATTACTGCACAAATCCACCCTCTGATACATATGCATGGCTCTCATTGACCTAACTGGGAGATGTGCACTTGCAGGTCCCTAAATAAAAAAGGGGGCATTCCTGCAATAGATAAACACCACCTATTAGCCCATGATCTAAATCTTCTTGCTTAGGTTAAAAATACTAGTGGCACCATCCCTTTCCAGGTATGTACCCTGCAATTTACATCAAACCTATGTGTGCCGATTGTTGTTGCAATTCAATACTGTACACATGATAACCAACTTTCTATGTATTGCCAGGTTTACCTGAATAACTAAAAACAATATTTGCTTTATATATGTACTCAATAAATTTCACAAGTATTCATCAAAAGATATTCACTGCGTAGCATTTGATAAATTAAAGTGGTCTAATACTGCATAAGAGTATGTCAACTGATGACACGTTCCAAAGGGGTAGCCGCGTTAATTTGTTTTGCTGAACTAGGCAAGAAGTCTGGTGGCACTTTTCAAGATGATAAATTTATTTATCGCATGAGTTTTCATAGGAGAAAAATCCCACTTTGTCAGATCCTTGAAGATCAATAATTATTAGGAAACTTTAAAAAATAAATTCACTTAATACTATTGGCCCCAGTCTTACTTATTACCTCTTTCTTGCTTTTGGTTACAACTTCCTTTCATTGTAACTTTACTATTTCTTTTTGCCTGACAGCTCCAGGAAAGTGGATTTTTCCAAGCAGCATATATACATTAAGAACTGCTATATATTTACTGTAAGACATAATCATAAACCAGGGAACTCACAGAACACCAACACTGCTGTCCAGACTTACTGTAAATATAGTTTCAGTCCATGTTAAATATACAGATAACTTACATTATCTCTCATATTCCAAAGTTTCACAATCAACTTAAACAAGAGAAGCTCAAAGTTCCCTAGGATGCTAGATGTATAATAAAAAGTATCTTAATATGGGAAGGGGTGGGAATCTAGTTCTATCATTAAATCCAAAAGGACTCTTAGTTATGAAATGGCATTTTTTTTTTTTTTAATATAAAGTGCTGGCTTCCTTCCTTCATCAAAAAAAAGGAAACACTTTAGTGACTCATGCACATCAAAAGAAACAAGATGGCACAATGACAGACTACTTATCAAAGTACTCTGAAATACTGAAGGTATTCGTCATGAGAACGATAGGTAACTACCAATGGACCAGTCAAATCTAATAATACTTTACTTTCATACAATGACTTGTATCAAGAATCTCAAAAGACTTTTATAAACATTAGGCTTCTCAACAAGAGAAGGTATCACTTTCCTGATTTCAAAGACAAGGATGCTGGGACAAAGTACTAATAATTTGTTCAACGTTACAAAGCAAGTCAGAGCTAAAAAGAGAACCTGAAACATCTGAATACTATTCTCTAATCATCACTGCTACAGCAGTTACTTACATATCCTATGACAGTGTGGCAAATAAGTCCTCTTTTCATAAATCACCCAGCTGGGGGAGGAAGGGAATGAAGGAGAATTCCCATGCATCTTCCAATGGGATTTATAGATTACAAACTAGCACGGGGACATAAATTGAGGCAGCACACACACATATCATCATTCGCATCTGATGCTATCTTGGTCTGCCTTACTCAAAACGGGCTCACACATTAAGCTTTAGCTGAAATTTCCAAGAGAATCACAATCAGTTAAGCAAGATTCACTGCCATTGATATCATTAGCCAACAATTCGATCCCTAGGAAATGCCCCAATTAAGCATAAACTGGTGCTTTATTTTAGGAATTTTAGTAGGTATACTATGCATACTGATGAAGGTGATTCTACCAAATGCACTTAGGTAACATCTGATAACATGTGAGAAACCTGTCAGGCCAAATCATTATACAATAGGGGCAGATACAATTAAATAAGAATAAAACACAGCTTAGATGAAGAGAAGGGAAAGAATAAACTTTGCCACCTCCAAATTTTGAGACTCCATATGTTGCGTATCTAAACTGTACTATTTCCAAGCACCCTGGGGCATGTACTGTATCTTCCTATAAATTCTATAAAGCATCAATCTTACCAGCATACAGATAATAAATGAAAATGTAAATTCTGGATTAACGTGAGATACAGTTAACTTATTGCTTCATCAACTAATAGTTTAGTGCAATTTTCAGATTTTGTTGTTAGCCTACAATATACAGGAAATTGAAACAACCCAATATGACTCCCATTTCATATATTTAAGGTAATGAACTGTTGCAAAAAGATCATTTTTAATCTGTAAGATTTTATGTAATGAACTCTTCCATGGTGCTATGTATCCTTTCCCACAAAGAGAAGTTGTATTCATTTCAAAGTGTCACTTTGTTTTAAAAAGGTTTTGAAATATATATAAAGTTCACACAGTGCCAAAGTCTGTATACAAAATCATACATTCCATGAATTTTGGTTTCGTCCTCAAAGTAATGCTAACATAGTGAAGTTATGCATTCATTTAAATATTAGTGTTTCTTCTGATCATTAAATCAGCACTAAAGTGACAAAAAAAAAAAAAACAAAAAACCCCAAGAATTTCCTTAGGTTGTGCACTGCATGTAAAATTTTAAGTCAGTTTCCATTCTGCCAGATTCAATAGGCGATATTGAGAGATGAACTGCTGCAGATTGATAACCGAGATGTATCTTACACAAAGAGGGCAAGATCTGTAATTGTAAAAGCAACTAACAAGAGGGTGTAAGGTGTTTGTTAAAGTAGGCCCCTTACTGTGTATATTAAACCCCTTTTGCACCCACATACAGACATGTAATTTTCACAATTTTATATAACTGGAGTTGGTAGAAACTGATCAATGTTTCAATCATTTCACATTTTCCATTACAATTTTCATTAAAAATCTGATTTTTGTATGAAAAAATATTGATGAGAAATGTAGGTTTTTCAGTCACTTGTAGAAATGGTTGAAATATTTCAACATCTGCAACATTTTGATGAAATTTTAACATTTTTACAATTTAAAAAAATTCCCAGGACAGATTTAAACTATTTTTTCAACCTAGTCTATACATAATCTATGAATCTCTTTGTCAAATTAATACACATTGATTCAAGATAATTCTATATACTTCAGACAATAAATTTACCTGAGTGTAATAAAACTCTAAGTGTGCTCAACCCAAACAGTAAAAGCTAGCAGCACCAGAATTTGCAGTCACCTGAAAGATGAAAAAAGATTGCTAAATGTTCTGATTTCACAGTTGAAAGCTCTGTTAAAATGGTATGTAGCTAACAAAGAGCTAGGACATTTCCTTGCCTTGCAGAACTTACAAACTTACCACAAAAAATATTTTTAATCTAGAAGAACTGTCCTTGATACTACTGGGATTGTAAAATCACATTTTTTTTTTTGTTTTGCTTAATAGGAGAACATCTGTTACAGAGAGGTACCAACAGTCTTAGGGGGAAAAAACAGTTCAAATATTTCTTTACTAACAGTGGATGATAAATCAGGAAACAGTGAAGATGTATATAAAATCCAATAAAAATAAAGTATACAAGCAAACTATATTTAAACACAAATACTTTGAAAATTGCCCCTGTATTTTAAGATACTCTGATATACAAATAATACTCAACTATGAAACGAGAACTGGGAACTATGCACAAAGATATTTTTATCATGACTAATTTTTTTAATGAATTGAAGATGCCATTCTTAACTGGAAGGCATAATTTTCTTTTCTGGTAAAATAATGAGCCTGCAGACAAAATTTCTTTGAATTGCTACAGTATGTTGTATTCAAAGTGTTGTAATAGTATTTTAATCAGCACTGTCTCTTAATCAGATACATTAATATTCAGAGGGCTTGTTTTAAATTGCTCTAGAGGAACGCTGCAAATTGCTTAACCTTTCAGAAAGCACAAAAGTCTAAAACCAGAAGCGATCAAATGTATATTTTATACCAAATGATGCAAGACCTGATTCTGATCTACTTACACCAGTTTTCCTTTTGTTTAACTCCACCCACTTCAGTGGAGTAACACCTGATTTACACTGTGATCAGAACTATATTCTTAGTGATACAAAACCTATATCTGAAATTAAGATAACTGAGGAAGTCAGATAAATGTAACAAAAAATATTTAAATACAGCATGCATGGGAAGTAAATAAAATCTTGTAACAAGACTGCAGAAGTTGCAACCACCTGACGAAGCTAGGCCTCAACAGCTATCAAATAATTTACTGCCCTTTTCTGGCATCTTATTTTATCACTCCCAGAGAGGACATTATTTAATAAACACCAGCAGAAGTGGAATAATCTATTTAATAAGCATCTTGAATCAATAGTGCCACAACATTTTCATCCCTGCTGCTTCAAAATCTGAGAAAATTGAAGACAAGCAGCACAATTATCTGATTAGGTAGTCAACTTCCAGTTATTGCCAGCTTTCCTTTTCAAACAGCTCATTAACAGAGATGCTGAAAAACAAAAATATTTATGCAAACATGTCAACTATTAACATAAATGACACTGAAAGGTCAAGTTGACATGACTTTTTACAATGCAGGGATATGTGCACTGTGGGAAAGGATTAAAGAACCCCAAAGATATTTTATACAACAGTTAATCAGTTGTTTCTGTCATGGATATATAAACAGTCAGTAAGAACTTTTTTACTTTTATTATAATAAATATTTTCATTGGTTCCAAAACCACAATACATCTACCACAGGACACCTTAAACTTCAATTAAAAGTGTATTAATTTTTTTAAAGAAAACTCTTTATACATATAGATCCAGATGGTTTTAATCCAGAATTCCAGATTATGAGGAAAAATATCATAAACTACAATATTTATAAAGAAATTTGCACTCATAGATCTCAGAATTCTTCACAAAAGAAGGAATTATTATCCTGAATTTACAGATGTGGAAACTGAGACACAGAGAGGTTGTATGCCTTGTCAATGGCAGAGTGATGGGCAATGACAGTATTGGAAAGGCAGGGATTAACATAAGTGGTACTCAGGTACTCATGAGCACCTAACCTTTCAAAAAGCATACTGAAAACCTCCCCCAAAGGCTCACATGTGTACCAGCATACCCTGCACAGCTCCAGGTTCACCACGCTGCCCCCTGCCCGAAACCATGCCCCCCACTGCATTCCCAGCCCTTGCTGCAGGTGGCCTGGCTCCCGGGGTGGCTCTGGCTGCTGGCCCCAGGCTCCCAGGATGCATCTGGACCCCAGTGGCCCCACTGCTGGCTCCTGGCTCCCAGGCCGGATGTGGATCCTGGCCTTTGCTGCCGTCACCACCTGGTGGCCCTGGGCCAGCTCCTGCCTTCACCCCTGACTGTCTCAGATCCTGGGCCAGCTCCTTCCTTGTGCTCTGTTGGTCCCAGGTCGGCTCCTGCCTTTCGCCCCCTCCTGTCCCTGGTCGGGGCCAGATGCCGTGACCAGCCTCCTTCTCCCTGCCAACCTGGGTTGGGGCTGACCACTGCAGGCCTTGACCTGGGGCAGCTGCTGCCCCCCGCCATCCTGAGCAGAGAGGAGTGATTTAACTTTCCCTCCTCTTTTCCTGCTCTGCACCACATGCCTCAGTTACATGCTGCAGAGCAGGAGACTTAAAAGAGCTGGCGCACCTCTTTGGGCCTGTGTTGTTGGCTCAGGACTCGGGGCACTGGCTTGGACATTCTGGGCTCATGTCCCCTGTGCTCAGCGCCAGTGACGCTCCTGGAGTAACCCTGAGGCCTGTCCGTGTTCGAGGCCAAGGAAGGTATTTAATACCCAGCCCAAAGCCGCTGTAAGAGAGATGCTGAGTGACGCCCGGGTGGTGTGGTGAGGCTGCCCTGTTCCAGCTGGAGCCGAGCTGCAGGGGACCAGCAGCTGCTGCAAACTAGGTGCCTGCAGGGGAAGGGAAGTGCGGGGGATGGATGGGTAGAGGAGGATGTGTCCCCCCCCCAGCCTCATGTCCCCCCCTGCAGGTACAGAGTCCCCTCCCTAGGGCATGTGGGGATGGGGATGGGGCTAGAACTCCTCCTGCCCATGGGGGGGGCAGCGTGAGGGGGCACAAATGTGACATCTGATAGCCGAGTACCAAAGAATTTCTGCTGGTACTGAGCAGGAGGTACCAGGACCCAGTACCTAAGGGGCTGCGACCCAGTACTGGGTCCCGACCCGTGGTTTGAAAAACCACTACTTTAAGAGACGTCCGCAAATTGTTTGTTAATTGACTATTTTTTGATAGAATCATTGTTTAAATAGTTTTTATGTCCTTTCTGCTCCCTCTAATGATGTTTAGGGTAATTTGAAGGGGTCATCTGAAAGCAACACTGCTAAACACACTCAGGTTTGCCCCTCCTCACTCTCTGATAAGATGGAAACATTTTGGTTTTTCCCCCCGTATCAAACTTAATGAGGAAGAAAATTTATAAATATCAAAAGAAGTGACAGTATCCACTACTGAAAATCAAATGACAAACCAGAGAGAAATCTAGACAACAATTTTTAGTACAAACTAGGGAATCGGCGGCAGCGGAAGACTTTAAACTTTGTTTAAAGGATAACAACATAGCTACAGTGGTCGGCAAATTCCTTGTTCAGAAGTTATCAGGGATTAAACTTTCAACTGTAATGTTTCAAAGTTCACTTTTTTCTTTTTTTTTTTAAAATGTAAAATGCTCTACAGCTACTTTGTAAATGTAAGCCAGACACTTACAATCAAAGTAGCCAGTACATGTGATTCAATTAGTCACACACTAGACATGTTTTTGAAGGGCTCATACACTGGATAACCTTTTACTCATATTTAAATACAAATCAGAAGCATCACATTTCACTGCAGTCAAAATTTAAAGTATTAGAAAAATTCAAATTGTACTAGTTACTAAAATCACAGTGACAAATTCATTAACTCCAGGGAGGGTAGAAACCTTCTCTGGGTAAGCGTCATCAGTTTCTGCAGAATCTAAGTGTTCACTGAATAAAATAAAAATAAAATAAAGTTTCCAGCTCTTATAACAATGAACATAAATTTCTAAATGTGAACCAAATATAAATTGAAGCACTGTTGTCTTCCTAATTCTACAAGTTTAGATCTGTATTGCCAGCACAATGGCTCTTGGAGTAAAAAGGAGACAGCCAGTGCTCTTATGATGTGAGCAGAGGGTAGAGGTGGAGGATTCCAACCCTCCTTCCCCCTGCAACAACTGACATGGCAGTTTTAATGTACATTAGGGACTTTCACTTCCAAAACCCAAGGCAAGACACTAGTGATGGGCAACTACTCCAGGAAAGGGCTCCGCGGATCTCGTGTCTGCTTGGTATGGCATACTTATAGAAACATTCTCCGCTGGGCAGTCAGGGAATCCAGTTTCTCTCCTTCATTCAACCGAGCATTTCCCTGTTCCTCAGCCTGATACTCCTTGTTTCGGAGCAGGAAGAGAATGGTTCCAGATGCTTGTCACCATAGCAGCGGGCTCTGTTGGTGGGCCAAGAATCCTCCTGCCAATCCAGCAGAGGACTCTGAGTATGACCAGCATAAACTGAAGAGGGTCGGGGGTGGAAAGTCTAGCTTTGACTGGAGAAGCAGAGTGTGGCCAGAGAAATACCAGCAAGAGTATATTTGACCTGCATGAGAGAGGGCAGGAAGTTTAGCTGAGGAGGGATGCTGATGTTATTTCAGCTTGCAAAGAATGTCTAGCGTTTGGGCTAGTTGATGTTGGGTTCGTTTTTCAAGCCCTGTTCAACCTTGCCAATCAGAATGGGAAATGGCATTAAACAGTGGTGATGCAAAAGCTGATGTAAGTGACCGGCAGTAACTATTTAGTTGAGCCAACACCCTTATAATTTATTATGATGCACCAAACATCACAGCATGGCTTAGGAGGGTGTTACTGCTATAAAAATTTGATAACTGTTCTCAGTAGCTTAATTTTGAAAATAATGCACCAGCCTTTTTGGGTACGTCTGCACTGGAATAAAAATCCTGCGGTATGGCCACAGCTAGCCCGGGGCAAGCTGACTCAATCTTGGGCTGCAGGGCTAAAAACAGCTGTGTAGATGATTGGGCTCAGGCTGAAATATGAGCTCTGGGATCAGAGATGACCCATGCCTGCCGACGGTGGGTGACGAAAGTGAGGGCAGCCAGCTTCTGCGGTGTTCCTGAGCATGCTTGCACTCCAGCCCGAAGGTCTACCTTGCAATTTTACATCCCTGCAGCTTGAGCCCAAGTCAATCAGGCCAGTCAGGGGTGTTTAACTGCTCCGTAGATGTGCCTTTTCAGGCAGTCTTGGTCCTGTCCCCCGTGGACACAGATTTTCCTTCCTCCAGACCTGAAAATGCCCACCACAAGGGTCTCTCTTTTGGCAAATTTAAATGTCTTCAGAGACATCAAGCCATTATCTCTCATTGGCACTAATTATAGATTGCTTTAAGGGAAGATACTTTTGGGGAAATGAGCATCTTTAACATCATGCCAAGTCTTCAGAGCATTTCAGATTTATGTGTCATTTAGAAATGATGTTCCCTCCCTGCACTATGCTGGCTGCCCCAGTTTCAAAGAGGATAACACACCAGAGTGTGATACAAAAATTACAAAGGTGTTTTCCCCTCCCTTAAAAAAGCTTTGGCTGGTAAATACCAGGTTTAAACCGGAAAGCTTTGACTGCCATGTCTACTTTCCCAACTGCAGGAAAAAAAACAAAAAAACACACATCACAGGCTGGAACCGGCCCCTGACATCAGAGCAACCAACCAGCTACATTTAAAAGAAAGTCCTGTTTGCAGCCTAGCAACAAAAGCTACAGCTGTGTTAAATAGACAGCAGTCTGCTGAGGTTGACTCCTCAATACAGCAGCCATCTTTGGTGTGTAACTTAAAGGGGGATTTCATCATTCTGCACCGAAGCCACCTCCAGAGGCGAGCGATTTGCAGCTGCAGCCGCCGCCAGCTCTGCAGCGTGCTTTCAGTTTTACAACCCCTCCTCTGCTCCCGCCAGCCCTGAACGAGATACCGTGCATCCATCCCATCGCGGCACAGACCAGCCACAACATGCTGCCCCGCTATTTCTGCCACGAGTTTCATCCCCAAAGGCCGATAGGTTCAAAACTTGCCTCCCTTGCAGGGTTTACTGTGGGCTCGCTTCCCTGCAGCTGTAGCAAGAGGACACTTAGAGCAGGGATGATCCCCCTTTATCTAGAAAAAAACCCAAACCTCCTATGGCCTCATCACGGTAGTTTCCCTTCCTAGGATGCGTCTTTTCCTGGAAGGTTGAAACAGAGGCAGGTCTTTACTGTGCCCTGGTATAAATCTACCCCCCCCCCCGTGCCCTCATCTTCGTTCTGAACCCCTCCCCAGACGGGGTGCATCAACCAAGGGAGGTGTCTATGGGGGTGCGGGAGGAGCTAGCACAGAACGAGGAACCGATGGGTCCCCCGGGGACCAGGCGAGTGCTACTAGCCGCCCAATGAACCCGGGAGGGCGCGGGCCCAGCAGAGACCCCTCATTCGCCGTGCAATACTTGGGGGGACCTCCTGGAGGAAGGCTACTGCACTAGGGGATGAGCCCCCCTCTTGCACGGGGAAGGGCTCTGCAACCTAAGGACATAACCCGTGGGAAGCTGCCACCCAGCCACCGACCTTCTGGGGATGCGATTGCCCCCACTCTCCCTGCAGGGAGCTTTCCTCCCCCCAAGCTGCCCATTTGCCCGGTACGAGCAGTCGGGGTGGCATTAACCCTTGGATCGCGGGGTTCCCGCCGGCGCGTACTCACAGCAGCCGCCGCTCCGCACAGCCCGCCGATGCAGCGCCCCAAGCCGTGTGCGGTCAGAGCTTGTTACTTTGGGTCTTCTGAGCATGCGCACGTCACCCGAGCATGCTCAGTAAAAGCAGCTGCCGCTTTGCTGCTGACGCTGCCCACAGTCAGCCTGCCCTTACTTGACGTCAGACTCTCTAGAGGGCTCAAAGAGGGGCAGACTTGGGCAGAGGCTGAGTGCTACTGGCCTGGGGGGTTCAGCAAAATCAGGCGGGGAGAGAAGCCGGGGTTTAGCCCAAGGGTGAGAGCTGCCAGCTCCTGGCAGGGGGCAAAAATCTATCCCAAAGAGGGGCAGAGGGTACAACAGCGACCCTGATGGCATGAGCCACTTGCCCTGCCTGCAAAATGGGACGGGGTGGGGGCTCTTTTTTTCTCCACGCGCAGGAGGTTAGATATCAGGGAGACGCTCAGCTCGGGCTTCCCAGGCTGGCTTCTTAAAGGCAAAGGAAGCCTAGAGCCAGCAGCTCCTGTCTATGTTGAGGTGCTACAGGGCAGGGGACTTGATTCCGTGAAAGTTTTTACATTCACCCCCTGCTCAGTTTATATGTCTGCATCAAATCTCATGAGAGCATATAGATTTGTCTCACCTGCTGCAAGTCCCTGAATCGCACATCTTTCTTCTCATCCATCTTGAGAAGGACTTTGCTCCTTTTGCCATGTAATTTTAAATAATATTATTACTCTGACCTCTTCATCATTTACCTTATTTATTGTGTGGATGCATCTCATTGTGCTATATATATATATATATATTTCAATAGCAAATATGCACCCTAAATATTTATAAGTATATAGGTGGCACATTATTTTTATCGGGGATATCTGTAGTTTTTTTTTTTTTTTTTTTTAATTTCTTAGTCTTTAAAGTGCCCCAAGAGTCCTTTTTTTGTTTTGCTGAACTTGACTAATACGTCTACCCTTTTGGAACTTGGGTTTTTAATATTGTACTTGGGATGGTTCTTACTGTGATTTTTAGTTTAACCTTTTTCAACTTTTATAGCACAAAGTCTTTGATTGGATCATGTTCCAGATTGAGTGCCTGTCCCTTTCAAAACTTCTTTTGCGTTTGTTCCACCAATGGGGATTGCTTTTTGCAACCATTATTTCACTCTAGCCCTTAGTGCTTTTTCATGTATTGTTGTTTGTATGTAGAATTTGGTACTGAAATATTTGACCTTTTGCAATATTACAGATAGCAATCTATCTGAATTGCAATAGATACTGTATTAAATATGACACCAGGTATCTATTTTATGATTTGGTAAAATAGCTAAGCACATTTATATGTCTGTATCAGCTGTGTATTATGAGTTGTAAATATGCATGTGCAACTCCACAAGATCACCCAAATTCCTGGGGCTCTGAGTGCTGCTAGCTTACCGAGAAGAGGAGTGAAGGCAGACTCAGAGTCTGCTGATCAAGCATCAGGGATGGGGATGCTCCTTCCAGGGAGCTCAGAGGCTATGGGAGAGTCATGGAAAGCTCTTCTCTGTCTGGTAGGCTCTAGAACTGTGGCTTGCTGTGAGAGTGCCAGGCGCTGGAGTGGGATACTGAAGTTTGGGTTTTGGGTAATGTGATAGTCCTGCACCCCTTACAGTTGAGGGGAAATCCTGATACCAGAAGCTGACAGATGCATGTATGAAGGTGATTCATGTCAGCACATACCAGCCCCTCTGCAGCAACTGGGGAGTCCAGTGTTACTTGTCAGTTTTGTGTTTTTGGGGAACCAGGGCATAGTACCTAGGCTCTGTGACTCACCTGAGCCCCCTCTCCTCTCCTCTCCTCTCTTCTCCTCTCCTCTCCAGGGCATTGCTGGGCATGTGCCCACGGACGGGGCCTATGCCCCAAGATGAGCTGAGCAATGGGCTGCAGCACTTAACTATGGCGTGCAAGCACAGCCTGCCCCTTTTAGCTCTGGCATGCCTCGCGAGAGCTCAGCTGGGTCAGCAGGGGTGGGAGCTTTTAAATCTCCCGCCCTGTAGCACACCTACGCATGTGGCCCAGAGTGGGAGAACAGCAGCGGGAAATTAAAAACCTGCGTGGTCTAAGCAGATGACATGCTCGGAAACAGTGGTCAGAACACAATAAAATTAAACACCCATGTGGGAATTAAAACACGAAAGCTGAGCTCCATGCTATCATTTCATTGCTGAAAGGGGATATACACCAAAATCAGGAACTAAAGGGATAGCCATGTTAGTCTACTGCAGAAAAACAAACAGAGTCCTGTGACACTTTTAAAGACTAATAGATTTATTTATCACATGAGCTTTCGTGGGAGAAAATCCCACTTCATCAGATGCTTTGAAGATGGGAAACTTACAGAATGGGAGGAAATTATAGGGAGGGAAGTATATGACATAGGATCAGGTCAGGCTGTAACAGCAAATCAAAGTAGATGTTAGGATTCAAACACTGGGGAACACACATAGAGGAAGGTGAGGTCAAATCACCTGTTGTAAGGAGAAAAATATCGGTAGTCCCTGTTTAACCCCAAGGCAACTGAGTCGAATTTGCATATAAATTCGAGTTCTGTAGTTTCTCTTTGAAGCTGTGATTTGTTATTCATCTGTTTCAGCACAGCTATTAGCAAATCATCAATGGAGTGAGCAGAGAGATTGAAGTGTTCCCCTTTGGTTTTTGAGTGTTGCAATTTCTGATGTCAGATTTGTGTCCACTTATTCTTTTGTGCAGAGACTGTCCTGTACTTTTGTGCTACACACTTACTCCAGTAGAGGAATCTGTGCTATCTCAGGGACTTCCTTTCTGCTCCACCACTCCCACACATAAGATACAATTCTGTAGTGACCTGGAGAACTACTTTCGCCATCTCAGACTCAAGGAATATTTCACCGCCACCAATGTAGAATGCAATGACCTACAGATACCATCCTCCCGACATTCCCAATATTCAACATGGACTCCTTCTGACAGTCAGAACAACAGACTAGACTTCTATATAGATCGTTTCCGCCACCGGGCAAAGGCTGAAATCGTGGACAAACAACATCCCTTACACCATAACCTCAGCCATGCATAGCGCAATGCCATCCAGAGCCTCAGAAACAACTCTGACATTATTATTAAGGAGGCTGACAAAGGAGGCGCCGTCCTCATCATGAATAAATCGGATTACAATCAGGAGGCTTATAAACAACTGTCCAACACAATGTTCTATAAACCACTCCTCTGACCCCACTGAGGAATACCAAAAGGAACTGCACCACCTACTCAAGAAACTCCCCAAAGCAACACAGGAACAAATCAAGACAGACACACTGCCAGAACCCCGACCAGGGATATTCTCTCTACTACCAAAAATCCATAAACAAGGAAACCCCAGATGTCCCATCTTCTCAGTCTTTTAGTCTTTAAAAGTGCCGCAGGACTGTTAAAATCAGGAAGTTATTGGAACCAAAAACCAAAGGTAGAGTAATAAAAGTGAAATCTGTGAAAGATTCATAGGTGGTTGTTTAAAGACACTATAATAGACGGTCAAGGGTGACCACAAATTAAAACACATAGGCCTGGTCTACAGTGACAAGACCATTGAGAAGAACCCCTTGCAGTTTATGTACTCTGTGGCAAAATTGTACGGGCTAATCCAGAAACTTCGGAGTGAAACAAACAAGTTACTACCCAGATCCTCCTATTTAATAGCCTAGTCCTTGACCCTATCATTTAAAGAATTTTCATTGTCTGTTGGTAACATAGACTGTCATCATTCAATCATCACTACTGAGGAAAATTCCAAAGGGATGTAGCTTCCTTACTGAACTAGCTAGGTCCATAGATGCTCTGACTGGATAGTCAGTCTGGCTATGTCTACACTTAGGAATTTAGGTCGACTTTACTAAGTTGACTTCACTAAGCTGAGGGAGAACAGACTCCTTACCCCAAAGCTGATTAGATCCAAGACCTCAGGTTGACTCCATGTTGGGGCACGTTTGTGGTGTGCAGTCACCTCACAGGGCTGTCCCGGGGAACAGGGTCCAGGGCCAACTGGCTTTTGGGGGCCCCCTAGCCCCCACACTGGGATGGCAGGCAGGCCAGCCCAGAGGCCAGGCCCCACGCACCCACCCCTCCCTTGGGCCGGTTGCTCTGGGCTTTGTCTACCACCCTTCTGCCTTTGGTTGCCGCTGAAGGCAGGGGCATGGGAGTGGGGCAAAGCGCAGCAGTGGGAGAGCAGCGACATGGAGCCCATGTGACCGCGAGGCTCAGGGCAGTTGCAAAGTGCATTATCAAGAGAAGGGAGAAATCTTTTAAAAGAAGCTGGGTAAGATTAACCAACAATCAAATTAACCAGCAATCAAAGTGGCCATGAGCCGCAGAATTAATATCGACTGGAAAAAAACAGGCAATATAAAGGAATGATAATGTACAGAAACGAAACACCACGAGTCACACAACTGCTTTGCTTGTAAGTTTTAACTCCTTTGTGCTCTTGTTGTTCATATGAATTCCTTTCTTTAAATTCCTGATTCTGCAAAAGGTACACACAGAAACTCCCGTACAATCTGGCCACACAGATTTCTTTGCAGGTTAATAGCCTTGGACGTAAGCCTCTGATTTAAGCTAAAGCAGGAGATATGTCTTCCTATATGCTTGTACTGTGCTTAGCAAATACAAATAAATAATACAAGGACTCCACAGTTAGAGGCTGCAACCAGTCGGGATTCAGTGAATTAGCACAACCCTCACTCCACGTAGAGTGAAGCTTGCAGTCACCTCACTCCACTAAGTTCTCCCAATGAGGTCCTTGAGGAAATCAGATGTAAACTGAGCCCAGTGACTTCTATGGAGTTCTACTAGCCCTCTTTGTGTTGTTACAGAATGAGTTTCTTAACTATGGTAAGCAAAATCTCCCACCTAGAATGCCAAAGTTTCTGCTTTTACCCATCTCTTCCCTACTCAAAAAGCATAACAAAACACTCCAAACACTATATTCTTTATTGTATTAATAATCACCTGTACCTTAAGAAATTATATTGATATCATGGATGGGATTAAGAGATCCATTTCATCTTGTTACTTTATTAATGACACTTCACTTGTGAAAATCTAAGTGTGTAACTGCTGCACTATCACATCCTGCCATGCTATTAACCGAAATGTCCTGTAAGGGGCACTGCAGGACTAGTTTTTCAGCAGCACAGGGTCCTACAACACATTGAAACAGACCACAGGCAAAGACTGGGATATTATGTCAGGATTTTTCTGATCTCCGTGAAGGGCCGGCATGCAGCAGGTGGGAAATGAAGTGTGCTCACTGCTCTGAAGAGATGCGGATGGCATTAGAAAGTTCTGAGCTGCTGAGTCTTCTCAAAGATGGGTGTTATGGTCTAGCACTTAATACTGATTTGTCCCTTTTCAGAGATTTACCAGACAGAATCATAGAGGCTCCTGGGAGCAAACAATTAAAATTCAGTGGAAGGGAAGGATGGGGGCTGTTGATACAATTCTTCCTTTTTCCAGATGATGGTGAGTTACACATACCAAAAAAACCCAACCCGCTCCACCCCCAAAAACCCCTTTTTCATATCTTCCTTTCAACACAAAACTTAATAAAAATAACACTTTAAAAAAATCAAACAGTAATATAACACACAATGACAAAGACTTATAACCAAACACGTAACTTACTAACAATGTTCTATTAGTCTCTAAGGTGCCCTGTACTATCCCTGGGACCTGCAGGGCTCTTCTAGAACATGGGCACTATGGCTGTGAGGGGCTGGCAAGTCTATTTGTTCCATGTCCTAGGGTTCCATTGTCTCATTCTGGTTGTTGTCTGTCTGAGACCCCCTGAGGCAAAATGGCAGTACCTCGATCCCTTCTTGGATTTAGAAAAGGTATTGTCGCCTATTCCTCACAGTACTATAGCACACGTCCATCTGGGGACAACCTCATATGACCATAGAGCAACCTCTTGTGACACAATGCAGTTTGTGACCATTGGTCCCATCACAGGGGTGCACAGGATAATTTTTATGAGGTGGTGGCAGCTCCCCAATCAGAATGAATTTCTTGTTTTGCCTTATTGTCTCTTTATGAATCTGCAGGTCCTCAGTGACTCTGACATTGGTTTCTAATAGTGCAGGCATTTCATTTTCTTGGGAACAAAATGTCAGCTGGTGGCAAGTTGCCTAGAAAGGTTGGGGAATCTTCATCACTGGAAGTTTTTAAGAGCAGGTTAGACAAACACCTGTCGGGGAAGGTTTAAGATGGTACTTGGTCCTGCCATGTGTGAAGCGGACTGGACTCAAGGGGTATGTCTACACTAGAAAAAGTTAAGTCGACTTAAAGCCGACCTTATTAAGGTCGACTTAGACCTTAAATCGACTTAATGACCAGTAGTTATTAAGTCGACTTAAGGATGCCCTTAAGTCGACTTAATGAAAGCTCGGTGTGGACATGGAGTAATTTAGGTCGACTTAAGTATCCTTAAGTCGACCTAAATTTCTGGTGGAGACATACCCTATGATTCTATAAACTGTACTTCACTGATGCCATTCTGTAATTAACAGCGCTAAATACAACTTTCATGTATCCCTTTTATTCCTGGTATCATATTGTGTTTAGTGATCATTCAGTGGCATATGGTGCTTGAAAGAGATCTGCTTTATTCTGATTCTGGTTCCAGCTGGCTGCAGGGCCATCCTGGGGGATGGGGGCGGAGAGGGAAGGGAGGGAGCAAGTGGGTGACCATCCTGGGGGCCTGTGCCACTACCCTCCACTGCTGCCCTCCTCTCCCCCATCTTTCGGCTGCAAGCTGAAGGTAAGGAGTGGGGCAGAAGTGTGGATCCTGGCCTTGAGGCCAGCCCCCTGCCCCAATGTGTGTGTGTTTGTGTGGGGCAATGGCCCCAAGAGGCTGATTGGCCCTGGGACCCACCCAGGCTGGGCATAACAACAAGAACCTCACAGCACCATGCCCAGCCTCTCTGTTTTGGAAGCTCAGCCCATCCCCAGTACCCCAGACTAGACTGAACACTGGTCTCACCTGGTAAAGCGATAGATCTATATCTATCTATATTTATGGCTATAGATAGATAGATAGATAGATTCTTATGTTCCATTACCCTCTGAGGACCAGACAATGGTAATTGCAAAAGCTTTTCTGCCAAGTCTTTCCATTGACTTACAACAATAATAAGGAGTCTAGTGGTACTTTTAAAGTCTAAGAAATTTATTTATTGCATGAGCTGCGGTAGCTCACGTGATAAATAAATAAATTTGTTAGTCTTTGAAAGTGCCACTAGACTCCTTGTTTGTTTTGCTGAACTAGACTGACAGGGCTACCCCTTTGGAACTTGTTAACAATAATAAAGTACTTTTATTTAGAAACATTTCAGAATTGTTTTCTATGCAGGGCACTACAGTGGTTTTCCTGTTTCTTGTTATACTGGAATTCCTTTTTTGAGAACATATATACCCAACACTGGGGCATTATTTTCGTTGAAGTCAATTGGATAACTCACCCAAGAATAGTCTACAGGATCAAGGCCATGTCTGATTATTTAAAAGATAGGAAATAAATAGGAGTTTGATGCACTGAGGAATTGGAAAAATTACCCAAATTAATTGAAACACAATAGCACTGATTACACAGCTTAGATAAAGATAACAATTATCACTTTCTGCATGGCAGACCATCCTGTATTTGTTCACTGAAATGGTTTAGGACACACTAAAGCTGCCCCATTGGCTTTTGAGTCACAATCACTCCAGGATATGATAAAAAGGCACTAAAATACATTCCTGGGGGTTGCCAACAAATCATCTCTGTAGCATATGCTTTTCAATAAGCTTTGAGAAAGTGTTGCTCAAACTAAGGCTGGACTCCCCAGGGAGGCACTTAACTCTTGTAGGAGGAGGCATGCAAGCCCAAGGAAAATTGCAAAAAAATATATATTTGTCCTTTCTAGTTGGAACATTTTCACTAACGACTCAGCAGGCACAGAACAAATGGCAATGAATAAATCAGCAAGACAGACCTCATTGCTCAAGTTCCATGTTTTAGGTATATTACCTGCCTCCCACCTTCTTTGGAGGTTACATCATGGGTGGGCAGATTTAAGTTCTGATGAGGGTTCTTTTCTAGTTTGGGTACCCTGAGTAATTGGGGATAGTTCTCCCAAACTCCGTTTGTAAGAGCTTACCAAAATATGTTCCTAAAGAAAGAGATGTGTGATAAAGTTGAGACTAACTTACAGAGAGTAAAAAGTAATAAAAAATGAATAGGTAAATGAGCTAAAATATATCATTTGAAACTTTAATTTTTCACAACAAATCTTGAGCTTCACAATTTTCTCAACTCATGGACATTCTTGAAAATGGCACATTTAAATGCAATATGGGAATCTCATTCATCGGTATTTCCTTGAAGGGTTATTCCGGTCCCCATTTGGAGTTTTTTCTACAATTGACAGGTAGCCATTTTGTTCTTTTTTCTATAGCAATGCACAAAAAGTAAATGTGCAAGGTGGCTGAAGCTGAGCCAGGAAACATCTGCAAGTGGGCAGATAAAAAACTCTAAGGGTGTGTCTACACTTAGCAATCAAAAATTTCCATTTTGATATTGCTGACTTGAAACTTTTCAAATTATTTTAGTTTTATGAAAATGTTTGATATTTTTGACTTTTTGCCTACATTTCGAATGGACAGTAACTTTGAAATGTGAAAATTTCCCTCTAAAGGAAAATTCCATTTTTCAAACACCTCTAATTTGAATCATATTTTCAAAGGTCTTATGCCCACACATACGTGTGCATGTACCGTTCACACGTAAGCCCACAGATGAGAATGTGTACACAAATCAGGTTACTGGGCACCCAGTTACTTAATCTTGCTTATTATGAGTGAGCAAATAGACACAAATTGAAGATCCATGGAAAATTGGTCTCTCGCTAGCTATCAAGATAAAAAAAAATTTCAAAGATTAGCACTGCTCAACATGCAGCCTGAGAGCCAAATTTTCCCTAAGGAATCACAGAAGATCAAAACCACTTGCAAAATTGGCTGAGACATCCATTTAAAAATTTACAATGGCAGAAACAATTATTTAAAGAGCTCACCCAAATGTGTGTGTTGTGGGCACAAAGAGATGCACTTTGCAATTTGGGTGATGCATCTTTGCTGGCTAGATGGAAGTTTGACCCCAAATCAGCAACCCATGGTTCCCCTTTTGCCAGGGTTGCAAGGTGAAGACAAAGATGATCACTTGCAGATTGTTGCTGGTGAATTCAAACCAGGAAAATACAAATACTAATAAATAGTATGATAATGTGGTTTTATTTTGATTTTAAAGTTCAGGAGCAGTACAATCTGTAAATAGATAAAAAGGAACAAAGATCTGCCCTTCTCCTCAAAATAGCTCACCCAACCTTTCTCCAAGAAACCACAGGCTCTTGAACGGGAATAAATAAATAACTAAAAGGAGGCTGAGATTGTATAGAATTATAACAAGAATTCCAGGAAGAAACCTCCACAGTGTCATAAATAGGGGCTGTAGCGTGCATCATAGACTCCTTGTATCCCTTCGAAGTGTTCACCAGACTGTACCTGACTTAAATTACAAGATCTGACAAAGATAATCAGAAAACCTAGAGTACTAGATTGCCAGCCATCTAATTAACTCACCAAGCCCACTCCAAATTTAATTCTGAAAATCATTAAGATGACATCTGTTTACACAATTTGTTTTGAAGCATCCAACCACTGCCCTCTCATCTCTAAAATGTATTATGACGCCTGTAATTTATTCATCCCAGGATGCAATTATACATCTTCAGTATCAAAATGAAATTTGAGCCATGGTCTTCCCAAATAAGATGTACAGAACTTTAGAACATATATATGCTTCATGGATCACCATTCAATAGATCTGAATGACTTCCTCACCAGAGAGCATTTCTCTCCTTTTATAATGAGAATTATATGTTACCTTTTAAATCGTCAAACACCATTAAAATATAAATTCATCTTAATAATACTTAACTCTTACATAGTACTTATCATGAGTAGATCTTAAAGGCCTTCACAAAGAGTGTCAACATCATTCTCCCTGCCTTTTACAGAGGGGAAAATTGGGGCATAGATAAGTGAAGTGACTGATTCAGCATCGCAGCCAAGAATAGAATTCAGCTGTCCTGAGGCCAAAGCCACTGTTCTCGTTCCTAGACCACACTACTTTCCTACCTGACATGCACACTTTAAAAGGATTTTGTGTTGGTTCCCAGCACCATTGCGTCTGAGTGACCAAACATCTTTGGCTAAGTTCCCCTGCCTGCAGAGTGCCGGTGGCTGTCTTCACTGGTGCTCCATGGACAGGGGATCCCCAGAGGTTCCCCTGTCCGTGCGTGCCAGAGAAGACAGCCACCATTGGCTCCTGGGGCAGGGGAGCCTCGGGGAAGACAGCCACCAGTGGCTGTCTTCCCCGGGAGCCCCAGGGGCTCACTTGTCCCCAAGCCGTGGCTCCTTTCCCCCAGCCCTAGGTCGACTTAAGTAATTCGTCCTAGGGCGTCCACACTGTGTTAATAAGGTCGACTGAGACCTTAAGTCGACCTAACAGGCGGTAATTAGTAAGTTGACTTAAGGATGCCCTTAAGTCGACTTAATGAAAGCCCGGTGTGGACATGGAGTGATTTAGGTCAACTTAAGCATTCTTAAGTCGACCTAAATTGCTAGTGTAGACATAGCCTTTGTGTGGTAGTTCAGAGTATATCTATCACCATTTTACAAACAGGGAAAGTGAAAAAGAGAGGTTTGAGATGTCCAGGGCCGAACTGGGACACTACCACACTTCCAGAGTTAGAATACAGCTGTTCCTGATCCCCAGTGCTATGTCATATCTTTAATAGAACATAGAACTGCCAAGAAACTTTGTAAAATGTGCAGGCACTAGCAAATATTAGAAGGTTCAACATCCTGAACGATCAGAGTTGACACACCTAAATCAGCTAAGGAATTCATACATCAACAGCAACTTTATTAGGTCCAAACCAAATGTTTTCCAACATGTCTCATTAACTTCCCCTCACTGAAGATGACAAATCTGAACTTTTAAAAGCAAGTGATTATAGAGGCAGGTAAGCAAATTGAAAAATGTAACATGTTAAATAAACCAGATAAAACGTAACATTTTCACTGCTGAGAAATTCTAAAGCAAGATAGTAGAGCTTGTAGATATTTTCAGAATCAAATTCACCTTTGTGCTGAAAATAAACGTGACATTTCAGCCCCAAAGACCTATTTTTGGTATGTTTAAAGGCATCAAAAATACGAATCAGCATGGAATATGCCCATAACCTTTAAATATGGACCATACCGAGATCTATCTATCTATCTATCTATCTATCTATCTATCTATCTATCTATCTATCTATC
>ML685833.1:3740488-3910008 GCA_007922175.1 Pelusios castaneus
ATCTATCTATCTATCTATCTATCTATCTATCTATCTATCTATCTATCCTTAAAAAAAGCCCAGCCCCTTTATACATTCCGTCTTGCAACACTTATCCCCTACCAAACCACTCTCGGGCATTCAACATATTTTTCTTTTAGCTTAAAGCATTTGAAGGCTTAGTTTTTCTAAAACTATCAGAGGGATTTTGATGTGGTTTTACTGTTCATAGCATGGATGAAATTGATAGCCCTGTGGGGTAATGTCCTCTGTTTATCTATGATAGGCAGCCTCACAGCTTCAGTCCCATTTCATCAGTCCTTGGCGTCTTTGCTGATATTTCCAGACAGTGTGCCACTCAGTGTCAATTGTGGTGGTGGAGGAAGTGATGTGGTTGTCTATCTACCAACTCTATCAAAATTCAGGGTAGCTAATTTTTAAAATGCCAGTATATGGGCAGTTCCTGAAAGGTATACAGCCATTGGTTTTTCTTGGAGTTTTAGTTCCCAGAACCATGCAGGACCAAGACCGAAGTGCATAATTGCTGTACATCTTGAGATGAATATATTATAGACAGAAAGGTGTAACTGCAAACACATTTTAGCTTTACTCTACATTAAATATCAATATTATATGTTTAATTTCTTTCTGAGAAATTGATCATGCTCATAATCTACTCAAAATCTTCCTGAAGCTTCGGATTGAAATGTAGCAGCTGTCTGTGTATTTGACTCTTTGAAGATGATTCATTGCTACCTCTTTGCATGCAATAAAAGGGAATACCTGGCATAGAGCCTTCTCCAGCTGGCACTGAGCCTCTGCAATAGATTTGCATTGGCTCATTTGTATAAAGGCATGCCAGGAGCAAGGAAGGGAAGGAAGATGGTATGGTCAGATTATTTGCTCTTGGTCCTACTATTCCAGACTACTGAAGATAACCCACTAAGAACAAAATGAGCCTTTTGTTACTGGGGGCTGAGCAAACCCTCAGTCTCAGAATTCAGAGAATATGAAGGAGGTGTAAAGCCACCCCCTCCCTTTGGGCCCATATTCAGTGCAGGAATGGAGAAACAGAAAAGCAAGTAGGTCCCTTATTTCTATGTCAAATCACCATTTACCATTGTAGGAATGCTATCATATCACATTTGAACCCAAATGTGGTTCTACAAAAACAATATTTTACAATACTTATCATAAACATAATTGGTATTATGGCTTTAAAAATATCCTTTTTGAAAAAGAATCAGCAAAGAAGAAACAAGAACAAATGAACAAACCAGCATTCCTCAAAGCTTGTGAATGTTTGGCCAGTGTCAGATGTCAGGGAAATGAAACGGACTAAAACCCAACATTAAATGGACCAATCTATTTTCATGGCTCAAACTAAAAGAAATTCAAAAAATGTAAGAAATCATTGTAAATAATGAAAAATCAGTTCGATGGTATCAAATTTAACCATCTAAATTAATTATCAATGTTATTTTAAAAATGTTCTAAACTTGTCTGGTTTTTAATGTGAAAATGTCTTTTTTTTTAAAGCAAAGTCACTTGTACTCCTCATGGCTGCAGAGGACCCAGCTGGTGTGCTCTTCGAGTTGCATAAATACAAAAAAGACATTTGGGTTTTATAAGGTTGTCATAGTTGAATATACATATGTCATAAAACATAACCTTGTGTTGTTACAACTAAGTGTGGAATGAACACAAGCCAGTTCTTAGACATTAGAGGACACTGGCCTTGAGAAAGAATTTGACAAATCTATGCTGTATCTCAGAGAATGTTTCCAGTCAAGGAAAACTCTATCCTTCAGTGACTGGTTTGTCTAGTTCCCCTTATAGCAAACAATTCACTTAGCAATAGAGGGAAGAGAAGGAATCTAGAGTGTCAAAACAGATGTGACTATCTAGATGTCATGAATCTGGAATCAGACATGAGGCAGTGACCGCATCTGAGATAAGTGTCAAAATCAGTGAAGGCAGTGATTGGAATGGAAATCCTAATTTAGGGAAGCTAGAGGAAAAAAGACCTGGGCTTTTTTTTTTTTTTTTTTTTTTTTAAAGTTCAGGGAAACCAAGTCAGATTAATACCCTCTTTTTAAATTTCTAATAATTATAAATAATTAATTTGAATAATTGATACCTTCTTTATTTAATTTTCACCTGGAATTCCAATTGAGAGAGGCAGAAATGGGCTTCTTTTAATGTTTCATCTGAAAGACGGCTCTCTCACTCTGTTTGTCTATGTGTTCATTTTGTTGTGAACTCCATCAGATTGATCTGTTCTGCCAAACAGTCCCAGAGCCAAGTTGCTGCTTCCAGGAATACTCTGTTTCCATGGCCTGATGGTCAGAATCTGTGCCATACAGCTGCCTCATCTCTGTGGAGCACAGTGCCCTTGGGGATTCATGAAGGGTAAGGTGGTCGCGGGGTAGCAAGCCCCTGGTCCATGGAATGCCTTGTGAATTAGAATCAGCTCTTATAACTTAGCTTGGATGAGAATGAAAGCTGTGGTGCACAGGTATGATGTGACCGTATTTGCTAATTAGGTTTGATGCTACATGTACCAGCATGTACCTTATTTATTTATGGGGGGATGGTTGTGCTTCATGCTGAGTTGGTCCTGTGGTTACAAGCTTGGAACAATGCTTAGGAGAACACAAAGAGGACTCTGCTTCTTTCCTTCTCAAGTACACTCTGGCCCTATCTGTTTTGAACCACACCCATATAATACTAGGTAAAGTAGTATGCTGAGTGGATGCAAAAAGGGCTCCAGACAAGCTCCTTCCTCACCATGCATCCTCTACCAGCCAGTGCCAGATGTTCGTCGTTGGAGTTGCTATGGCAGCTCTTCACTATCCGATGATCCCCCTGCATAGGAGAAATCCTTTGGGGATTGGATCTACTGGATTTAGGATCCACTTTGTGGCTGGGATGCAGATTGGAATCATAACCTCAAATCAGGAATGCCACGTACTGAGACATTTTCTGGCAAACCATGCTGTGGCAGATTCCATTTGCTTCAGTCTGAAGTCAGTATAACATACATGGGTGTGTGAATAGTTTTGCTGCTAATGTGAGTATTTATTTGTATATCATCCTTTGCCATCCACTTGTCAGTTAATTTCATTTTAATGAATTATTCTAGACTTTCGGCTTTGGTGTTTCATTTTATATTTGCTAATCGAAATGCAAAAGCTGGCTTTAAAAGGAGGGTGCCTGGCATTTTATCGATTACTTCATTTTGATTCATGTAGTCAGGTAGTTTTTTTACTTCTCTGAAAGTTTTGCTCAAAACAAAAACCAAAGAGAAATCGTTAAGCACACTACAACAGCAACAACAATAATAATAATAACCATCCTTTGTCCTCCATTAAAGCGTAAGAGGTGGACTAGGGCATTGCTCAGTATTTTTAGTTTGCCGTCATCAGAATGCTGGTCATCAGTTCTCATCACACCTATCAGTGGCTATGTCTACACTTACAAAAGATAGTTTGAATTAGTTAATTCGAACTAACTAATTCGAACTAATTTTAATGAATTAACTTAATTCGAACTAGCATGGCCCCACTACAATGCTAGTTCGAACTAAGCAAGTGCCATGCATGGCACTTGCTTAGTTTGAATTAGTCAGTTGCATTAAGGTCAATATGCCGGTTAATTCGAACTGATATGGCCACATTGACTTAATTTGGACTAACTAGTTCGAATTAAGCATTAGTTCGAAGTAAAACGAGGTTTTACTAATTCGAACTAACTTTTCCTTAATTCGACTTAAGGAACTGCTTAAGTTGAATTAAGGAAACTCACGTGTAGACACAGAGTAAATTAAGTTGATGTAAGCCTGCTTAAGTTGACTTAATTTACAAGTGTAGACGCACCCAGTTACAGCCCTCATCTGTCTGCATAGATAGTACAGTGATGTATCAAGTGCATATTTTGTTGGTTTAAATAATCAGATGGTTTGTATAACTTATTTTTTTATTATTTCACTTTATTTTGTTTTTAAAGAAGGGATTTTGGTTGCAGGATCTGGATTTCTAGTTGTAGAGCCCTGTTATGCTGCAGCTGGGACACGAGTCTTTGAGTTCTGGGTATGGGTGTTTAAGGAGTATTGCGCTTTAGCATTTGTCCCACCCAGCCCAACTGCTGGATCATTAATGGGTAAAGTAGAGCCGTTCTCATGAGCATGAGATAACCCCACTGCAGTCTGATATCCCATCGCTGCACTCCCAGTCCCTGGCAGCGAGTTGGCAGTAGAAAGCTCTGGTAATTTGGCTGCTGCATTATGTCATCTGGCAGGAGAATCGCGGAAGACAGGAGCCAGGGGGAATCACAGGGCTTTCACATAGATGGCCCTAGCTTCCACAGATCTTTTAGGGCTGAACCCCATCTTCATGTCTTGTGGGAGGAGGCAAACTGAGCCTCTTGTTCAGCTAGGGACCAATAGCATAGAAACTCCAGAGAACCAGAATTCTCTATGTGGGTGATTTTGCTTGACTGATTTCACTAACTGTATGAGACAGGATTAAGCTTAGTTCTAGGGTGCTTATTGAGAAGGACTTTTTTCCCCTCTGGAACTGGGGAAGGGAATGGGCTAAATCTTCCAAAGAAAGTAAAAGGTGACTGTGTAGGACCAGCAGGTTAAATAGCATTATTCTCTTCATATCTGGTTAGGCTGAATGTATAGCCTACATGGCATCCGTGTACAGTGTTTTTCCTTCTCTCTTGAGTGCATTTGTTTAGCTTGCTGATCTCCAAAGAGAATCAATTTGTTATAAAACACCGTGAGCTACGTTTCAAAGGGACCCTTGGTGGTTTATATTCAATAAATCCTTTAAGAGATCAGCAAGCTGAATGAACATCTCCTGGGGATGGAAAGAACAGAGCTTTAGTTTCAGGCTCCGAGCACCAGAATGTTTCCTGTGCTATAGCTCACTCCCTATCACTTGTATGCATGGTAGAAAGGACTTCCATGTGTAGATCCTTTCAGTTGTATCGGCAAAGTCCTGAAAACAAAGTTTTGAAAAATCTGGTATCTAAGCCTGCAAGTGAGGTAAATTCCTTTAATAAAGTGATGCAGAGCTTCCTGGAGTAGTTCAAGTATGTTGGAGTTTTGTCTATTGGTTAGAGCCGATCTGCTAGATTAAATTCTCAGCTATGCCACTAACTTACTGAGTTGCCTTAGGCAAGTCATTTAGACTCAAGTGTTCATAAATGGCTTCTCTTTTTGACTGGCCCAATTTTAGACATGAAAGCTGGGAATAGACTTTAAACTGGCCTCATTCTACACCTACCAGCCCCCTTTTTCAGAGAGAGCTGAGGGTATTGTGCCTTTCTGAGGGTCCAGTTTTACATGTCTAAAGGTGGGCATGCAAAAATAGAGGCATCCAAAATTCACCACTTTTGAAAATCTGTGTTTAACCTCGCCATGCATTCAGTTAAACATCTGAAGACCAGACATAACACTAGCCTCACTGGGATATTGTGTCTTAATTGTTTGTGAAGTAGTCTGAGATCCCAGGATGCAAGAGACTTTATAGTGCAAAGTAATAGATCTGTCTATCACAGTGGTTCTCAAACTGGGGGGCATGAAGAAAATCTAAGGGGGACGTGAGGCTGTGAAATTTTCATAATGAAAAATTGTTTTATCAGAATACAGAATTTTTAATTTTCAAATTTCATACCACGAAAGGCATTTCGAATTTTCTAGCAAATGAAAACCTAGAAAACCTATTTGTGGTTATTTTTAATTGTACAAATACTAATTGAGTTTTTGTTAAAAGGGGGTTGGATGATGGTAAAGGAGAGGTGGGGAGGTGTGAGGGTTTCTCAAAATCAGAAAGGAGGCATGATGTCAAAAAGTTTGGGAGCCTCTGGCCTATCATCTTTGTGTAATATTATTTGTCATCATGCCTTTCTGTCATGGGGGGAGCCCACCCTGTCACCCCCCTTGGGGAAGTTCTAGGTGGCATCAGGGAGAATGGGGTGCCCCCACTGGTGTAGTCTCCTGGACTGGGTCTCCTTAGCCCTGAGTCCTGTGGGTCCAAGGCCTAATGGCTGTGTCTGGTGACAGGCAGTATAGTCTAGTGGCATGAGTTGATAGTCGCCCCTGAATTCAGGGCAGCACAGCCTAGCGGCCAGAGCAAATAGTTGTCCCTGGAGTCAGGGCAGCGTGTCCTGGCAATCCATTGGGGTGGGGCTTCTCCTCTGGGCGAGTGGCACCCAGGATAGGGGGATTCAGGCCCTTCCTGCTCCACTGAGCCCCTATTGGTGTTGGGGTAGTCTAACACCTGCTCAGCGGGAATCCTCCCAAAAGCACTGCTTGGGGTCTCTCCCAACCCCCAGTTACCCCATGTGGGTCCCCATAGCTACTTCCTTCCCAGCTGTCAATGGGGTCATCCCTTGGGCCTCCAGATGTCCCCTTTTGCACTGTTGCCTTCTGCATCTCCCTAGGACTCCCCGTCAGCCAATTAAGTGTGTCCAGGCTCTGGCGAAGTCTCCCAGGTTCCTGGCTCCCGCTGCCGGGGCTGAAATGTTCCTGGCTTAAGGCCTCCTGCATACCTCCTCCTTACTGGGCAGTTGGGCTAGAATGAAGTTGGCTGCTCCCTTTATCCTAGGACAGCAGATGGAGCGTGCCCAGCACAGTCTGTGGGAGCAGGACTTCCGTCACCCACGGAGTAGGTGTAACTCTTTCAGTGAGGTGTGAACCAACCCCGTCACACCTTCTTACACTTCCTCCTCCCCTATTCGTTTTTCCTTTGGAGGTGCCAGACCCTGATAATATCAATTTAACTGACATGGCTCCTGGATTTTTAAGTGCATTCAAAGTATTTGTTCAATGTCCACCAACCACTGATTTCCAAGGAGGCTGCACTCATGCTAAGGTTGTTTTAGCTTATTAATGGAACAGTGTTTGGAAACCTGCAACTTGGTTAAACATGAACACCGCTAACATTCCAAAGATGATTTCATGCCCGATAAATTCCATGCACAAGGTCTCAAATAGTTACTCCCAGAGTCACAAGAGCACAACGTTTAGCCATGCACTGTAAATAATTTTTGTAAATTAAGCTGCCTTTTCTCCAGCATTAACATGTGTGCTATTTGGTAGATAGGAGCATATTTATCTCTGAATGAAAAATTCACACCTTATTCAATTCTGACTCGGTTTTCCAGAGACCTTGTAGATTAAAACCATGTGTGCCAACATGCTACATAATATAGTCAGAAACATGTATATTTAACCCTTCATGTGCTTTATAAAATAGTCGTTTTTCAATAGGAGTTTGTGGGAGGAATGTCTGTCTCAGGTGATTGGGAATGAAACTAAAAAGGATTTAATCTCTTGGGCTGGTTTCATTCTGGCATAGGTTAATAGTGATTGAAAGGCACTAACTAGACAAACAACTGTGTGGTGGCCTAAGTGACTTGAAGGGGTGAGCTCTGGTCTTGTTCCTGAAACTCACGAAAAACTGTTGTAATTGTTCCCTTGTTGGCTGTTTCTGTCAGATCCTGACCTGAAAAGAGCTGATCCTTCCGTAACAAGCTAAAGTGGGTGATGAGTCCTACCTCTGCTTTGGATAAATGATTTCCACGGTAGTGTCAGTTTAGCATCTTACACCATCACTGAATTCATTTTAATAACACTGGGATTTTAATGGCTTTAATTTTATTACTCATCTGGGTAAAGCACTATTAAATCACACAGGTTTTAAAAGCCTGCAGATTAGCTGCAGTGATGTATAAGTACTACAGGGCTCACAGTATAAAATGCTAGAATTTAAAACCTGTCTATATGTGCTTTGTTATTTCATCCAAGCCTTGCCTGATCCAAATGTAATCTTATTCCACAGACTGGCCACTTGAGAACATTTAGATTTATGGTACAGATAGAAGAGACATTTCCAGAACTGAAATCTGCAACAATTCTGGCTTTTGAAATTAACACTGAATCACTAACCAAGCAGAGAATGTCACATCTTCAGTGGCTGTAGGAGGTTCACAGGCTTAGTATTTAGATGTAAATACTTTTTTTCAAAAATCCCACCCGAACAAACAGCTTTAGGCTTCCTAACAACTGATTAGATTTATAGTCCCAAATGAATACCCAGCAGCAAAAAATAATCATATACAAATACTGAATTAACTCAGCCAATCAATAAATTAAAGAAACAAAACAGAACCTTTCTTCACTGCGGGAACATAGCTCATCCTCGCCTGAAAACCCTACCAAATAAATGGCTTTTGGAGCATGCCTGGAAAATCTAAACTATTTTGGATCAAAGGAGATACCAGTTTACAGGCTACCTTGGATTAGAATGGTTTGTCCTGGAATAATCCACTGAATGATGACAGTGATGGAAAGTCAGTCTAGAGGATTTATTCCCGATTTACATCAGTGTAAGTGAAATCAGAACCTTACTCCCAAGTCCATACATGCAGGCATGATTCCCTGTATCAGACAGGTTGTCCCAGGGCCTCTGCTGCAAGATGGGAGTAGGAATTTGGGAAGTTTTGAAGGCTAAATAAACTTTCTACTTTTGTGTTTTGGAAAAAGATGAAATATTTTAAGACAAAAAAAAGTACAAAGAGTTTTGTTAGAGCGACTGCCGACCTCAATTACCAAACACTACAGAATTCATTTTCTTGTCTATTTTTTACCCCCTCCTTTAAGGATGATGGTTAAAGGACAGGATAATAAGGTGTGGGAACAAGAACTTGCTAAGAAGCTATTTAAGAAAGAAAGCAAGCAAGAAAGAAAGGCAAATACAAGCATTTCAGTTAGCTAGTCAAGGTTAGCTTAGCATTATCTCCTTTAACTGACATTATGAAAAATTATAGATGGCATAAAAACAATTTTACTAATGCTATACCCTAGGAAATTTATCTGTGATAATGCTTGACAGCTCAGGGATTTTATTTGTTCTTTTATGAGACTTTAATTCCCTCCTCTTTGTCTATGATGTCTTACTTATATCTTCATTTACTGACTTCAGCAGAGTAAGGCTGTTGTACAAAAGAGATTCATTGCAAAGCAGCTTTTTACCTTCTTTCATTGTGTCATAGACCAAAGCTAAGCTCATCTGGATTGTGGGAAAAAGGGAGTTTTTAGCCATAATTGTCTTTTGTTCCTAGCCAGAATTCTGCCTCTTAATACTGCACCCAGCTCATGGCTCCAAGTGTGCACCAGGAAATTTTTGCAAAGACAAAATTGTGGGTGGGAAACAACAGCAGATTTTTGCACTAAAGAAAATGGAGTTGTTTGAATTTTTAAAACAGACAAAGCCAAATGACCCAAATGCAGGTTTTTGGAAAAACTCTGCACTTTGAGGATGTTTCTTATGCTTAAACATTGGATTGCAATTCAGGAGATCTGGGCTTAACTTGTGCTCTGCCACAACTTTCCTGTGTGTGACCTTGGGCTTGTCACTTCATCTTTCTGTCCTTTGGGATCTGATGGGGAACTGTAAATTGGGAATAATTAATGCTGTCTTCATCTCCCTCTATGCCTGACTAGTCTATCAAGATTTTACGCTTTTCATAGCAAGGACTGCCTTTCTTTAGGTCTGAACAGCGGTTAGCATAGCGTGCAATGACTGATTATGAACCTTGCTGATTTAGAGGCTCTAGTGTGGGGTACAACACCTTGCTAGAGTTGTTCAGTTGCAGCAATAGCAGGCAGAAAGTCTCTTATAAACAGCCAGACACAGCATTTTGTGCTAGCTTTGGAAAGCAATTTTTTGCTGCTCCTCTTCTCTCCAAATGCATTTTGTTAGCAAGCAGCCCTTGCTAGCAGCATTCAGTGCATCAGTAACCCACAGAGAAGGCTACAGTTTGCAAGTCAATAGCAGAGCTGGCCTGAGGGGTGCAGAAACATTTAATTCTGTGATTTGGTTAAGATGGATTTAAAATGGTAAAAAATATGTGCAGGTGCATGCTAAGCCTAACACCCCATGGCAATTCTATGATTTATTTTCATAGTAAGAAAAATAAATATGAGTTTGAGCCTGTTGTTTCTGGGGTGAAAGGATGAAACTTTCTCCCTTGTATTTTGGTGGTGGTTTATTTTTTTTTGAGGGGAAGGGGGAATTTTGATCAGAAAGTTGAAAAGACTGGTCTGAGCCTAAGGTGAGAGATGTGGCTGGCATCAGAAGATCTGTGCCATTTTCTGTCTAATCTGCAACCCAGCCTCCAGCAATGCCATGAAGCTGTTGTAGAGCTAGCAAAAGGAATTCACTTGCCTTTGGGGAAGGTGCCCTGCATGGTAGTCCTGATTTTTGCCACCTTGCTTGGCTGCCTAAGACTCCTTTTACATAAATCTGTCTGATGCCATAAGGATCTGGAAGCCAAGGGGAAAATCAGCATCCTCCCTTATTCTCCCTTTTTATTCCACCCCTCAACTTCGCCCCCCCAGGTGCTGTCAAATAATGAGTGGAAAAGAAGCCTGGGTTCATCCAGCAGGGGGAGACAGGCCCCCACTTACTCTCTGTACCCCTGGAACTTGGTAAACTGCGAACAGCAAAGAGAGAAAGTGAGTGTTTGGCTGTGGAGTGAAAACCGCGAGGTGGGAAAGAAACGAGAAATAAACCAGCAGGGAAAGATGAGGGGAGCGTCCTTTCAGCTGGGATCCGTGCCTCGTCTACAAGCCATAACAGCCAGCCTGCGGGATAAATGACTTCTCCCCTATGTTGGTGAGTACATGCCACAGGAGAAAGAATCTGACCCAATCTTGGGGTCAAGTCCAGTTTTGGGTGTTCTGTGTTTTGTTTGTCTGTGTAAATGGGTGTGTGTGTGTGTGATCTGTTTTGTATCTGTGCATTTTTGTGGTTGTTTGATTTGTTTGTGAGTTTTGTAGTTTTTTGTAGCTCTTCAGTGCGTGGGATGTGTGTGTGTGTTTGTGTGTCTATTATGGGTCTGATTATGGGTTTCTGAGCATTTATGTTTGTATATCAGCTTTATTTGTGGAGTGAATGTGTGTGTGTGCACATGCTTGGGTATTGTTATTGTACATTTTTTAGAATATTTCAGAAAAACAAGTTAATTGCATCTAATTAGTTTTCATGCAATTTAATTAACCTAGTCTGGTTTCAAATGGGGAGATACTGCGTGTCACCCCATGTGCCACTGAGACGAATGTCGTTTAGTACCATTGAAATTAAAACCCTTTGCGCAATCAGACTCCAGGGTGTTAGCATTTATTACCCTTTATGTTTCTCCCTCTGTGTGTGTGGCTTGAGTAGACAGTATACAGCCTATTAAGATACATAAAGATCAGAGGCAGTGAGACAAGACATCGTGTGGGATGCTCTGGAAATGCTCCTTTATGGAACAACTCCTTAGATGTTAGAGGGGGTGAGTGAGGGCTTCTGTGGATTTTGCCCACTGTATAGTCCCATGTCTGTCTTTCCCCTTTTCTTAATGCTTTAGGAAGGAAACCCAAGTCAAACAGACACTTCCTGGAAAGGCAATGTTGCCACCTGCTATCCCAGGCAGAAAGAAGCCTTTGCTATCGGGGTCGTCCCAATCAGCAAGACAGCGGGAAAGTGCCTGGGTCTGGAGATGTAAATCCCAGGGCGGGGTGCAGGAGACCCTGAAGAGCTTGCTGCAGCTAGGCTTTTTCTAAAGGGAAAAGCATGTTGGACCTGATTCCTGGAATGCAACTGTGAGGAGCAGTAACAGGAAAGATAATTATGGAGAACTAGCATGCCAGTGAAGTGTCAAAGTAAACTCTTTCCCACAGGAATAGTAACGCTCCCATAGCTTATGGCAGCCACCGGCCTGAAAGCTACATTGGTGGCTGAAAGGAGCTGCACTCAGGTCTCTCCCTTTCTTTCTTCTTCCAGTCAAGATCAAAAGCCCGAAACATCACTCAGACCTTGCTAGAGTGTTGGAAATACCGTGCCTTTGTTTGGGATGATTCGTAGTGATGTGCCACTTCAATGGGATGTACAAAGTGTGACTTGGGTGATGACCATTCAGCCAGGACTGAGCTGGTTAATAAAGTTTGCAGGCTGAGCACAAAGACTGGATGGAATGGAAGCAGCCTGCCATCCACTTATAGGACGCTAGTTTTAAACAAGGGATCTTTATGATGGCATTTGAAGAACAGACCTATTGTTTGTCTGAAAATTAATTCTGGCTTAACAGACCACTGGCTTTCATTTGTTTCCTCACCTGATGCAATGCAGTGCCTCTCTGTTGGTTTTGTATATGTGATTTGCTATGCAATTCAGATACTAAATAAGGAGGAGAGACAAACCTTCATCCTAGGACAGACAGAAAATCAAAGGTGAAAGGTAGGGTTCAGATTTTTTCATTTAAATAAAATAATGTGAGCCATTCTTTACTGAAAGTTTTTTAAAAGCACACGCACAATGTAAATTTATTTTCTTTGCTTCTAGGACTGTGGAACAAAATGAGGAGTTGCTCTCTGAAGCTTCCCATAAGCAGAGAACTAATGTGTTTTGTAGCTGAAATGCACTGAGGGTGAAAAGGGGAGAAAAAATGTCTCATAAGTTAGAGGTTTGTGAAATTAAATTAGAAACAAACACACCTAATGTAATACGCTTCAGTAAATCTGAAGGGCTAGTCAAATGGACACTGGAAACTCTGGATCAATAGCCTATTTAAGTGGGAATATATGCAAGCTTGAAAAGGGATTGCACTCCTGTCTGTTGAGTATATCTGTAGTGGATTCAAGCAGGACATATGCAGATGGGCAGATGACCTGTTTCAACTGGGATATTTTGTGCTTGAGCACTACAATGTAATTCAGAAGGGATTAGTTAAAAGAAAAAAAAAATCAGTGCAGAGTTATTATATTTGTAAATTTCAGCTACTTGCCACACAGCTTTTGATGCCTCTTAATAAGATTCCTAAGGATTCTGGGGTCCACCCAGGGTTGAAAAGACTGTAACACAAACCTTCGGTCTGCCTGGTGATGAATAATTAATGGACGCCTGATGTATCTGTGATTTCTGCCAGGAAAGGAGCTGATGTCATCATGAAAATCATGATATGATTTTCCCTCAGGAGAAGCTATGACTTGGAACAACACCACTATGGACGGAGAAGGGTTGCTCGTGGAAAAGGACTCCTCCTTTCGGATCCTTACAGGCTGCTTCCTTTCTTTGCTGATACTTTCCACGCTTCTGGGGAACACACTGGTCTGTGCAGCTGTCATTAGATTTCGCCATCTGAGGTCCAAAGTCACCAACTTCTTTGTAATCTCCTTGGCCGTGTCAGATCTTTTAGTAGCAGTCTTGGTCATGCCCTGGAAAGCTGTTGCTGAAATAGCTGGTTTCTGGCCTTTTGGTTCATTCTGTAACATCTGGGTGGCATTTGATATTATGTGCTCCACAGCCTCAATCTTAAACCTTTGTGTCATTAGCGTGGACAGATACTGGGCCATCTCTAGTCCATTCAGGTATGAGAGGAAAATGACCCCCAAGGCAGCTTTCATCATGATCAGTGTGGCCTGGACCTTGTCTGTATTGATTTCCTTCATTCCTGTGCAGCTGAACTGGCATAAAGCTACAACCACCAGTCGTTTAGACCTAAATGCCAGTTTCCCAGGGATAACCATGGACAACTGTGATTCCAGTCTAAACAGGATGTACGCCATCTCCTCATCTTTAATTAGCTTTTACATCCCAGTAGCCATCATGCTAGTCACCTATACAAGGATATACAGAATAGCGCAAAAACAAATAAGACGTATCTCAGCTTTGGAAAGAGCAGCAGTGCATGCTAAGAACTGCCAAAACACCACAGGAAATGGAAACAGTATGGATTGCCAACAACCAGAAAGCTCCTTCAAAATGTCCTTCAAGAGGGAAACTAAAGTCTTAAAGACTTTGTCGGTGATCATGGGGGTGTTCGTATGCTGTTGGTTACCCTTTTTCATATTGAACTGCATGGTGCCCTTTTGTGAGCCCAGCCCACCATCCCAGGGAGGAGAACCCTTTTGCATTAGTTCCACCACCTTCGATGTTTTTGTTTGGTTTGGATGGGCTAATTCCTCACTGAACCCCATCATTTATGCCTTCAATGCTGATTTCCGCAAGGCATTTTCAACTCTGTTGGGATGCTACCGACTCTGCCCCACTTCCAACAACGCTATAGAGACTGTTAGTATCAATAATAATGGGGCAGTTGTTTTTTCAAGCCAGAATGAGCCCAGAGGGTCTAGCCCAAAAGAGTGTAATCTGGTGTATCTGATCCCACATGCTATAATCTGCCCAGAAGAAGAACTTCTGAAAAAGGAAGATGAGGGTGAGCTATCTAAGACCTTGGAGAAAATGTCTCCAGTACTGTCCGGTATCTTGGATTATGAAGCTGATGTGTCTTTGGAAAAGATCAATCCCATCACTCACAACGGGCAACATAAAACATGAACACTAAGGTTAGCTCAGCAAAATCGAATAGTCAAAAAGGATATACAAGATTTTTTTGGTAAGAAAACTAAACTATAGTGAGAAGCTCAGAGGTGATTACCTGTTGTTCAAATCAAATATAAAATTTTAAACAAAAACGTATTGAAAACCTAAAGTTATTTCTGTATTGTTTGTCCTGAATAATACAGAGATACAAATTTAGGTACAGTGCAGTGACAGGGAAAATATTTCTTCTGCTCTATAAGTATTTATAGAAACTGGTTTCTATTTTAAAATGGGTCAAGGAATAACGCATTCACAACTTAACAGTTACCTTTTGAAGAAAGTGAGCGGATTTAATTTGCTATGTATAGTGCTAATGGGTGCTACAAGGTTTAAGTAAAGTTTGACGGATTAAAAAGGTAGATCGCTGACATGCCTTCTTAAATTATTTCTGAAAAACAACTGAGCCTTATAATGAGAAAGGGTATTTTTAAAGATTTGGGAGATAACATGTTGATACTGGTTTTATTTATTTATTGTTTTAAATGGATATTTTTCATATGTTACAACAGATCTAGCTTTATTTAACTTATTTAAAATGTCTAAATTATGGGATGTTTCAAGGGTCTCACGATGTCCTTTTGACAAGGCAACTAATAGCACTTTATAAATGACCATTAAATACAAACCAAGAAACCTGCTCTAATAGTCGGGAGAGCCAATGAAGTCAATAAAAAAGAAGCAATCATAAAAAGCACAGCAAAAGAGGGGGAGTTAATGGAGCTGAAGCTGTGTAGAATTTATTTATTTTTTGTGGGATTCCTTAACAACCAGAGTTGACTGATTGACAAGTTGAGAAAGCTCTTCCCTTATAGAAATAAAAGGAATTGCTGCTATTTATTTTCAAATGTTTCATGTTACAAAGACTTTGCTAGAACGTGAGTTTGTGGATCTGTAAATACCTTAAATGTGAATACCACCTTAAGAAGAATCCAATTTGAGAAGAGAAGCTTCTTATCTAACAATCATTAGTATATAATGTTTTGTATTTATGTAAGATAAACAGCTTTCTCAGACTTTTCTTATTTCAAGTCTTGGATATCTTTTCTGAATAAACACAATTGATTATGATGGTAGTAAATATGACAAATCTTGTTACGATCTGTATTATTGCAGCCACACCAGTAGCCAGAAATCATGCTGTCTGTCTGCTAAGGTATCACAGTCAAAATAACTTAACAAGGGAGGTACTTTAGTGCTTTACCTTGAAAGTAGAATGACATTAATTTTAGTCTTAAATATGTTAATAGTACATTAAATAATGAATAGTGCCTCATTTCCATTTTGGATGAAGACATTTCTAAATGTGTATGGAGCTGCAGTTCCCATTTCCAGATGTCTCGTGAGCTCCATGAAACTTGCCAATGTTTATTTTGACAACTGCTACTTTTTCATTGTACTTTGAAATCAAAATTCCTGCCGCTTTTCCTTTGTAATGTCAAAAGCAGTCAGTAAACATTAGCAACAGTCACCGGCATTAATATACAGACACATTCCAAGAGAGCCATTTGTTTTTGGAATGTTAGCAAAATATCCTTCAGAGAAACTCTTCACAACCTTTATCAAAAAGTGTTATCAGGAAAAGAAAACTGAGAGAAAAATTGGAAGTCTAATGAAATATATACACCCTGCATCAGGTCTGTGTTATTTATGTATTGTGAATGTTTTCATAATTTTATTGCCTGTATGCTGCTTTCATACATATAATAAAATTATTTTGTGAACAGAAGGTCAAATAAAACTATCTACATTTCATTTATTAAATACATTCTGGCTTTTGTTTCTCATATTAGTTGCATTAGAGACAAGGACACATTAATGTTTTCTCACTTGCCCGATTGTGAAACCACACCAATGAGGTTAATAGGAATTTTCCATAGGAGCAGAAGAAATCCCTTTGTATTGAGGTGGCTTCATGTTCCTATTTAAACTGACTGCTGACATTCATTCTGGACGGGAATTTGAAAGGGGTTGGATGTGTGATTTGGAAATAGCTGCATTCTGCTTTAAAATGACAGGTCTGAACCATTTAAATTCATAGGGCCCAATTTACTGGAGACTGGTTGATATCAAAAGTGTTAGACTGGGGAAAACTGGAGTAACACAGTGGTGAATTGTACCTAGAGGGCCTTTTTATTGTCATTCTTTAAAGGTCTGTGATATTCTTCAAAGTGATTTTGTAAAAATATCATTGTAGGGTTCCATCATTGTCTCTCAGATTATTGTCAGGTCAAAACTACTCCGTTTACAAGTAAAAAAAGGTGGATCGGATCCTCAATTGGTGTATATCAGTTCTATTGACTGTAGTGTAGCTGTGCCAATTCATACCAGCTGAGGGACCAGCCCATAGGCTTGTCTCTTCATCAGCCCTTTCAGTCCATTTTGAAAATGGAATGTCAAGTTCAGTTTCTGCTTCAAGCATTACCAGTATTAAAGATTCTGACCAGGACTGAGCCAGGGTGGAATGCGGTTCGGTCACGCAAAGCTGGATTGGCACAGCGATTCTAACATGGAGAAAAAAATCATACAAATTTACTTCAGTCAGTAAAACCAGCAGATCTGAGTGCGAATGGACTTTGGGACAGATCTCTAGAGCAAGGAGGGACTGTAGACTGAGAGTCACTTTGCAAAGCAGAAACCTATTTTTAGTCTTTTTTAGCTCTTTGGCCAGAGATTTTCTTTGAGTTTGGGGTGATGCCTAGGCCCTGATATGTGTTACAGATTCGAGAAGTATGAGGAATTGGCTTCCATTTTAAAGAGTACCCTAGCAAAAGGACCAACTGCGATCCTTAACCAGGCAGTTCTCACGTTGACTTCAAGACTTTGGCCCTTCATTGAGAAAAGCTTGTATTTTTGAATTTTGGTCTGGAGTATAATGATGAAATATATTTTAAACATAATACTCAAAGTAATGCCATCCATTGCTGTTGTCCCAATGACATAGTGGTTGCTTGTGCCACAGAAAATCCTGAGGCTGCAGGTACCCAGCGCCATCCCGGTGCCTCCGTACCCACAGAATGCCCAGATTTTTTAAGTGAAAAGACTGCCATTGTCAGAGGCACTGTGCATGGGGATGTGGCATACCTTGCCTCTGAGGGGCAGTCTAGACTCCCCCTGTCAGAACAGGCACTGGGACATTTACAAAGGGCAGGAGCGGAAGGAGATTTATCCTCTGAGGCAATGCTACTGTTTTTTCACCGTCAGCCCTTCTTTTCTCTTTCTACCACCTTCAAGCCCTCTCTTACCTTCCTTGTTCCCACTACCAACACAGCCTCAGTCTTAATGCTACCAATTCATCCGTAATCTTGGTCACCAATTTACCCCAGTCTTTTATTCATTTATTAATCTAACTGGTGCCCCTCCCAAGTCAGAATCTGCCTAAATCTCTTAACCCAAGTCTGCAGAAACAACCATTCTGCTCCCACATCCCCAGCCACCTGTCTAGCTCAGATTCCACCCCATTTTATTTGTTCTCAACCCCTTCCATTGGCTTCCAGGAGCATGCACAATGGGACCCATACTCTGCTACTGGGTACCTAATCTGAATTAGCCTCTCAGAAGCCTCTATTACTTGCTTGCTCCCGAACTCTCAGAAAGCTCTTGCAGCTAAGGTGCAGGTGCAGAGCAGTGAACACAATTCCTGTTATTCATGGTCTGCCAGATGCACTGAAGCCATTGCACCCTCCAGGTGCTGGATAAGTTCCAGGCCTAGCTGAGCTTCTGGAACAATCGATAGCTGGAATATTACTGGTGGGGCTCAGCCACAGCAGCCTATAATGAGTAGCTACCTCTTGGTAAAATGTTCCTGCTCTGGTGCTGGAAATAAAAAGACTTCTAGATGCTTTACTGATTTGAGTGAAATGCTAAAGGATGGCAGCTCAGATTCTGGAGGGCTAGCATCAAAAAGGGAACAGCACATAGCATAAGGCAGCTTTTTAGTTTCCATTGCCTTTGCTCTTACTACTCATTAGTTTGAATGTCTCTGTGTTTGAAATGTCCCCTAATAACGCACAATCGATTGTAGCCTTTCTTCCCTGTAACTTCATTGTGATAGAAGACATTTTTGTTTGTAAATGGAAAAGGTTAAAAATGATCTTGGCGGCTTCAATGCCAAGGGAAGCCGTTTAGCTACTTAGAAAATCGACACACAAATTAAGCATATTTACCTTTGTGCTCAGGATTAAAACTTGACTGGACTTGGACGATCTCCAGAATAAAAGAGTGAAACCTATATAATGTGTGCAAATTGTATATAATAATCATTTATTTAAAAAGTGGAAGAAAAAAATAAAGCTTTGCAGATAGATAGTATGAAGAAAATGGTTCTCTCCTTTTGTCATCAACAATGGCCTGCTTTTCAGAAATTCGGAGCCTCCACAAATCTCACTGAACTCCAATGGAGCTGTTGGTGTTCAGCACCTGAACTTCAGGCCATTTTAATGTCTTGCCATTGATTTCACTAAAAAGAGAATTTGTCCCTGTAGATTTCATTGAACTGCTTGTACGAAAATACATCTTCTAATCCAAAAGATTCAACTACGACATCTCTTGTACTAATGTCTTTTTTTACTCTGTAAGTAGAAAATGTCAGAGAGGTTTTCTATAATGTTGCGTAATAGTAGAGATGGGCTAAATGGAAGATGTGGATGGAAACTATTAAATTTGGATCCAGTAGGTATTATCATCACCTCTTTTCAAACAGGGCTTCTAATAGAGAGCTTTCAAGCCCAAAACTGGCTTCTAATATTACATGCTTCCATTCGGGTACCCTAACAAAGGAAGAACTCAAAATCAGTGGCCACTTTGGTAAATTTGGGCATATCTGATTTCTTGAATGAGACACATTTAGGCAGATATGAAACCTAGGAGTCCTGTCACCCACCTTTGCTTGATCAATCCACTTAGACATATTTCTTCCCAGAATATCAGACAACTCTTATTAGAAATGTGTTTCCTAGAATTTTTATGAATTCACTTTTGAGGCTGAATGTACAGATCAAGTGGATTTTACTCATGAGCAGGTTGATTGTAATTATGATAATGACAGGAGAGATTTTTGTAATAATGCATTTAACAAGATACTGTTTCCCCCCCCATTTTATAGCCAGAAACACAATGTGTAAAATATATTGCTGTTGGTTTTGTTGTTGTATTGCACTGATTTTCTTGTAACTGTGGCTTTTCTCATTTGAAGATATTTTCCTTTATTAGGTCCTGTCAGGTTGTAGCTTTCATGGCTCAGAAGAAAGATGCCTGCTGCTAAATTCTTTTGCAAAATAGCTGTTGACTTTCTCATAACCAGCATTTATGTCGTTAGTGATAAATGATGTTGGCTGCATCAGGCAATGGCTATTACAAGGAAAGTTGAACAGCAACAACAGCCTTGGCTCTAGGTTCCCTATAGAAAAATGTGACTAGAATCAAATGCAATGCTTGTGGTCCGGAACATTTGAAAGGGACACGGGCTGTTGAGAAAACAGGCAGGTAAAAACAGAATTTATATGAATCCTTTTTCACTAATAGATTCTGGGCCTAGTTCCTTATTGTCCTGTGGCCTCTTTGCGACAGGTAGGCTGGCGTAAGGGGGACGTGGGGCAGGTGAAAGCCCTTCCCCATTGTGTTGTGGGGGCCTGTATGCCAAGTACAGAGCCGGAGCTGAAAGTCCTACAGTGTCAATGCGGAGGCCTGGGTAGAGAGAATGCTCCTGGACTGGTTGGAAGTGGCATGGCAGTTCTTCAGTTTGGAGAAGACAGGTGTGACCAAGGCAGTCTTCTGACCTGGCCATTCTGCTCCCCTGCAGTAGCCCATAGGGGCTGTTGAAGCAGGAGAACAATTCAGGGCAGTGCTCAGATGGCCCGAGCCTGAACCAGGGATCAAGCTGCCTTCTCTCTGCTTCTCCACCAGAGCCGCTGCTAACACAAGGATGAAAATGGCTCATTATTTGTATGGGCCCAATCTTGCTAGATGCTGGGGAACCTCAGTTACCACTGAGATCCATGAAGCTTGAAAGCATTCAGTAGGCTCAGGAGATGCTCAGAACCTTACAGGATTGAGCCTAATATACGTGCTGAAACCAATGGGAATTCCAGGAGTGCTGAGATTATAGTATCAGGTTTATGAGATTCAATCCTGCAAGTTGCTGAGCACTCTCAAATCCCATTGAAGTCAACAGGAGTTGAAGGAGCTCAGCTATTTCCAGGTTTGTGCATTCACTTCATTACTTCTGCCCATTGCACTCCAAAATCAGGGGCTTGATCCTTGCCCCTTTGAACTTTGTGGGATTTTTGCTATTGACCTCGGGAGGGAATATACAAGTAGAGTTTTAGCATGCGACAAAGGTCATGGCAGTATGAAGCAGGGGCACAGTGCTTGCCTCACAATGACACAATTTGCAGGAGTGATCAATCTTTTCTTTAATTGTAGTAAGCCTTTGTATGGAACCTAATGCTCCTGGCACCCTCCTTTAAGCTCTCTAGCTGAAAAGTTCAGTATAAGTACAAAACATTATTTTTAATTTATTTGCTACATACTATTATTTCAGTGGCTAGATTTCCAAGGGGTTTCATCAATAGTAGGGTTCTTGTAAATGATAAGTGTAATGATTTCAAATGTACAAATAATAAACTGGCATTTCCATGACACTTTGCTTTTCTAATTTTGCGAGACTTTTATAGCTAAATCTTTCTATAAATGTATCATCTTCTTCACAGAGTCTTGCTGGAGCAGCTTCTCTTCCCTAAGCCAATCTGGAGCCTCATCCTAAATTCTTTGTGTTCCTTACACTTCATGCGAATTTGAATGGGAGAGAAATGAATGATTGAACACCCAAAGAGGCTGTGACTAGTTGAAATACGGGAAACTGATTCTGTGAAAAAAATTTCAAATGTCAAACTTGTTTGCATTTCATGAAGTTCAAAATGAACCCACTTCCACTTTTTCTGAAATTTTCTGCAAAACCTTTAATTGAATTTTTAATTGACATTTTCATCCAAAATGTTTGGTATATGGAAAACCTGATGATTGGGAACATTTTTTTAAATGATGGTTTCAAGTTATTTTGATTAAACGTTTGATTAAAATATTAATGAAATTTCACAGAAAGCAGCAAATTTCCATTAATGTTGACCATACTTCACAAAAAAAGGTTGCTTTTTTGGCTTAAAGCATTTTGTGCAAAAAATTCAAACAGCTGTACTCAGTGTTTGCTTGAAGGACAAAATATTGTTGAACCCAAGACATTATTGATAGTCTATGGAACTTAGTTGAAAGGAAGAAATATTAGTCATGAAACAATGGGAAAAAATCCCCTAAAAGTGAACAAGAAGCTTCTTTATTAGACTAAGGAATACCTAATGCATTACCCCTTTACTCAAAAACTTTGGCTTAGCACATGTTCCAACCTTTTTCCTGTTGAATTAGTAAGTGTTTGTTTTGCTGAACTAGACTAACATGGCTACCCCTTTGGAACTTGTTTTTCAATGGTATTTGAACTATGTGCCCTGTAATATCATTGTTTCATAGATGGATCATAAGACTGGTAGCCAGATTTTCCTGGATTCTAGTCCCCACTCTTTCACTGAGTTGTTCTGGATCTCAACCACTCCTGTAACTTTGCTGTGTCTCATTTTCTCCATCTGTAAAATGGAACTAATAATACAAACTCACATGGATATTATGAAAATTGAATTCAAGATTACAAAGTGATCTGCAAAAGAAAAGCATTATGTAAGTACTATATATACATATGACTGTCCTAAATGGATGAACCATGTGACATTATTGATTAGAGCTTTGCTCTTGTGCATGTCGTCTGGGTTTATGAGACAATTAGTAATGCAACTTGCATTATTGAATTTTATCTGCTGTTGGGATATTTTTAAAATGCTGACTGCATGAATAAAAATGACTGAACCAATAAATTCAAGTGCTAGTTCTGACCATTATAACTGGCACGCCTGGTTGGGAATCTCAGCAGGCAGGCCAAAAATGAATCTTAAGTAAATGACTTGCAGGCCCCACTCTGTAAGGAGTTTGTTCATATTAGGTTTGGGGACCCTTAGAGACTAGACAATGTGGAGGAAGAAGCTGATTTTTGGGTCTGTATCTGTCCCCTTTCAGCAACACTACCGTCTTCCTTCGGTCTAGAATAACTATGAATTTTGCTTCTTATTCCATTATTTAGCTGGTAAACTGAAGCCTGAATTAAACCAATATAATGTGCCCACAAAGAAAGTCGCACCAGTTTAGCTATATCAGTGCAACTTCTATACGTGTTTTAAAGTTTGCTCTCTCCTCCAATATTCCTGCCAGTGAATTCATAAACTAGAAGGCATACATACACAGAACGAGTGCGAACAATGCAAATTTGAAAGTTGTATGAACACAGCAAAAGGAAAGATTGGGGGGGGAAGGGAAGAAGGGGGGAGATGGGGGGAAAAGGGCTATTTAGAAAAGTGCCCAACACATTTACGAGCACAAGTCCCATTGAAAGTCATTGGGTGTGATAGTCAGTGCAACTAACCGCTAACTTGCTATGGAACTAAATTCCTTCCTTAAAACATCAAAGGAACACTTCTGAAGTTTGTTTTTTGCAATATTTGTCCAACTCTAATATACACACACAATGCATATGAGAAAAGGCTAGTCAATAAAATGCAGAGTAGAAATAACCTACTGCTGCTTAGCATGATAATTGACAGACATAAAGGCCTTGATTCTCTTCCCTTTTACACTAGTGTATAACAGGAGTAACACTGCTGAAATGAATGGAGTCACACTCATATAAAAATGATATAAGTGAAGGGAGAATTGGGCCTAAAGTTCCTGCTGTGTAATAATGTTGTCAAATATTTTGCAATTTTATGCACTAAAATTATGAAAACAAGTCAGAAAGAACACTTTGCTGCATATGCCACAGACCGCAATCTATAAAGCATGCAATATTTCAGTTATTTCCTTTCCCAAATGACTGTTGATTCTATTCCAATCGTATTTGTTTGGGTGTGTTCTAAATTAAAACTAGGAAATAACTACCAGTGAAAGGGCCCCTCAGGTTTATAATATAATGGAATCACTCCTGGGGTAAAGGATATAAATGTAAAGATCCTAACTTCATGCGGTAAATCTGTTTTGTGTATGTGTGTGTGTGCGCGCCAAGAGCTTTGAATCATATTCGCTAGATCTCTCTAGTTCCATGTAACCTCTATGTGCATCTATCATGGAACGTCCTATTTGGAAATGATTTATGTACTTCACTTGTGTTTTGATTCAGCGGGAGTCGGAGCCAGGACCATGTGATGAGGTACCTGTCTGCAGCCTACCAGCCAATGCTCTGTGGCTCACAGACCACTTTGGGATTCCCTGCATTTGAGCCCGTTAGCAGACAATGAAACAATCTGGTCCCCTCCTCTCCTCTGCATTATATAAAATGCTGTGCCATTAGAAGAATTTCACTCAAGAATATGAGACATATATCAAGACCACAACCTTTATATTAAGACAACATTACAAGGGTGAAGTTCTGGTTTCCTTCATCTTCGTGACAGCCAGTTTCTGGGCCTTTTACATGGCATAGGAATTCCTTTTCTTGAACATATGAAATTATCCTGGGGATTCTGTTGCTTTGCCTATCCATCAATCTAACATTTTTGGCTGTTACCCCTCACCCCACTTTTCCCTCTCCACTGTCCAAAACAAGGAACTTTATCACCTTGCTCTTAACGATTCCTCTGTTAATGCTAGCAAATGGATTTATAGCTATGTCAATGACTCAAGTGCTCACAAATTAGAATAAATCAGAATTATTATCCATGGTGACAATGAATTTATACCATCAGCATGCCCCCATATTTTTCCTTAAAAAAATAATTTGGTAAGACTTAAAATTAGCCACCTATTGTACAAAATAATGGATTCCTGGAATCTCAGTGTTAAATCTTAGTCTCATGTGAGTTATAGATTGTAATCTGATGTGCGTTACATAATTTTGGCATGGCTTGTCAAGCAAGTAAGTATGTACAGTGTATGCCATAAAGATAGGTACAAGAAACTAAATAAACAGACGGGCCTTGTAATTCACAGACAGTTCTGTCTCATTGCAGACAAATTGAGGGATATTGATAGCGCTTAGATGTACTCAAACATAATGACTGCTGTAATTGTAGGTGAGCTCCGAGACTGAAAGGAACATAAGTTCTGTGTCTCAGGATGTCAGTGAAGATGCATTTATCGTTTATTATAGCAGGTTCAGGGAGCGATGTCATTTTATACATTTTATTGCAGTTCATTCAAATCTATCACAGCATGCTTTAGTGAAGCTGGAGGCTATGAAGGACACACAGAGCATGTATTGCTTCCCTTTATCGCTCTAGTTTGTACTTCTGGGAGGAACCTTAGCTAATATTATTACAGCCTCAATCTTTGGGGCAAAAGGAATTTGGAAGCACTGGCCGTATAGCTGTTTCAGAGTTCTCAGGTATGGAGGACAACAAACATGTACAGTGCTGTCCACCCACCTTTCAACACAAATGCCGAGTTCTCTGATCTGCTTTGGGCTGCAAAACCATCTCCTTCTACACAACAAGTGAGTCAGTTTTAAATGCTCCCCAGTGGATGAACCACTAGTCTCTGAACCTCACAGAGATTTAATGTTTCCTTCTCCTTTGTGCTACAAAACACAGCAGTTCCTCGAGCTTGCTTACGCAAAATGCTTCTTTCTCTCACGGTTGAGGAGTTATTCCCATTGCTGGTGCTGCTGATGTTAATGGGGCTATTAGTGTGAGTAACTGCTCTGTTAAGAGTTTCCAATCTAGCCCAATGCCCTTTCGATTTAGAAGCATTCAGCCACTGCCTGCCCTGTTTTGTAGATTAGGAAACTGAGGTACGGAGAGATTATGGCTTGGATTTTCAAATGAGCCTAAGAGAATCAGGCACCCAAATTCAACTGAAATTCAGTGGGAGCTGGGCAGTGAGCTCCTTTAGTGTTTCCTTTGAAAATCCTGGCCTAAATAGCTTGCCTGAAGCTACTCAGCAAATCAGTGGCAGAGACAGAGTTGATATGGAAAATCCTACCTCCCAAGTGCTTGCTGGAGTCACATTATCTCCATGCCCAGAGCCCCTTCCCAGCTCAGGCCTAAAAGGGACAAGCTGGACTTTCAACTTGAGCTCCCATTCATTTGCAATCTGAAATCAGGCCATTAATGTTGCCACGAGGCACTTTTTTGTTTTGTTTATTACACACAGAGTATATTTTTAATGACATAAGAGCTATTCTCAACCAGTGGCCTCCCCATGTGGCAGATGACTGCAGCCAGAGCTTTGCAGAAACGCATTTCCATCCAAGGATGCGAGGGAAAGAAAAACAAATAATACTGTTAAACAGCCCATGCTGGTTTGACAGCCAAAGGGTTAATGGAGCAACCACCTGCCTGCTCATCCCCCCCAGGATTGAGACTTGCCCGTGTGCTCAGGGTTTAACTGATCACCATATTTGGGGTTGGGAAGGAATTTTCCCCCAGGACTGATTGGCCTGGGCTCTGGGGATTTTTTGCCTTCCTCTGTAGCACAGGGCATGGTTCACCTACTGGTGAATTCTCTGCTTCTTAAAGTCCTTAAATCGTGATTTAAGGAGGTAAATAACTCAGTCATAGGCCTATTGCTGGAGTGGGTGGGTGAGGTCTTGAGGCCTGCTTTTTGCAGGAGGTCAGACTAGATGATCATACTGGTCCCTTCTGACCTTAAAGTCTATGAGTCTATGAGCGATGTGAGGGTAAAAGGCGGTGGGTGGGGTGACTACCAGAAAGGATGCTTCCAACAGAATGGTGCGAAGCAGCCAGTCAAACCAACACCCCAAAGAAGGAGAAGCAGGACGAGAGGCTAGGGAAGCCTACGGAGGAAGAGGAGCAGGAAGTAGCTTGAGGAGCAGCAGGAGATTGGGGCAGTGGTTAAGTTGTAATGAAAGAGGTTTCAGGGCTCCAGCCACTAGGTTCTGGGGCTTGGGTGACCAGACATCCAGATTTTATAGGGACAGTCCTGATATTTGGGGCTGTGTCTTATATAGGCACCTATTACACCCCAGTCTCTGTCCTGATCTTTCATACTTGCTATCTGCTCACCCTAGCCCAGGCTCAAACAATTCTTTTTACTTTAATAACTGATGCAGCAAACCTGGAGGTACCAGGGCTCTGAACTGCCAAGCCCAGAGGTGCTGAGGCCCAGCCCTGGCAAGTATTAAACACTGGACTTAGAGGGGCAGGGGGCGGGCTCTGGCTGTTCCAAACAAAGGCCCTGTGCTGGAACCCCAAGGAATAGGTGAACCAGGATTCCCCCACCTATTCCAGCCAGGGGCTTTTGGAGGTCTTAAACACAGGAGACCTGGGACTGATTAGGCTCCACTAGAGACATGGACCTACTGACCCCACCATCCTGAAAGAGACAAAGATTACAGAGGACTCAGCCAGGAGAAGAGTGTGGATCATAACAAGGACTTGTCAAATGCATAACTGAGCCTGGTGACATAAGGTGAATGGAGCCAGGTTGATGTAGCTCCCCATCTGGCCACAGGGGTCACAAGCATTTAAAGGACCGCAATACCTCAAATATTTTTTTTATTAAAATCAAAGAACACAGGTGCCAAAGTCCTCCCACCCCAGCTAAAACTGAAAGAACAATCTCTAACTTTTCTCAGGGACGAGTCAACAGTTGCTACTGCTGCCCTTTCAGTCTCTGACCTGAGGAAATAATCATTTGCTAATTAGAAAAATAAAGCACAGGAATGATTAGGTGCTTTGAGATAGGTCCAGATCTCAGCAGAGGCTGAGGGACATTTGGCATAGCTGAACAGCACAGCAGTGTATTTCCCTGAAGCTCCACTGGCTCAGTGCAGGATTACTTGCCCTCTGCCAAACTGGAGGAGCAAGAAGGTTTGGGATTAGCACTGATATCTCCCGGCTCTGAGTCTTGGGTTACTAGATTAGATTTGGGAGAATATGGCAAAAAAGGTGTTAGATACATTCATTTGACTACAACTCATGTATTTGCTTCTGTGTAGTCATGGTTCCTTCTACACACTTCTTGCAAACTTTCCTGGGGAAAAATATTGTTTGCAAGAATGTTCATGGAAAGACAAGGTGGCATGAACGCTCTTGCCAACATGTTCAAACAGGCAGCTCAATTGTGAACCTGGCTGCATGTCCAAGCAGGGTACCAACCAAGAGGTTTCTGTAAAGAACCCTTATTCTATTTCAGAACAGCAGGGGCAGGGCACAGCATTTGCTAACAGGGTGCTGCCTTTCTCCTGCATGAGTGACCAGGCAGGATGGACACTTACTCATAGACTCAGAAGCTCCAAAGGGGTAGCCATTTTAGTCTAGTCTAGCAGAACAAACAAGGAGTCCTATGGAACTTTTAAAGACTAACACATTTATTTATCACTTGAGCTTTCGTGGAAGAAAATCCCACTTCGTCAGATGTTTGAATTTTCTCCCACAGACGCTCATGTGATATATAAATTTGTTAGTCTTTAAAAGTGTCACAGGACTCCTCGTTTGTTTCATAGACTCATAGGCTATGTCTACACTTGCTAAAATTAGTTCAAATTAGTTAGTTAGAACTAGCTAATTCGAACTAATTTTAGTTAGTTCAAATTAGCTTAATTCGAACTAGCATGGCCACACTGGAACGTTAGTTCGAACTAAGCAAGCACTTGCTTAATTTGAATTAATGATCCCCATTCATTTCAATGGCCGGTTAATTCAAACTAAGAAATTAGTTCAAATTAACATGGCCACATTGGTTAATTCGAACTAGTTAGTTCGAATTAACCCCTTAGTTCGAATACCCTATTTGAACTTATTATTTCGAATTAAGGAAGCCCTTAATTTGAACTAACTAAAGCCTAGTGTAGCCACTACGCAGACACGCAAGAAAGAATTCCCTGTAATAACTCAGAACCCACCCCTTCCAACATCCCTTCTCAGGTCACTGGCATATCTACCACCAGTAGTCAAAAATCAGTCAATTGTCAAAGTAGGCCATCCCATCATACCATCCCCTCCACAAATTTATCAAGCTCAGGTTTGAAGCCAGCTAGGATTTTTGCCCCCACAGCTCCTCTTGGAAGGCTATTCCAGAATTTTACTCCTCTATGGTTAGAAGCCTTGCTCTCCCGTCTCCCCTCCCGCAATGTAATGACCATTGCATCGGAGCTGGTGTGGATGTGACAGTAAGCAGTGCAGGAAAGGAGCTTTTGCTGCATTCTTCTTTCATGAAGAAAGGGAAGTGAGGAGATGATTGTGACTCTGCGTCACAGGTTGGTCCTTGCTCTGCTCCTAGGGCAGCATAATTATTGTCTGCTCCTTAGTTGTGTTGGATTGCAGTATGCCCCAAGCCTATAAAAGTGTTTGCCTGGCTGGCTTGGAAATTTTTTGTGTCACCCAGTTAGTGAACAAAACAATTCTGTGAGGTCTAAGTGGTGAATAACACATAATGAATGGCAATTTCTCCAGAAAAGTCATTGCAAATAGTTTGTGAGCGTGGGCTATAATAAAGTTTCATAAACCCTTCACAAAATAATTGTGAAAAAGAAATAAATAATTAAAAATCTGGTTCATAGATAATTCATGAATCGAAAATGGTTATGCTATTTAAATGATTTATTCACTGCAAATAATTCCCCCAGCTCTGCTTAAAAATATCATTCTTCCAAATCATGCATAACTATTAGCAGTAATTCTTGCTTTCAAATTTTAGACTAGAACCCTTATGGGCTCCTTGTTCCTAGTTCAGGTTCCATGTCCGGGTGATGGCCTGACAAGCCATCTCTGTAAATTACATAAGGACATAAGACTTCGGCAGGTTCATCTGCTGCTCATAATGGAACCAAGGTTCACGTTTCATCTAAATCTTCTACATGCAGGTAAGTCAGACCTTATAGTGATGTCAAATTCCAAAGGGGTAGCCGTGTTAGTCTATTGTAGAAAGACAAAAGAGTCTTGTGGCACTTTTAAAGACTAACAGATTTATTATAATATAATATAATGATGGTTCTTCCATAAACCAGACATGAGGGGAGTGCCTGATATAAAGACGGCAAATCTGCTTCTGCAGTGATGTCAGTATCTGTGGATGGGATTGTGGAATGTTCAACCACTCAGAGCTATTGGAAAAACGACTCTCCTGGTTGAAAAATTGGGATGGCTGAATGTTGATATAAGAGGCATGCAGGAGACATGATAGAATCTGAACAGTGGGAGCACAACCTTCATTCATAGTGGTCAGACCTTTCAATTGTTGCATGCTTTGACAAGCAAACTAGTGTTGCTCTGGGTTGGGTGATCTGCACGATTGATTTGACAGGCTTATTCTTCAAGCGTAATAACTGCCATTTTCAGTTTGATGGTAGGATACATGGTAGTTATTAGCTCATGTGCTCCACATAGTGCAAGGCCAGATGATGAAAAGAATGCTTTCTATGTGATATTCGATGACGTATCTAGTATGTCTTCCTGACTTCACATTGTCATTTTAGGAAATCTGAATGGGAGAACTGCCATAATGAAACAGGATTTGAACTGATATTGGGACCCCACAACTTATCGGAAGGAAGATCAGATAATGGCATGTAAAAAAATGACACTTGCTTTCACACATGGGTTGTTTTAACGGCTACCTGGTTTCAGTGTAATATTGCCATAAATATAAATTTCAATACGCATGAGGTGACAAAGAAACCTTGGATCATGTTCTAGTTTGGAAACCTTTAATTAAACTCATCCAGGATGTACATGTATTTAGGAGTGCTGATCTTACCTCAGAATCTGATGGTTGATTCCTAATAGCAACAATTCAATTCTGATAAGCTTTATGATGAAGTGATCACTAACAGGTACACAGTAGTGAATTCCATCATATATTCTATATTGGAAGACCAGCTGTTTACTGAGGAGGAAGATTGGACTTTATTTCAAGATTCTATCAGAGATTTCTGGAGATCAACTGGGACTAAGGAAAATGAAACCATCTGTTTTATCATTTTGTAACTGTTTGATCACAAGCACCACTTCCTCCAATGTCACCAACCCATTTTCTGCTGGGTTCATTTTTGGATTAAGTCATAATTTACATCTTGGTGCAGATCTGTTCATTAATTCCTAAAAAGGTTCATTCTGGTGCTTATGTTTTGTCTCAATGTCCTGGGAAGACTTTGCATGTTTGTCCTTTACTAGTAGAAACTGCAAGAAGAGAATATCCAATGAGAATCTTCAAAGTCTCAAATTCTAGTCATGTCTTTTATTGGCTCCTTCAGTACACTACAAAATATTATTCCACCACTGATAATGACCATTCCAACAGGCCCTCTTGACTGCTCATTAAAGAGTTTTTGTTTTCCTTTATTGCTCATTTCCTCCTCTCTTCATTGACTCAACTCTGCCATAGAGTGCATCCATTTTGAACCACGCATCTTTTCTTCTCCCATGATTTGATGGAATCATCTGAAATCCAACATTAGTCTGTGATCCACTATAACCTGCAAAGTGCAGTTGATCATTCCTGCCTAAGTAGAGTACTTTGCATTTGTCTGTATTGAATCTCATCCTATTTATTTAAGATAATGTTTCTAGCTTGTCCATATCATTTTGAATTCTAATTTTGTCTTCCAAGTGCTTGCAACCCCTCCTTGCTTGGTATTTTCTGCAAACTTTATCTGTGTATTCTTCATGCCATCATTCAAAATCATTTATGAAGATACTGAATAGAACCAGACTCAAGGCATATCTCTACAGGACCCTCACTTCAGCTTGAATGTAAACCTTTGATAACTAATCTTTAAGTATGCTTTTCCAACCAGTTGTACAATTATAAGAAGTTACTCTAGGCTGTATTTCTTTAGTTTGTTTCTGAGGTCATGTCAGATAGTATCAGAAATCTTATTGAAGTTGAGATATAGCGCATCTGCTGCTTTCCCCGCTTCCACAAAGCTTGTTACCCTATTAAAGAAGAATATTAGGATGGTATAATCGGATTCTTTCTTGACAAATTCACATTGACCATTACTTATCGTTCTGCTAAATGCTTACAAATTGATCGTTCGATTAGTTGATCCATTATCTTTCCAGATATTGAAGTTAAGCTGAGTGGTCTATAATTCCCTGGGTTGTCCTTATTTCCCTTTTATCGGTACCATATTTGCCCTTTTCCAGTTCTCTGGGATTTCTCCCATCCTCCCATACTGGCTCTTGATGGAAGTAGACTTGCAAGGGACAGTTCAAGATGGAAATCCATTCTATATGTCACCATGCCTATGCTTTAACTATGTGAATCTGCTGCTGCTTCGCAGTTGACTCCTTTTGGCCCATCTGCTGGACCCACTTCTATAGATCACAAGAGTTTTGGTTCAAAATGCAACTCCACCACTGTGTGAGATGGCAAGGGCAGCCACCATACGTGGAATGCCACTAGTTAATTTCACTCCACTATCTGCTTAGTTTGCAGCATCAGGATTAGAAGCAAATGTATGGCAATCTTAGCTCTGCGTGAGAGCATGTTTTAATCAGCAAGGCCAGGGGGAAAAGGCTGAGGCAGATGGAGGGAACAAGCAATTCATTCCTGAGGTTTCATGAGGCAGCAGAGACTGGGGGTGTATTTGAGGGAACATGTTGCTATTGACCTCTTTCTGTACTACATGGACATCGGAATTTTGCATTCCCAGGAAAGAAATATAACCAAAGCCTCAGGTCTGAAACCCTAGGAGTTTTGAGGAAATCCAGACTTGGATCTTTGCAACTGTACCTTTCCAGCAGCATATCTTCTCTCTCTCTCTCTCTCTCTCTCTCACTTTGTGTGTGTGTGTGTGTGTGTGTGTGTGTGTGTGTGTGTGAACAAACAATATGAATCCCCGTTAGATTGAAGGCCCTTTTAGAGCAATTGTGTTAAAACAAGCTTTAAGTGCTTGAAATGCTCTTTTCAAGCAGAATGCAGCGTATTGCTTCCCTTGTTGTCACTTTAACACAAGAAATGCTTCTTCCCGTGGGGATGCATTGTAGAAAAGAGATTGCACGCATAGGAAGGGAGTTCAGGAGTCATTCAGGGGGCAAATTCTGTTCTGCTATACCAGCATAAATCCAGACAAATACCATTTATTCCACTGGAGTTGCTTTATGTTTACACTGGTGCACGTCAAATCAGAAACTGGCCCACTAAAGGCATGACTCACATCCTTTCATTAATGTAATGTGATGAACATGAAACCTCTCCAGCCTGATATTATAGGTTGGCTGGGAGCACTACTTAAATCTATGGCTGCCCAACATTTCCCATTATAAGGCTCTGTTTTCAGTTGCTTGTAACTTTGCCAAACTTTAACCATTCAGGATGGCACTCTCCCATGCTGGGAGTCTGCCTCAGGTTGAATTTGCTCAGTTAAAAGAATTCAATCATTCTCAAGAATGAGAATAGGGCACAGGGTACTGTTTTACTCATGTAAAAAAGTTCTTACAACAATTTTATTGAGACGCTCAAGGGCCTCTATGCTTTGGAGAAAGAGCTTTTGCAATTCCTGCGAAAAGCGGCCCAAATATGGCCATGTTCTGAGCCTTGAAAAAGCAAACTTTTGCACATGTTCAGTAGAGTCTTGTTAGAGTTTGGCAGCTAAATTCTCCAAAAATCCCATCTACAATGAGTACGTTTCAACCTCTCACGGCTTCTTTCTGCGAACTGGACTGTGCTTGGGGCATCTCCACAGAGAATGCTCCAAGCCAAGGACTGCAGAAGCTGAGCAGAACTTTCCTCTCAATTGTTGCTCCTGGTTAGACCACTGTTCTTTAGCCACCAGAGCTGAGTGCAGGGACACTGTCTGTTCTGTACTTTCAATTACTGCCCCCCCTCCTCCCACCCCGCTAGCAGCATGGAGGCAAAAGCTGCTTTAGTCAAATGGAACAAGAGCATCTTTCTCATACTGAGAATGCCTTATTCCACAAGTAGTAATATGAAAATCGATTAGAATATGTTGTGTTCTGATTTAGAGTGACAGAGTCGGACCCTTTGTGATTTGATCTATATAGCACTAGTACAGGTTTTTCATAAAGTCTTAAATTCCAAGGTCAGAAGGGGCCCTTGTGAGCATCGAGTCTGACCTACTATAACACAGGCTTTAGAACTTCCCCAACATCATTCCTAGAGCAGATTTTTTAGAAAAAAAATCCTATCTTGATTTAAAAATTGTCAGTGATGGAAAATCCACCCTGCCCTTTGGTAAGCTGTGCCACTGGTTAATAATTAGTCACTGTTAAAAATGTACGCACATTTCATGTGCAGCTCAGCATATATCCTGCAGCACAACTGAAGAGCTTGGTGTATTGTGTTCTCTAAATGACTCCTGAACTTCTTCCTATGTGTGAAGCCTTTTTCCTTGTAATGCATCCCCATGGAACAGAGCATTTCTTATGACAAACAGGCAACAGGGAAGCAACAAGCTGCACTTTGCCTGAAGGGAGCATTTCGAACACTTAAAGCTTGTTTTAACACAATTGCTCTAAAAGGGCTTCCTGTTTCATGTGGAGTCAGGTTTGTTTCCCTCCTCGCCCCAAGATGCATTGCTAGGAATAAGTAACTGGCTCAGGCTGCAATAATCTGAACCTGCACTTCCACAAAGCTCAAGGGGCTTTGCTTGTATTTCTTTCCTGGATATACAAAAATCTAATGTCCACCTAGTCCAGAAAGAGATCAGTAGGAACAGATTCCATCAAATGCTGCCGCCTCATGAATGGTCAGGCTATTTACTCCCTCCAGCTGCCCCAGACTTTTTCCCTGGTCTTCCTGATTTAAAAATGCATCCAGGCAGAGCAGGCATTGCCATATGTATATTTACTTCTGATTTCCACAGCATTACTTGAAAAGTAAAAAGATTTATATGATCTGAAGAGAATACAACTATTCTTCATGAATCGAGGTGATTGGATCTGGCCTAATGGCAACATAGAAAGTGCACACACACACACACACTCTTAAGTGCTTGGTCTTTTGATAGTATTTATAATGATAATGAAGCTTCACAGTCCCTCTGGGAAGTATTGTTATCCACATTGCATAGATAAGGAACATGAAACACATGCCGCTTGATTGGCAAGTCAGTGACTGAACCAGGAATGGACTGAGAGCCTAGACTTCCACTCACTTCCATTAACTATTAGACTGAGTGATCTCTCTCCTACATTAAGACCATGCTATTAATTACTAACCATTAACAACTACTGATAATATAAAAAGTGACTTTTTAAAACGGAAACACAAAAATCCAGGAAAGGCAAATTTGCTACACGCTCAATTCCATGAACGTATTTGATGGACAGATGTGTGCAGAGGGAAACCCTAGTAGATGCCATCCAGGATATGAAATCAGCAGAAATGTTTTCTACTAAAGCTGACATGGCTTGAGTGAGGTGTGGGGAAATAGTAAAAAAATGAAAACGAGCAGCTGGCTGTCCATGTGGCCTCTGTTGGTGATGGAAATGTTTCTAGTGTTTGGTAATTAGAAAAAGATTGTGTCCTGTTGTTATCATGGAAGCAAACAGCAAAGAATAAGGCTGATGAGGTGCTGGCATACTGTTAAACTATTGTTTGGTGTTGGGGTGTTCTACACCACAATGCTTCTGTGAATGGCAGCCAGTGGAAGAAATTCCGAGTCTGCCCCAATAACCAAGTGATGTGCTTTGCTGAGCATATTAACTTTATTTCATACTGAAGAGTCATCTGAATTTGGAATTCCCTGTGTGCCTTGTGCAGTGATTTTATGCTCTCAGCTTTAGGCACTGCAGATGTTGATGTCCAACTTCCAGAATTAGTGCATCTCTTCAGTATCTGGTAGTTTTGCTGAGTACAGTCAGTTAAATGATGTGTGATATTAACAAAGACAATATCTCAAGGCACTTCTAGGCATCCTCGAGGGGAGTTCTGCTGGTGAAGAATGTGCAAACTGGTTTGGAATAAAAGGAAGAACTATCCTACATTTCAGCTCCATAATCAATTCATACCCATGTTTCTGGTATTTACAAAGGTTGTGGGGTGACGGGTGAGGGAGGAAATTTTGTAAATTAATTTGCACGTGCCTCTGGCCATTAAAATTAGATTTAATTGTTCTGAGCTGGCTGAAGTTAGGAAGTGCTGGAAATCCCATGATGGGCCCTGGAGTTTCCAGCCATATTTCCAAAGCAAAGAAGTTTTTAAAATCAACTAAACTTATTGTTGTTTATCTGACTCCCAGGTAACTAAATTCTTTAAGATCCCTGCATCACCAGACTTGAGCGGTAACAAAAACACAACAACTTAATCAGGACGGCCTTGATTTTGCAGTCATTACCAGGCCCTGGGTGGCACCATTACCAGAAGAATGAGAAGAAGAACTTTCATAACCAAAAGTAAAGCCAGACAACGCTTGCCTGATTTGGGGCCTTGCTCCAAATTGTAAAGCTGTGTCAAAGTTGAGTGTGCAAACCTTTGGATGAAGCTGGGCTGAGTTTAGTGGAACCTCTATTTGGAGTGGTGCTTGAGGGTGAATGTCATACCATGCCATTGTGATTCTTAATCAGGAAAAACCTAGTAGGATGAGCTTTGCTTTCCCGTTTTGCGTTTGACTGAACCTGAAACTCTCGAAGGGAGAGTCTATACTCACCATTTTACTCCTCTTCATTCTGCTGTCAGTTAACCTCCGCTTTCTCCATTAAATAATAATAAAACTGATATAAATTTTACCTTGTTCAAATATATTGCTCTCTAAATGAGAGGAAATTATTTCAATTTAGTAGCAGGCTCCAGTGAAAGAAGAAATGAACAGGAAAAAGCACATATCTTTTTGAAATACTGTTCTGAGGGTACAGTGTGGTATCTCCCTCTTTTTTCACCAGCCCTTTGTGCAGTCAGGATCAGATCCTCAAGAGGTATAAACCATTGGCTTGAATGGAGCTATGCTACTTTACATCAGCTGAGAATCTGGTCCTTAAGCCACCATGTTGAGATTACTAGCATTTAAATGTGGGTGTGAGTAAAATGAAACCATGGATGCTGTTGTATGGATCCTTATTGGCCATAACCCATTAACTGAAGTTAATTAGATAAAGAGGTTCTGGGACAAGCTAGCACTGAAAGGTGGGACAGACATTTTGTTTCTCATTTCAGCTACATCTACACTGCATTCTTCTTTAAGAAGTATGTAGTGTACATACACGTAGCAATATAGTTGATGGAGCACGTATTAGCCAAGTAAAGACATGACTGAAAGACATGTTATGCACATGAATACACACCCTACATGAAAGGTTCTCAACTTTTTGCCAGTTGTGACACACTTGGCAGCGTGCACAAACCCACAGGACTCACCAGCTCCCTGTCTCCCTCACCCCCAGGCTGAATCAGCCCCATCCTGCTCTCTGTGACAAACTTACTGTTGTGCGGCAACACAGTAGTGTGTCCCAACACAGTGGTTGAGAACTGCTGCCCTAAAGAGCTCTCTACTCAGGCAAGCCATGTCTCCCCGCTTATATATGGCTATTTTTAGCAGAGTAGCAACTTGCTGTCTCTCCGTTGCTGGAACTTTTCCCTACTGCAGAGTGAGACTGTGGGAGTGGAGAAAGGCTCTGGATGGGGAGTTTCTCTGGTACCTCCTCTCTGCCAAGATTTTCCTCCCTCCAGTGAAACGTTGGCTCCAACGGCTGATGCCTTTCCCCACTGGCTGCCACCCTGTTCCTGGAGTGTTTCACTGACATGTGTAGCTGCACACTGCAGTGCGGACACAGCTTGCTTTTTACTGCCCTGTGTTGCTACATAAACCACACACACCACTGTGAAAGGTGTGTAGTGTACTCATAAACCAGACACTCCCAAACTTTGGGGAAGTCTGGCTCAAAGCCTGAAAGATGTGGCTGAGAGAGAGCCTGCCTATAGTCACAGCAAGGGCCTCAGTGAAATCAGTGATTAAACTCCAAGCAGAACAGGACTGGTCTCTGTTCCTCTGGAAACTCAGGCTATGCATAGAATAGAAAATGAGAGCATGTTATGAAAATATGGATTTTATTAATATAATGTTTATGGATCAAACTTTATCTCCTCTTATTAGAAGCAGGTTCTCATCTTTGTGCACCTAATGTAAGTGAAAACAAACCATCTGTTTGAATGGTTTTGCAGTAAAGAATAACTGATGTATAAATGAAGTGTCATAAACAGCACTGGTATTAAATAGTGCTGGAGGTTGAAAACTCCTGTAGGAGGCCTGATTATTTTAAATTTTCATTCTCCTGGGATGATGAATTGTCCCATGTATATAATTCAGTGGTGTGTCTCACATTTTAGCTAGTGTGAAGCAGATCAAATTGAATGAATAGATTTTAAGACCAGAAGGGACCTTTACAATCATTTAGTCTGGCCTCTTACATAAACCAGGTAATTTCACAAAGCAGTTCCTGCCCATCTAGCCCATAACTTCTGGTTGTGCTAGAGTATATTTTTTAGAAAGATGGACGAAATACACCTTTGCTTTTCAGTGTATAAGAGGGTTTTTTTTCATTTGTCCCCCTAAGTAGTTGGATCTCAGTCCCAGTTGACTCTTCCCCTTAGGCTGGGAGAAGGTCTTTAGCAGTGGGTGGGCTTATGCCCATCCACCACCTGGTTTCCAAATAGCATAAGGATTCAGATTTATTTGTTTTATTTGTTTATTTGTTTTATTTGCACAAATTAAAAAACCCAAACACCTCAGCTATACTTACTGAAGTCTGATCCCTGAAAATCAATACTAAATATTGGGATTAGTTCCCATTATTGGTACGTTTCAAAGGAATATTTGGTAGTTTGGGTAATCATATATTAGGATGTTAGTCTGACTTCGGTATTTGTAAATGAGGCTAAAATTGTGTATTAATTAAAATGCCCACAAGCCAATTCACCATGAAGAATTAGAGTGCAAACCCTGATGTATAATCACAGTCGTTTTAGGTTACCCGCTTCCCCTCTCCCACTGTTGACACTAGATGAGAGATGATGGAATAGATCCCGCTTGTTGCTCTCAGTAGATTCTTGGCTCTATTGTTGTGGATCAAAATCAGCCCTTGAACAAACTCAGTGGCATTCTGTGAAAGAAGAGACATGAATTTCTCTTGAACCCCACAACAGGATTACTTTTAAATGTACATCACTCCCCACGTCTCATTCCTTTTTTTGTTTCTTTATTCCTTGGTGGAAATACCACACCCTGCAGAACTTATATGTTCACTAGTTACACTTCTGCAGGAAGCCAATTCATTTTTCTTTTAAAACTTCTCCTGGTTTTTAGAGATAAATTAAATTCTTTTCTTGCAAGGTGTCTTTTTTGATCTATTGAGATTCTTAAAATCACTGAATTTTTTTTTTAAAAACCCCATCCCCCCAAGCAAACAAACAAAAAATACAAAGACAGCTTCAACAGAGATTAGAAAAAATGCATTAAAAAGATCTCCATCTACCCTGAAATTGCTATAGAAATTGCTATTTTCAAAGAAGACAAAATCCTATTAAAATTCAGGGGGGTTGGACATTTAATTCTCTTGGCTTCTTTGATAATCCCAACCTCTGTTGGTAAATGTTACTGTTGAAATAAGTTTCCAGAAATGCATTAATTCATTAAAAATATATATAAAGGTTTGAACTGGTCTTTTAAGTAGCAGACTTATACACTCTTGGCTTGGCTTGCTAAAGCTAGTACTCAGTTACACCTTTGTGTAAGAAAAGCCCTGTTATTGCTATGAACATGTTAGAGGACTAAGTGCTGGATGTAAAGCCCACTGAAATCAATGGAAAGATTTCATCTGGGCTTGGAGCGTGCCCAAAGTGCAAGCTCTCGTTAAGCCTACTAGCTTTTCATCTCTGGAGTTCTTTCTTCAGCGCTTGCTTTCAGTAAGTCTTTCTCACACACAGAAAGGTTATGACCCTGTTCATTCACAAAACGACAGCTCACTTGGTATGATCACCAGTATACCTGCTCAATGTTCGTGCCCGATGGGACAATGGGTGGCCGCTTGCTCGGGCAGGCCTATGTCAATGCCACCTTTCCCTAGGCACACATTAAGGAGACCCCAGTTTGGACAGTGTAAGAGGCTCTAGCCTGAAATCTGGGAGACTGCAGACCAACATAGCTCAAAGAATACTGACCCAACCCAAGAATTTACAACTCACCTGGGGATGTGAAACTGGTCCACCCAGGAACTTGGGACCCACCTAGGAATTTATGACCCTCCTGGAAAACATGGGAGTCACCTAAGGGTTTGGGCCCACCTGGAATTTACAACACCCTGAGAACTTGGGACCCACCTGCACACCTAAAGAATTTATAACCCATTGGAAAATTTGGAAAACATAACTAAATTCAATCATGGGAACTGCTTGGGGTTTCCTAATATGGCAACAGAAACCCCTGACTAATGCAAGAGACCCTCCCCTGGTGTGAGGAGACACTAGCCTAATATGGTAACAGGAAGCAAGCAAAAGTCCTATAAAAAAGGAGTATCCAGTAACTTGAAGTTCAGAGGTTCACGTGTTAACCATTGGAGCTGATCACCCCAACGGTCGAATCTCCCGAAGAAAGCTAGCTCGTGTTGTGTCTCATACCATGTTCCTGGTGTCCATGCTGCTGGTCAGTGGTGCTTGGGTTATGGTATGTATGTAAACCACCCTCTGCAATACCTTGCAGTGTTGTTTAAGTCAGGTACCTAGATTTGCTACCTCCGTTAGATGTTTTAAGATTACTGTTTAATTTTAACTGCTACTTCAGTTAAGTGTTTTAAGATTACTGTGTTGTTATTAAGTACTACCTCAGTTGAGGATTTTAAGATCACTGTTCTGGTTTTTCAAACTGCCACCCCTAAGTGACTGCTTTTCTAAGTATAAAATTGCTGTTTTGTGTTTTACTGCTGAAAATAACTTAGAATAGCCAATTCTTGTCTAGTGGCTACTGTATTCACCCACTGGGCACCCCAAATAAAAGAAAACCGTTTTCGTGATTAAACCAAGCGTGTGGCATCTCCTTCTCCCATCACAGTCGGGGAACCCACATGGTGTCACGAACAGGACGGGAGAACGAGAATAAGTCCATCGGACAACCCCCCAAGAACCCCAACACCTCCCCGGTCTCTTGCCCGTGGCAAACCCGTGCCGCGGACTGGAGACCGGAGGACGAGTATAACCACCTCCAGTACCACGTCCTACTCGATCAGGGACACCCCTGTCCCCTAGAATGGGCGTGTATAATTGGAACAGGCCACCTGGAGAGGCGCAGTCCTGGAGTAAGACATTTTGCAGTTTGTGACTGTGGTACATTGCCACAGCTGTGGGACAGAAAACTTGAATAACAGGGGATGCTGCATATCAAAATTGAATTATATTAGCAACATTAGGGGTGGGATGGGGCTAGGTCAAAAAGAGAAGGGGTGCCTGATCCACTAATTGTTGTGCACCCAAAACTCCCAAGGAAGTTAATGGGCATTTTGTGTGCCAAATGGCTGCACAATTAGAATCTTGTTTGGTATCATAAGAGTTAATTATTAGTCCCTAGGGTTGACATCTTGGAGCTGTATTCTACAATTTTCCCTTAAAGATTTTACCCTTCTTTTGTTTTTCCAAAATTCGGCAGCTCATGTTAAAGTGCAGACTTTCCTAAAAATGTAAATAACAGGTTTGCAATAAGTGAGTCTCAGATAGTGGGCTTGCAGAGCATATAAACAACTCCAGACATGCTGGACAAACTGAACACTAAAAGAGACTTCATATTTTAAGAAAGTTCATTATTTTCCCTGACAGAGTTATATGGAAAAAGCAGAGCATTAAATGCTACTGAAGTAGACAGCAAAGCTTCTTAAATGTCAGGGGAAGATTTATAAGGTGTCTAAGTACCCCAGAGGCTGACATTAATTTCCTAGCTATCAAATGGCCAAATATGAACTATATTCCTCCCCATCTTAACTTTTCCTCATAGCTGAAATGGGGAGCTGAAGGGGTTAAGCAAAGCCAACTCCTTCAAAACACGAAAGTTACAGTAATAAATGCCAGGGACTTTATTAACATGTGCTGGAAAGAGCTAGAGCCCTGGCATGAACTTTCTATCTGTCAAAGAGAAACCTTATTCTGTGACATTTACTACATGGTAGTTTCCTGAATATTATTAAAAACTTATGGTCTTGTGTGAATCAGATACAGAAGACCTGTACTGCTCATATTTTATTATCCTTTTTTAGAGTACCAAAAAAAGATGCAAACTATTTGAGAAGGATGCAAATACACAATTACTTGGTTTGCACAATATTACTAAGCAAAAATTAACATATTGTGACACAGCTAAGCCATCTAGGAATTCACAGCCATCATTGAGCTGCATTCAGAGCTTCACAGCAACAGTAAGAAGAACCCATAGACCTGCATGCTCCAAAAGAGCAATATATTTCCACTGGAGCTAAAACAGAATTTCCATTCATTCCTAGCAGTTTGGGGCCCATGACACATAGTTAATCTCTTCTGATTCCAACCGGTAGAGAGCAGGGATACAGAGACATATACTAGGTAGTACACTGTGTCACATTCTCTGCCAGGGGACTTACAATCAGCAGTGTTACCTAAAATAACACAGGTTAAATGGGAAAGAATTGGAGACAATTTATTCTCCAAGAGAAAAGCTCCACTTCTGAACATTACTCCATTCCACCCATCCCTTGGAGTCTACCTGAGTCTGGATTTGTTATGCTTCAAGACATGCTACAAGACTCCCCTATTTTCCCAGGCATTATTTGGAAAAAGAATGAGTTTAACTAGGTTTATGGAGTCGCTGTTAAGGGAATAGTTTGCTTTCGGGTTGGGAAGATCTCTCTCATCATAGCCATTGAAAATGTACTTTTGACATGACGTCAGTTTGATCATTGTTCATGTTTTAACTGTCTGCATGTGCCTATAGAGAAACGTCAAAATGAGAGTGCTGTGTGTTCTGTTTCCAGATATAATGTAATGGCAACACAGCATCAATCATATTCTTGCCATTCTGGTACTCACCGGCAGCACGCTATTGCATGGACTCTCATGGGCATTTGGTTTTAATTCCTGCATATTTTTGGTAAATATCTAGACAGACTCGTGTGCAAAAGGCAGCATGAATGCTCCTCACTAACAACCATAGTTCTCTCATCATTAGTGTGATGCTGTCTGGATTTAGGGAACCATTTATGATATTATTTTGTATTAATATCTCATAATTGCTATAATCCATAGGAACTATGCCATGTTTGGTATCAATAGAAAGGTAGTAATTTGTTGGGAATGATTATATAGTTTATGTGTAGGAATTGTATTTGTATTAGAAGTTAGGAATATGGTTGTTATATCTATACTTTAACTTGTGTGAGTCTGGGGAAACTCCCCAGATTGAATGTCTACAGCCATTGTCCCCTTAATGGCCCATCAAGGAAGCTCCCAGGTACAATGGGCTGAGGGAGAAACCTGTTGAGCCACTAGGACTTGAACATGTGACTCAACTCCATTTTGATTGGAAAGAACTGCACACAGCATGGAGAAGGCCAGAGGTGATAAAAGGCAGCAGCCCCAATTCCATCTTGTCTCAAGTCCCCAGTCTACAGCCAACACCCATCTCTGGAACTATTCCTCTGAGACTGGACAAAGGATTGAGGCCCACCTGGGTGCTGGGTGTTTACCAGAGGAACAAGCCTGCAAACAACAGAGGAACAAGCCTGAAAACTGCTTTACATGAACTTTAGATCATTTGTACGTATGTGATTCACTTTGACCCTTTAACATCTCTCATATTTTGCTTCTTTTCATTTTATATTAAACCTTTAGTTGTAGTTGCTAAAGGATTGGCTATCAGTGTGGTATTTTGGGTAAGATCCAAACCTATATTGTTCTATGTGATGTGGCTGGCCCTTTGGGGTCAGGAGAACTTATTTCTTTAAGGGACTGTGCGGCTAGGTGGGAGCCGGAGAAGCTGGAGTGCAATAAAGGGAGCTCTTTCTATTTTAGGCAGATTTCTTGGTACCCAGTGTGGGGAACCAGAAGCCTGGTTGTGACTGATAGGGAGACTGGTTTAACTACCACCCATCAGTGTGTGGGGAGTTTGGCTCCCGGTTTTGCAGCTTGCCCTGATTTTTGCACGTCCAGGAGGGTATCCCAGGAGGCCCCGGTCACAATTAGATCCACAGTGCTACACTAGACATGGATCCTGATTGGAAGACTGGCTGTCATACAAACCGGTGCTGAACAGGTGACTCAAATTGGTCTAGAACTTGGAGCTGACAACATCAATGTGAATATTTGCTTCTGCTTTAGTGCGGTGTTGCTAGTACTAAGTGATAAAAATCCCATAGGGATGTCTTAAAAACCATGAGATTAAAACCTTAAAATAGCCCAATTCATGTGGTTTTTCATTTGCCTCAGCAGCGAGTTACTGTCTGTCTCAGTTTTGCCAACTTTCATGGTTTTACTGGAGGTCTGATGACAAATTGATGGTTTTATTAAAGACACATCTTCTGGAGTTATGTATCAGAACCTTTGCTTCTATTTTTATTTTTAAAGTAAGTATCTAGCTTCACTGTGGCAGAGAAAATCTTGCAAAGGAAGTCTAAATGTTAAAAAAACTCCCAAGACCCAAATGTATTATTTTTAAAATCATGATTTGGGGTGCCCCAGACACTTGGGGATTAGCGATATTGAGATTGTATTCTATCTAAAGTCTTGTATCAGTACTCATACATTTAAATAAATCTGTGAAATGAGGATTTTAATATCTACCCATCAAAATGATATGATTCATTACAGTAGTTACTGCATATATGATCATTTGAAAATGCAAAGAACTGTGTATATATATATATATATATATATATATATAATGGAGGTGATATATTCATGTATTATAGAAGCCTCGGGTGTGTTATGCAGACCTGAGAATTACTCATATCTAGCCAAAAGAATTGCTCCATTAATTCATGTGTCTTGGACTCCCATCTGGTTAGTATTTGAAATGATAAAAGCAAGGATAGCTCACATGGCAGCTTTGGAAACCAGAATCAATAAATCATTCAATGGCCAGTTTTACATCATCACACAAAATGTGGCTTCCACTGACTTCAGTGAGAGTTTAACTGCAGCTTTCAGTGGAACTAGGATATTGTCCTAAATGAAAATATTTATTATTCAGAAAGGGTATTCACTGAAATAAGTGTTCTGGGAGGTAAAGATGAAATTACTGTTCCTTAGACTTGCCTGCTCTTTAACTTGTATTATCCTTTTCACAGTTGTCTCTGTACCTTTCCTCCTGTCCCTGTCATTGAATTCATTATTCATTTTTCTGACACATCTTGTAAGTGATCTAAGCCCCATTACGATTAGCTTCAAAATATGCTAATCAGAAAGTCCACTGTATAAATATTTAAATTTGATAGTTTAGTAAATCTACCATATCTAAAGGAAGAAGAAAGAAGGAACTGAGCACATTTATTCCGTATGCTATTATAACAGGAAAGCATGACAACGCAGAAAGATCTTGCAGCGAATACAAAAGAAAAGAACCTACTGAAAACCATTACTGAAGGGAGTAGATAGATGGCCCATACCCTGACAAATGATGGTTATTTTATTGAGGCCTATATATTACAGAGATGAGCATACTGATCAATAGATAGATAGACTGGTAAATATTACATCTGACCAATTAGAAAGAGCTAATCCGCACTTTCAAAGTAAACCTGAAAGTAATTTTTAAATAGTTATTTGCATTTTTGGATTCTCGTAGTATGTGAAACCAGTGCAGAAGGAACAGCACTAGTTCTGCGGACATGCAAACCACAAAGTAGTATATTCTGCCCTTCTCCCCCGGTGCCTCCTCATCAAGGGCTGATATGTAGGCAGCTGGAACTATCAGCAATGAATTCTGCCCAGAGCCATACTGCAGCTTTGTCAGTTTATACCTGCTTAGACTTTAGTTCACAGATGGAGGGTTGTGAGAACGTGAAAGTGAAAGAGGATAAGGAGCTTTGTGGGGAGGGGGAAATGAGCAATGGGAGTATCTCAAAGGGGAGAGAATAAATTGTTGGAAACTTCGGGGAGGAAGGGTAGGAGGGAGAAGGAGGGAACCTGGAGCTCTGGTTCACATGGCCCATGCCCCTGGCAGCCAGCCTGGATGGAGTGGGGAGGCTGCGTCCCCCAGCCAGGCTCTGGCAGGCAGTTGCCACGCTGCACAGAGCAGTGTGGGCCCCAGTTGGCTGGGGCTGCTGTGGGGTGTGGGCTCCGGAGGTGCTGGGCTGGCTTGCATTCCTGTCAGGCTTGGCTGGCCTGCGAAGGGTGTGGGGAGTGCCTTAGGAAGAAGGGGAGGGGGTAAGGGGTAATCCTCTCAAGGGGAGGGGAGTTGCACACGCTGCACAGCATGCAGCAGCATCCTCTCTGATCCAGAACTGACTGATGTCCCACATCTACTTCTGCTTGTGGCTGGTGCAGTGCAGGGAGGGGGAGAAGGGCTGCTCCCAGCTGGCACAGAGCTGGAAGAGAAGAGCTGCTCCTGGACTCCTGCTGGATGTGTGTGGGGGGGAAGAGGGAGGACTGTTGCTGCACCTGGAAGGCTATGTCCCCTTTTCCTTGTTTCGTACACAAGCTTCCTGCTTGAGATTGAAGAAGTATCACCTATTAAGGATGTGCATGAAGATATAAGTGATCCCAGAAATGCTGGATGGAGGCTTGAGCCAGTGGTGTTTGTTTGAATCTAGCTATTTGAATCTTGCTGCTACCACTGCCTGACAGAAGGATTACAAGGGCTTCATGAACTGGAGCCGTGGAGCGCTGGGGTGCGTCTACATTGGCAACTTAGGTCGACTTAAGGACACTTAAGTCGACCTACACAAAGCCGCGTCCACACTGGACTTTTATTAAGTCGACATAAGTGCTTCCTTAAGTCAACTTAATAACACCACCTCTGAAGGTTGACTTAAGCCTTATGTTGACTTCTTAAGTCGACTTAAAGCCAGTGTGGATGGCTATGTCTACTGGTAAGTCAACTTAACAAGGTCGACTTAAGTCGACTTAAAGTTGACCTTGTTAAGTCAACTTAACAGAGTCGACTTAACTTTACAAGTGTAGACATAGCCCTGGAGATCTGCCTGGGGCAGCTCCCTGCTATGCTGATTGATTGACCATGGCCTAGAGGAGTATGGCTGAGCTGCACAGAAAGAAGAATTGTGTGGGCCAGTATTAAGTAGAAAAGACAATAAAACAAGGTTCACAATATTGACGTTGGGCTCTCACTTCACTTCAGTTTTTTTTTTTATACGTCCAGTGAAATCCCGCCCCTTATATATCCATGTGGGCATGGCTGACCATATTCTAGGAGGTTTGAGGAAAATGTAGCTCATGGAAAGTATGGCAGGATCCGTGAGATTCTACAAAGACCCTCTCTCGCCCTCCCTCTCTGTTGTCCCATTCAGTTAGAATCAATACAATCTGTTTGATTTGCTGAAGTAATCTGACCTGATCCTGTGGTTATATTTACTTCACTGCATTTATCCCCAGGCCTTCCTATACTTTTCCCCCCCATTTTTGAGGACGAAGGGGGATCTCTCCCAGAAATCTCATGCGATAAATAAATTGGTTAGTCTTTAAAAGTGCCACAAGACTCCTTGTTTGTTCAACAAAGATCCAGAACATTCTAGGAGCTTAATGAAAAATGTATCTACATATGGAACAGGGCACTTGGCGCCCTTGGCGCAAGAAGGAGGTTGGTTAAGGCAGAGAAGAGATGAGCCACCAAGGAAGGCGTGATGTGAGATGAGCGAGGTGAGTCCATGGCAGAGACTTCTCCGGGGACCTCAGTGGAGTTTTACTTCAAACATTCCATGTTCCCTTTTATCACTAACAACAAAAGTTCAGCATCCCTCAAGCCCTGCACCCCAGGCAGTCACCTGGGTTGCCTGCCCCTAAATCTGGCCCTTTACAAAGTGTATATTCAAACTGGGTATGCTAATGTGGGAGCACACATTTTTGCTTATGGTGGAATTGCATGTGCTAACTTCTGATGCACATGCCCAACGCTGAGTTGTGCATGTTCATCAGGAGCCCAAAGTCAATGAAGCAATGTCAATTTACTCCCTCTAAGTCTCTGGCCCCAGGAGCTTTATACGTACATCTTGTCTCATTTTTAAAAATAACATGCAGCATTTGAAAATATAACCCATAATGAGAAAAGCAGCTGTGTAATCCCTATGCTGAGTTATTTTAGCCTGAAATATAAGGTGAAAAAAGTGAATCACAGCACAAAATTCTGTAAGCTTTTTATGTATAACATTAAACTTTCTTACCAATTCAATAAGACTTTACCATATCATTAACAAAGTAAAATTGGTGTTTATTTTCTGAAAATATCTCTGCAAATAACCACCATACTTAAAAAACCCCCCATATCAATTAGATCAAACCAGAAATTTGACATGGAGTTGGGGTGGGGATGGGGGGATTGTAAAATAATGTTTATTATATTGGTGTAATTTTTTTTAGAACATCTGTGAGAGCACAGATATCCCCAGGTCCCTACCCACTTAGAATAAAAATACACAGAGAATGTATATATCAGCAATCAATAGCTCCCATACTGGCTTCCATCAGCTGCCATGCAAACTTGTCAAAACACCCGAGGACAATTTCCTGCTGAAAACCCATTATGTCTAAAACAAGTGATTAAATGAACCAGTGATGGTAATGCGCTTTGAAAGTTAAGCCACCATGGGTGATTAAATGTCTGTGGGTAATAAACACAATTATAAACATTAGGAAACAAAGCACAATTCCAAACACAAGTTGAGCATGGTATGTCATTAGCTACTGTTAAGCAGAAACAATTGTTTGGAGGTTATGGGTTGGAACAATATAAATGTTCACTTATAAGACTGTCAGTTCTATTAAAGGAAGTCTCCATTCTTTAACTCTCCTCCTCCCCTTTGGGGCAATGCTGTGATATGAGCGTCAACATGCTTATAGATATTCATTTAAAACCAGCCCCCTTGGAGGTCTATTTTGGCCAACGCCACATTACAAGGGGTAACTCAACAAGGACAAAATTTGCCTCATTTATAATCTGATTTACTCCGATTTCACATATACCATATTGTATGTCAGTCGTGAATGTGGCTATTACGTTCTTTTGAGACTTGAATCTGAGGATGTCACCTTGCATTTTGGTCATTCACTTTTATGGTATTTTGAGAAAATAAATTTCCAGAGGGGTAGCTTTGTTAGTCTGTTGTACAGCAAGAAACAACAAGAGTCCTGTGGCACCTTATAGACTAACAGATTTTCTTCGGCATAAGCTTTCATGGGCAACTGCCGAAGTGGGTTATAGCCCACGAAAGCTTATGCCAAAGAAAATCTGTTAGTCTATAAGGTGCCAAAGGAGACTCGTTGTTTTTTGAGAAAATAAAGAGGAGCACTCAGGATTTAAACTTCAGATTGCTTAGCAACCTATTCAGTAAAGCAGTAAAGTTTAAATACCCACTTGGGGTTGAAGAACAAATGAGTGATTAAGAGCTAAATTTGTTGTTAAATTAACCTATGTCTTTCGTTTAAATTTCTACCCAGTGCAGTACGTACATGCTGCTGGATAATGGATTAGCTAACGTACAGTATAAAGAGTTAATCTGAGCTGCACAAAGAGATTGATGTGCTACAGAGGAAATGTGGGAGATTATATTAGTGCTATTTCATGTACAGGCAATGGTGTGAAGGAAACCATTTATAGAGCTCAATTTAGTTCTGGCTACAGAAGGGGTTAGCAACAAGAGGTCCCCACTGTTGTCAGTCGTGTTTAATGATTAATGTTAAAAAAGAGCTCTCTTTAGCCACTTGAAACCCAGGGAGCCCTGTTGTAAATATTGATAGCTTCCACAATTGCAATTCTGACTCATACACCTATTTCCCTCTTTGGCTTCAGTATTGCGCTAACTTTACTGTTCTTGCTCATCAAGGAATGAAAGTCACTTCTGCATTCAACAGAACTTTCAAATCTCTGGAGATGAATGTAGTTTGACATATCACCCTTTATTTATTCCTGTGCATCCTGGCTGTTGATGAAATAAGGGTTTCATTTATATAGAATACACATTACCTGCCTAAAATGGAGTTACCAGAATTCCAGTGTAATGTGTGATGGCCAAGACGCACTTTAAAAATGATCTTCATTCACAAAGAGATAAAAATCAGACTATCACTTCTCCAGTCCCCTTCATCACTTTATGCAAAACCTGGATGACTGAAAAAAATTAAAAGTTGCATCCTTCTTTGGGATGTTTCTCTTTAAATGATGGGTTGCTCTTAAAGGGCCTGACCTAGAGACCATTGTGTTCAATGAGGGTATGTTTACACTGCACACTAAACCCATGTCTGTGGGACTCAGATTTGAGCTTGAGCATCCACACTGCATTATTAACCTGGGTACAATTGCTCAACCTGGGTCCCACAGTCAAGTTAATGCATCCATATTATGCTATGCAGATCTTCCTGATTTGGGTGTATGGCTTGAGCTTCATCCACACTGCAAAAGGACAGGCCTTGGACCTGGGTCACAGCAGAACTTGGGCAGTGACTCCCTCCCTCCCCCAAAGAGGGTCCTAGCTCCCAGGTCAGCACCTGAGACAGAAGATTTGTGTGAAGAGGGAGTGAGGCTGGGCTGAAGCCTGAATCAAAGCCTGAGCTTATATTGCAGTGTAGACGTGCGAGAGTTTCTTGACCAGCTTTTGTGGGACTTGGTTCAGGACCAAACTCCTTTAAGGACAAGTTTTCAAAGGCCTGCACCTGCAACAATATGATGAGACAGTAAAACCACACATTTCGGGGAACTGTATGCATAACACTAGGGATGGATGATGGAATGGGTTTCAGTTTGTAGTTTTATGAACATTGCACAGTTATATGATGGGATTTACAAAACTAATTTAATTTCACTAATCTTTTTACCCTCTTACTAACCCCACATTTTTTTCAAGGTCAATTCAATTAAAATAAAACCTAGAGCTTGCTGAATCATTCACCATGAGCAAATCTCCAGTGAATTGCCTGCAAATATTTTTCCCCTCAGATTTAGTCTTTCTAGTAAGTGCTGTCAAATAATTTTTTCATCCATAGTTCACCCACTAGCTCTTCATGGGTACTAAATACAAAAAATTTAAGGTGATTTGTTTGGACATATTGGTTACATGGTATTACCTCTGTTCTTTGATTGGATTAGTGCAACTTCTTTAGATTCAGGTGTCAGATTCTTGCAATTATGGAAGTGAAATTGGTGGTGAAAAGAGTTTGCTGAATCTCAGTTCTAGTGTCTAGGTAACAAAATGTCCATTGCATTGGCCCTTGTTGACAAAATCATCAGAGAGGTCAAAGACTGCACAGGAGTAGAGAGGCAGGACACCATTTTACTCTTTAGAGATAATCACTGAAAAACAGAGCTGATATACAGGAGGGAAGTTTTTTAGAAGACACCATGATAGAAGCTTGCACTGTAACTGCCCTTGCTTTTCCTGTTCTCTGGATATAAATAGACATCAGTCTCTAGGGCTGTCAATCCAGCATCCTCCACCTGCACTAAATTCACTTTGAAAAAGTGAAATGGATTGTACAAGTAAAATGCTTTATAATTTTCATGTAAATTCCATTTTTTTTCTCTGCTAAGTCTGGAGGTGTCCAAAATTTGAGAAGCAGAAAATAGAAGACTTTTAAAAGAAGCATTAAACTATTTGGCAGTTTCTCTGTTTAAAAGGTACTTAAATGTTCACTGTTGTAGTCTTTGAATGCTCTGAATTTGGTCTCACATTTTATTTTTCTTAAGGCTTATCTATGATTCATGTGTCAATAAATTGAGTTTTGTTTGTCGCTTTAGCACATTTATAGTTTCTATTCCCTAGAGTGAAAGTCTTCATCTCTATAATAGACAACGACCATTTCACCATCCAAACCACCTGATACATCAATCACTGGTACTTATGTCCATCCTGTTTCTGCTTTTTTTATCCAACTGAGACTTGTGCTGAAAGATTTGTTATAATTTTGATTTTAACTGTTTATTTTAAGTGCACAGGAATTGCACAATGCAAGATACAGAGATGAAAAATTAAATAATGTACCCTTTTCATAAATAAACACACTGGGACAGATCATGAGTTCTTTCTTAGCTCTCCTTTGTGGTGCTGGGCTGGCACATAGAGGACTGAATGTGTAAAAGAATCCTCCACTGGTGTCTGGCTGGCTCCTTGTGGATACAATGCCATGAGTATGCTAGACCAGAGCATGGATGAGGGGGAAGCAACTCGGGGCTGTGAGACAGTGGGAGGGATGAAGTATAATATATGAACCATCTTCATCCTGGCCAGTTGAATGGCTTCCTATATTTCCACACTGGATTAAACAGTCCAGAGGATGGTCAAACTGGATGCAGAGGCCTCAAAGGGATGATGTGGATACATTAAATAAATGTTTCCACCATTTGAGTGATCCTCTGTAGATTACATTTCCAAAGTAGCTGATTGTGCTCCCCTTCTTTGTGTCTGTGGTTCCTTACATTCCCACCGCCAGACACGTACATATACCGCTGCCCACCTCTAAAGGCAGAGTGGGGAGTAGCAGCTGCTGGTAGCCAGCAGCTGCCATTCTCCAAAAGTTTCTCCTGACCTCCCAGAACACATTCCACATGCCCAGTTTGAACACCTCTGACATAGGCCACTCTATTGTGCTGCTGAGCACCTTGGAGCCAGTCAAAGACAAGGATGTGCCATATCTGCAGGGGTCACCTACCACTTTGCAGAATAGACCCACGGGGGCACTGGGGATCTGGGATTCAACCCTATGGCTCAGCTCCCAGCTTCAGCCCTGGGGGAAAAGATAGGACTTGACGCTTTAGCCCCAGGGCTAGGGGCACCTCATGGCCCTGCTACCTGTTTCAGCCCTGCAGGGGTGTAGGGTGCTGGCTTCAGCTGTAGAATACCACAGGCCCCTGAGACTGTCTGGCAATCCCCTGGTTGAGAACCACTGCTATAGGGCACCCTTACAGGAGCTGGATGAGGCCTACTATGTGTTTGGGACCTTTATTACTAATTTTTACAACTGGCTTATCAGCGCTCAGAGAACAAGGCAATGTGGACAGCAATACAATACATGGCAGTACACTAAGCAGTCGTGTCTATTATGACTTACTTGAGGTTCTATTTGTGGGGTATTGTTCTTTTCTTCTAGAAGGGTCTTTGGAAGATTTTCTATAGCTTTTCAATGAAACACTGCTATATATGCATCCATATTCTGCTTTAAATATACTATAGCTTTATTTCATCTGTTGCATATGGGTAACTGAGTCACAAAAATATTGCTCACCATCGCCTACCAATTGCCCACCAATCCTGAATTTAAAGAAAAGCATAAAAGAGATATGTGCTCCAGATGCTCAGTTTATGAAAATTAGGACAGCTCTGCTGGAATTAATGGCGTTACACGATCTATACCATCTCTGGATCTGGCTTGTACAAACCAGCTGCTGACTAAAGCCGAGGGTCTGAAACCACCTACAAATAACTTTGAAGGATGGGGGGAAAAGGAAGTAGTGGAATATTGTTAGGGCATTACAAGAGGACATATCTCGGAGCTAAAATAAATAAAAGGGAAATTCAATCTGATATCTGGAATCACTTCCTAGCAGTGTGATTGTGGAGGAATCTTTCAAGGGAAATTGTGAAAATTCTTGACTTGGCTGGTGGCTTGATGAGTCATGATGTTCATGGGCTTCTCTTCCTAATTGCTAATCAGGAACTTTGGAGCAAACAAGGAAGAGATCAGTTCTGGAAATCCGTTCCCCAGGTTATACACTGAACCCCAGCTTGGATTTTGGGAATTTAGTTAGACAGTGCAGTTCAGGGATTGTTCATGCAATACAGACAAGACCAATGAGGCTGTTTACCTAGTTGCTATGTCTTACTCTTCACCATCGGGTCTGAAAGTCTGCCTGGTTATATACTTCACTGTTAAGTATCTGGCTTTCATCTTTTATTTAAGGACTGTCTAGTAGTTTAGGGATAGATCTCAGGGAATAATTTTTAATTTCTTTTTTTCTGTTTGCAAATTGTCAGCAGGCAGACACTAATTTCAGATTTATTTGCTATTTATCAGTATTCATTGAATATTTTCTGTGAATAACTCTTAGGTTTGTAGCTCATCTGTGAGTAGTCCACTGTATTATTTGATCTATGAAAACTGAACTGTTTTGAATAGACACACAAGGCACCTGATATTTTGCTGTTCCTTAAATGAATGTGTAACTCTCAAGATTTCCAGGGGAACAATTCTCATAAATTCAGCATTTCCTTCTGTTGAATGTTATCCAATATTTAATTAAAATTCCCTCTTTTGGTGGATATTCTAGATAGCAACCTGGAGCACAATTATGGCAAATTAATTAAAAATGCAAATGAATATTTGAAGAAATATATTCTTCAGCATTCATCTGATTCTCTATGGGACACAATGTGTAGAGAGAAAGTGAAATGAACTAGGAACCTCTTTCAATTCCTATTAAATATATCAGTGGGAGCCCTTAATAAGAGATGGCTTAGGCACGAGATGAATTAATAAGATCTTCTGTCATTTAACTAATCGGTCTATGTCTTCGTGATCATCACTTCTAATTCCTATGACTTAAGGAAAGAATCCCTTACAACTGGAAATCAAATCTGTATTTGATTATCGTGATTTTGGTGTGCTGATTAGGGTTGTTTGAAAATTTTCCATCAACAATTTTTCGGACAGAAAATTAGGTTTTTGACTAAATTAAAATTTCTGTAGAACATGTTGAAATATTCAGTGCAGGAGGAGGGAGAAAAATAACATTTTCTGACCTGCAGTATTGCTTATTCTTATGAGGAAAAACCATTCTATTGCTCCAAAGCAGATAAGACCATTTTATCTTTCCAGAATACAAGTTAAAATTATTCATGGAGATGTTTTTTGTGTGGCAGAAGAGTTTTGGGAGTGTGCGTGGTTATGTATGGTTGGGACTTGTTTTGTGCTGGTACTGTGTTAGGTAGAGATCGCTTTAATGGGAAGTTTCAAAGCTAGTGAGATGGGGTTTATGGTACCGTAAGAATATGTGCATAGGATTATTTTCAGTGAACCTCAGATTGTTTCATAGGGTGAAGAGTAGAGGAAAGCTTTCACAGTTTGGGGGTGTTCAGATCCAGGGCATTATATCGGTATAATCTCTAATTAAATTCAGAAATATAGTTTGTGGGAAAATCTTTAGGTAAAGAATGATCTCAAGATTAGTAATTTTTATTAGCTAATTGGTACTTTCTGTTCAGTTTAGGATGGACAGTCTCATGCATGGACTGACTCATGCATGGTATTTCAGCATTTCTGCTTCTCATCATGGTTGAAGAGAAATGAAAAGACCTGCTATAATTATCTCTTAATTCTCTAGGCAGACAAGTAAATAAACAATTCTGATGACATCAAGGGCTGTCTTACTTCCACTTGCATGGTAGGCTGGTGTTTTCTGGAACTGCAGCCACCTCTGCAATGCCTGAAGGAAACTGGGAAAAGTAACATAGGCAACCCAACCTTACTTCTCCCTCCCATCCTGGAGAGTAGGCTAAAAGTTTCAACCTAGGCCTGGAGTTCTTAGTATATGTACTAGAGAAATGCAAATTTGACACTTTTTGTGAATTTCCATGCTATTTTATGCTGTTCATTTTATCCATCTCCCTTCCAGTATTTTGTCTTCTTTGCAATTTAAAAAATTGACTATTTTCAATGCAAAAGCCATATGAGATGAAAATAAAGGCCCCCTTTTCAGTCAGGAACGCATCTAGTTTGACTTGGAAACTGGCCATCTTTCCTCTGGAAAATTGTGTGAGGTTTTCTTGGAAACTGTGTGTGTCTGCGTCTTTTTTGAAATGTGCTCATTTTCAAATTCCTGACTGAATATTAAAAAAGCTTGAATTATTAGTGAAGCTGATTGGGTATGTTTTTAAGTTCCAATTTCTACAGTTCTTCACCCTTCTCCCGTTTCCCATCCAAAACCTAATTTGAAATAGTTTTGTAGTATTTTGCAAATATTTCCCTCCTATATATATTGAAATTTACCGTTGAAACAACAGCAGAGTTTTCCAGGGATGGTAACCTTGTGCCCTTGAAATGCTCTGAGCATTAACTGTGTCATTAAGATGTAAGGATACAAACCATACTGGTAGGACAACTTCATTAAAGCTGAAATCTGTCCATTTTCTATAGCACTATTCTGACATTTGTGTTTGTATTGCTATTAAGTAAATCCAAATCCATGGGTATATAGGTAAGAGCTAATTTTTGGTTGATGTGCCTCTGGAAACAGACAACAAGCTTGCCACTGAGGACTTGGACAAATTGGAACACTGGGCTGAAAGAAACCTCATGAGGTTCAACAAAGACAAGTGCAAAGTCCTGCACTTAGGACGAAAAAATCCCATGCACTGCTACAGGCTGGGGACCAATCAGCTAAGTAACAGTGCTGTAGAAAAGGACCTGGGGGTTATGGTGGACGGGAAGATGAATATGAGCCAACAGTGTGCCCTTGTTGCCAAAAAGGCCAATGGCATATTAGGCTGTATCAGTAGGAGTATTGCCAGCAGATTGAGGGATGTGATAATTCCCCTCTATTCGACTCTGGTCAGGCCGCATCTGGAATACTGTGTCCAGTTTTGGGCTCCCCACTACAGAAAGGATGTGGACAAGTTAGAAAGAGTCCAGCGGAGGGCAACAAAAATGATTAGGGGGCTGAGGCACATGACTTATGAGGAGAGACTGAAGGAACTAGGCTTATTTATTCTACAGAAGAGAAGACTGAGGGGAGATTTGATAGCAACCTTCAGCTACTTGAAGGGGTGCGCCAAAGAGGAGGGAGCTAGGCTGTTCTCGATGGTAACAGAGGACAGAACAAGGAGCAATGGTTTCAAATTACAGCCGGGGAGGTCAAGGCTGGATATTAGGAAAAACTTTCTCACTAGGAGGGTGGTGAAGCATTGGAATGGGTTACCTAGGGAGGTGGTGGAATCTCCATCTTTGGAGATTTTTAAGGCCCGGTTAGACAAAACCCTGGCTGGGGTGATTTAGTGGGAGTGGTCCTGCTTTTTAGCAGGGGGTTGGACTAGATGACCTCGTGAGGTCCCTTCCATCCCTATTATTCTATGATTCTATGACTAGTGCAGGACAGCAGGATATTAATTAGCTCCTCATAAATCACTCTCCTTTCTCATGCATCTCTGTGGCAGCAGAGAATGTATTCCACTATAATACATCTGAGCTTTCAGTTTTTCCTGATGATAGGAGCAGAAGGGGAACAGTGTTGCTACCTTAGCACCTGACCTGGCCACTGGACACTTGTGCTGTGCCTTGGCTGGCCCCAACATCAAACTGGAGGTGTGAAGCCACCTTCGTCCCCACTCAGGACTTGTGCTGAGCATGGTAGAACTGAACCCCAAAGTGAGGCCTGATATTCAGTGTACTACACTTTCCTAAAACGTTTTAGGAATTGGTCTTTGATTTTATATGCCTCTACACTCTGTATTTCCTTATCAGTAGACTAGATCCCTTTTTGAATTTCACTGGCCCTGGGAATCAAACTCCCTGATACATAATACCATTCTTAACCTCCTCAGGTCTTTCACTTCTGAACCGTTAACAACTATTTAACAACTGAATGGTTTTGATGCTTTGCTAACGTGCCCTCCTTAGCTACTGTACAGTAGGTCTCTTCCGATTCCCTAGGCTGCCTCGCCAGCTGAGTGAGCCAGCAACTTACCATTTTGACAAGAAGGGAATGGCTCACTAACCTCAATTTTAAATATAAATATCAATTTGCATTGTACATGTAAGTAAACTGGTAGGAAACCCTTAATTAGCGCTCAGAGAGGTCTAGGAAAACTTACCGGGTGAAAAATTCAGTTCATTTCCATATATGTGTAAATAAATATAGATTCAATTAACCTGAACACAGGATGAGTTTAATTCATCCAATGAGAAATTAAAACACAGAAATGACAAACCTAGAACCCTGCTTTAACTATGGGAAGAGAGGAGATAATAAAGAGACCAACAAGAAATCAACAACTATGGCCAGAGTCTGTTCTCCATTAGAAAAATTTCCATTGGCTTTAATATTGCGGGTGTACCTTCAGGCAGAATCTGGTGCACACACAGATGTGTGTCAGTGTGTGGAATAGCTAATTGTACAAATGGATGCCTGCAGGGTTAGGTTAGAAAATAATACAGGAATTTATTCATAAAATAAAAAATTATGACCTTGGAAGCTGTCCACCAGACTCCAGAAATTGATTTAATATGAAGTTGAGGGTTCTCAGCTACTTACAGGATGGGGATGCAAACAGAATGAAATGAATGCAGCTAGCACTCAACATGCAGCTGAAAAAAATCATTGCTATCTTGAAGGGTTTTGGTAATTGTAGTAACACGTGTGTCTCTGTTCTACAGTAATGATTTTTTTGGCTCTGTGACATAAGCCTCCTCTTCCGAGACATCCCCCTTCCCCTAAAAAATAAGGATTTTTCCTCAACGTTTTGTGCAGAGTGATCCATTATTACAGATTTAGGAAAAAACTGCATTTTGAACTGTTCAGACTTAGATTCCTATTAGCTGAGGGAGATTGTGCCCTATGAGTCAGAATCCCCCAGTTATATTAAGACATATTGTATCACTGACTTCTTCTGGCCCTCATTTTTTCTGTCAGATTTTTTTATTTGTTCTGTTGGTCCATGTCCTTAGCTGGCATATATTGGCATGGATTCATTGACTACAGTGCTGATTTATGCCAGTGGAACCTTCGCTCCATCATTTTAATTCACATACAAACTCACATGCTTTTTGATTTATCCTTATAGTTCTGTCTTCCATAATGGCTTTCTACTTCCCACTTCTTGCCTTCCTTTGAGCATGCTGCAACAGGTCAATTGGCCCTTCTACAGAGGCCAGAGAAGCATCCATGCCATTAACTAGGTGGCCCTCTACATGTCACCATTGCAAAGCTCTATGCCTTTTTCCCTGGTCATGTCTTGTTCACGTTGGGCTATGCCTCTATGTCTCATGCTACAAGTTGTGCATTTATTCACCTGAAATTAAAAGGGCTTGGGATCAAAAACAATGAGCCAGTTGGGCAGTGCAGTAAGTTACAAATAAGCTGCTTAAGTGTTGGCTCATATATAGTTATATTAAATGACAACTATCAGTGACCATGGTCACAACACTCGCTGATGACTGCTGCATTTCCTAATATAGGAACACCTATACCATTAGTCACCAGAGCTGAAATTGCACAGCAAAATGCAAATCTGCACGATCCTACCTAGAATGTGTGCTGCCAAGCAATCTCTGCTGGCATCTCTGGCTTTCAAATGTTGTATTGAAACCATTATCACATTTTTTAGAAGGAGTGGGGGCAGCAAGCTGATTTACTGCCGTAACTGTCACTGAGACAGCAAAAGATTTGGAAAAAGTACTCTAATGACAAGAGATGCCATATTTTATCCATTCTGGTGAAACGCATATAGGGCCTGATCCAAATTCCACTGAGGTTGAATCTTGCCCTTGACTTTTGATCAGACCTATGCTTTTTAGCACATCCAATAGCTGAAAGGAAAGAGAGACAAAACTCTTATTATTGGTTTGTGAAGTAAGCCTGGGCATCTCACTATCACCCCTTCCATTGTAATGGATATCTTTGCTACTAGAATTAGTAAATAACCTCCGAATGCCTTTAGAATCAACAGATAGTTGCTCCAAGGCCTTTGTTTCCCATATGGGACTTCTGTTATCATTACTGTAAAATGTTCCCTCTCCAAGGGGTCTGACATGTCCTTCTAAGGTTTTAATATCACAATAAATTAGCTAGTGCATATGCATACCAATGAAATTGAACTGCTTAGCTGTGTGTCCTAGCCTTCTTACTGATAATTCCTAGAGGATCTCTGTTAGCCTAAGCGTCAGCAGGTTGTGCATTTAGATTGTGACCCACGGAAGCATTTAGGGCCTGCCACAAAGCCAGCTGAAGTTACTGAGACTCATTTATTGACTTTGGTAGGCTTTGGAATAGAGTCTTAAGAACACATGTTCCTGAGTGTATGAGTAGTTGTAACCTTCGGGTGGGCTAAATTCATTCAGTTGCCCTTCTCCAGTGCCCCACAGAAATCAATCCCAACCCCTATGGGGAAAGCAGCTGGAGACCCAGGATCCAGTCTGTACAGGACTCACGGTGAAGCTTGCTCAGAGCTACACTCACACATTAAAATACTACTAAAAACAAACATAACAATGAACTTTATTAACTACTAACTAAATGAACCTTATCCTAAGAAAACAAACTACAATTAACCAAGAACAATCCCTTGCATGAAAGATACCCAAGAGTCCCAAAGTCTGTGTGGAGTTCACCCAACTCTCAGCTACAGTCTCTGTTCCAGTGTGGAAGCTTGAGTGGCAAGAAATAGCTGTCCTCTTCTTTCTTTGCTGGGATCCTCTGTAGCATTACATGCTGGCTTTCTCTTCTCCTCTGCAACCAGTCCTCAGTCCCATATGCATGTCTGCAAGGTCTGGTGCAAATGACTCCTTCACATGGAGAAAACATCTTGTTCACTCCTGGCTCAGCTCCTCTCCAGAACACTGAGCACATGGTCTCCTTACAAGGCAGCTCCTGCCTGCTGTCTGCTCAGGCTGCTGCTCTCCAGTCATCTGACTGATCACACCAGCAGGGTACACTGTGGAGCATGCTCAAATTGCTACCACTCCCTGCTACTGGAAGTTTCCAGTTGTTTCCAGTTGTGGGTCACTAATCTGCCCAACAACAGTAACCCACCCTCAGCAGGTCTCTCAGAGATAGCCTTTTCAGGCATATGGGTTACATAGTTGTGTTGACTTCATCAGGGTTGCTCATTTGCATGTGATTAAGTGTTGTGATGGATCAGGGTCCTGGAGCATCAGAATGAGGGTCACATTATTACTGATGCGTGGATGTACCAAGACATCAGGGTGTACAGTATGGTGACATTATGAAGGTGGTAATGAATTTATCACAATAAGAAAAAGCAACAATGTCAATTTCACATAGGACATGAAACTGACATAAGATGCCCCCCTAATCCAGTAGAACCATACAGAGAGCTGACTGCACACTATTATTCTGCTCCAGTGGTCTAGCTGAGACAAGTCTCTGGCATGTCCCAGTCAGGCAAGCTAACCCTACTACATGTAGGAATCAGTCGCACAGTGGTCTACATGTAATAGCTATCACCGTTTTATGGAGCATGTGGATATGGACCATGCCCTTAAACCTTCATCCACATTTCACCATGCTCCTATATGACGTTTGTCAAGGTGAGTCTGTAGACTCTCTCCCTGGGATGTTTCTTAGAGGTCACCACCTATCAGAATTCAGCCCATAATTTTTTTGCAATCAAATCCTGAGGATTAAATTACTACAGACATCTCTCCTTAAGCAAGGAAGGGACAATTTCTACCTTACTTTGTAGGAAGAATAAAGTGCATCATCAGGCAAGATGCTGGGACTGAAAATAGCTCCCAAAATAAAATGAGTGTTAAGAAATAAAGGCTATAAATCTGTTGGAAAGGAGGTACTGGTGACTTTATACTCCAGACAGAAAATATCCTGCACAAATGAGTCTGTGAACATTAGCAGCAGCAGCCACAGAACTAAGGGTATGAACTAAGGGTATGCCTCTCATTATATCCTCTCATCATATCCTGCTATTCATAGACAAGGAACAATAGAGAACAGGAGGTGAGAAATATTCATTGCTTTCAAAATTTAATCACAAATCACAACTGTGCATGCCAGACAAACTCTCAGATATTTTTGAGTGCCATAGGCTAAAAAGAGAAAATAATAAAGTTTGGACAAGGCACTTTGGTTAAGACTCAAATTTGGATAAGGCACTTTGGATAAGACATTTTTCCTTTGTCAAACCCTCACACTCTAGAGATGGGCAAATTAGATTAGAAAAATAAATATTTCATCAAAAAATTGAGCAGATCCCCAAATATGTGTACAGTTTTCCAATTTCTGTTAATTTTTATTATCCAGGTTTTTTATTTTGTCCCGTTTTCATGCACTTTTTTTCTCCTGTGTTGCAGGTGGGACTAGAAATGTTGAAATAATAACAATAACATTTTACACTTCCACAGCACTACCCATCCAAGGATCACAAAGTTCTTTGCAAACATTTCATTATATTAAGACTCCCAGAGCTTCATGAAGTGGCAACTTGTTATTAATTCCATTTACACGTGGTGATACTGACAAAGATGAATTTATTTTTTTGCCTGTAGTTACACAAAACATCTTTGAAGAGTTTGGATTGCAACCCCTGGCACCCGACTCCTATCTATATTATACTTTGAATAACTTTACATCAATTTAGTACTAGGCTGTAAGCTACAGAAGGGGCAAAATTGACATGGAAGTGACTAATTAAGCTGGTGTCTAGACCAACCTTGTGAAGAAAAGATTGTATCAAATTATATTTTACTACTTGTGATTGTGAAATTAACAATAATGAGGGCGAGTATTAAAGGCATGAGCAATAGATAGGTGTCTAATTCTCACTGAAAGTCAGTGAGAGTTATGCACCTCACTGTCATTTGTGCTTTTGAAAATTCCTTCTTATTGTCACTGTGTAAAAACACAATGGGGCAGAGTTAAGGTTGAATAGACTTTACTATTCACTGAGTTTTGGTAGTGTAACTCTGCAATCTAAATGTTGCAATAGCTGATTATTTATATGGAATGATTCAAATATCAAAGAAGAAATAGCAGGAAAAGCTGAAGTTTTCACTAAAGTTATGTACAGGAACTTTGGGACAACTGGGATGGGGGAAAGGGGAAATTATCTCCAAAATTCCATTTCAAAGCTACTGAGAAATTGTTAAAAATTTGTAAGAAGCAACTGGCCCAAGTTCTTCCAGCCATATGCAGTCTCCTGCAAGGATACATTAAAGCTGGAACCATCTGTGGATGGCAGTTTAAAAGCCTTAATTAGTCAGGGTTTATCCTTACAATCAGTATGTTTCAGCAGACACTGCCCACACATAACAACAGGAAGATTTCCTCTAGATTTGCTACAGGAGGGAGGAGAATTTTAACTTAGAACCTATAAAGAGGGAGAAAGAAGAAAAAAAGGAGAGAAGAGAGTTAGCCCTGGCATTATAATATGTGCCATTTTCCTATGATATAATGACTTTTTGACCAATAGGAACGTATTAGTATTATGCCTTTGGTATGTTATCTTCTCTGTGACCCAGATATTGCAGCTTTTCAGAGCATTTGAACTTTACACCTATCATGTGCATATGCATGATAGTGCTTATTAAGGTGAGGGACTAAATACGGTGGTTTGAACAAGCATCCGGAAGTCTACTGTAAATCCAAGGCAACAGTAGCTGATTCAGAATTGCTCAGAAGCCTGTAAGGTAGAAGTTAATCTTTCTTAACTGAAACAGAGGTCTCCATTTACTTGGACTGTGATCAGGATTTAATTTTAGTGCAGAGGCACTTTATAAGATTCCCTACCATGGCCACGATGGCTCTGCCAGGGCTTGAATTCAGGTCTCTGGAAGGGAAAAACAAGTGCATTCAGCTACTGCAGTGCCATCCACATCCAGTTAGCAGCTTGATCTTTCATTTATTTCATCCCAGTCCATGCCAAGTGAGGCCAATGTTTCACTTACAGCAGCTGAGCGGAGAGAGCTTGGAAAGGACACAAGGTCCTAATTCATTGGAAAGCAGGGTGTCCATAGCAATACAATGTTCCAGCTCCTCAGGACAGCACAGACTCTCTTGATGCCTTATGTTGCTGACTGATAAATGGAGCGGCTCTGGTTTTAGGTCTGGAGGCAAATGCTATCCTATTTTTCCAGATGGAGGCCAGAGTGAAGAAGGCAGGGTGCCATCTGGAAGGAGAGAGGCCTTGTATTGCAGAAGAACAGTAAGAAAACTATAGGTTTGAAATAAAACCATGTATAATATTTATAGCATAGGGGATGGTTCTTGGGAAAGGCAAGACTCTTGAGCTCGGCATCAAAGGATGCATTCTTCACAGCAGTAGAAAGCTCCATAGAAAGGCACAGAGCAAGAGTCTCTCAGATATTTAATTGGTTTTGGAATACAAGTTTATTTTGCTGCTCAAGGCGCAATCAGTTTTTGCTTCCATTTACCTGAATGGCTTTGATTTCCTAGAGCTGTTGAAAACAATACGGGCTTAAAGACTTGTGGGAAATTTTACTGAGATGCTGTTATAGCAGACCTGCCAAAAAACAAAAATCGCAGACACGGAGGTGCATACAGTGCACAGGTGAGATCAGAGTACCGAATTAAGTAAGGACATATCCATCAAAAAGTAATATGTGGCTTATTGGCTTTATCCTTTCATAATGCATTAATATAGGGTGGGGAATGGGCCTGGAGGTGTCTGGAAGTAAATGAGATCTTGAGGAAACACAAAGAAACTGAATGGGTTTAATGAATTCTAGGAGCCTGAAAAGCAACAGAATGTCTCTTTTCCCGAAAGCCCTGAAGGCTGGCTAGATGTGAAATTGCTCAAAACCATGTATGATATGAAGAACACCGGATCTGTGTGCATAGGATTGTGTTGCACCCTCATGGTTGATCCATTAGCAGGATAAATGCTAACTGTGTGTGTGCATGTGTAAGTGTGTTTGTTTTATGGTAGTTGAACTGATGATATCAAAACTATGGCTGCCACTTTTGAACCCCCAAAACCCATGACTTTCTTATTACATTAAATATAAGTTGTGGGTAGAAAGGGCCAAGCAAAGGCGGAGCCACTGTAATGTTTATAAAGTCCAAAATAAAAATTCAGATTAAGGAAAGCAAACAATACCGCATAAAATACTCTTAAAGTGAGAAAAAGAGTCAGAAAACATTGCTGTTGTTCTGTGTGTAATGACTCCAGGTTGCTGTAGGCCAGCATGTGAAAGTTTGAGAGCCGTGCTTGAAATTTTCAGGGAATCTCTGACAAGCTGTTGCTTTTCCAGAGATGGACAAAATTCAGGCCTGATATAAAGCAAATTAAAGTAAATGGAAAATACTCACTGACTTCAAAGGGCTATATATTAGCCCTTAGCAGAGGATTGACATTAGCTAAACTGGAAAGAAATGAGCGACTGTGGAAAACTGTTCTTTGTCTGTTGGCAGAGAGGACTAATTATTAGTAGGGAACATGCAGATTATGGCTATGCATTTTAGCAAATAGCAGTGCAGAAATGAAAGCTGTCATCACGCTGGCTGGATGCACAAAAAAGCTTGGGGAATAAACAAGTCTCGTTATTTGGAATAGCATCACCCTGTTAGTAATGCCTACAGTTGCAGAACAGAGTAACTTTAACCAGTCGCCTAAATTTGTGTAGTCCTGAATATACATTGTATGTAGGGATGAGTTCACAAATGCGGATAAAACCAGATCTGACCTTAACCTTCATTCAAAGCTTCAAATTAATATTTTTATTGTTCACTTTTTGTATTTCAGATCGGGTCTGAAGCCAGAAAATGCAGAGACAAGTGAAAAAAGATTAAAAGATTTTTAAACAGCTTTCTTGCCGTACTTCCATACAGACAAAACAGAAAGGACTAAATTCTGTTGTCTGTTACACTAGTATAAATCTAAGTCAATAAAGTTAGTCTGGATTTACACCCATGTAAAGAAATTCAGAATTTGGTACTAACTGCGTGTCACCTAGGTGGAAAGTTTGTTCACCCAAGATTTGAAGCTATGCTCTGAGTGTTTTAGTAACGCAGCTGTTTGTTGTTGAACTATTGACAGCCTAAGAGGGCCCAACAATGACAGCTGGAGACAACCCTGAAAATCTTAGTGGCAGCAAGAGAGAAAGTGAGACTGCACATCCAAAGCTGCGTAGGAAGCCACAGACTCTGACCAAAGAAAAGCCTGTGTGTCTCCCACCCAGGAAAAGAGGAACACACTGAGACCTAGTCTATACTTGCCACACTTTTCAGCAGCAGTCGACGGAAGATAATCAAGGTACGTAAAATACCTTGCGTATCTCCCGATGACTTACTAAGTACTCCCTACACACTATGCGAAGTGACTTACCGATACACCAATTCTGGGGCTGGAGTTGCTACAGCGAATTCCAGATTGATTGAGCACATCTGCACAGACCGCTCAATTGAACCCGGAAGATCAACGTAGCTTGAGTGATGAGATCTGCTCTGCATTTGATTTCCTGTCTGTCTCAGCAATACCTGGTAACTGTCAGTAAATGAAAGTTACAGGGAGATCTGTCTGAAACATTTGTTTTCACCCTATTTTTGGTCTAATCACTGGTGAAGAGGTGTCAGGATCTTCTTGGTATGATCTGTTAGAGCTGACGCTTTTACGTCTCTTTCTCTTTGGGGTTCAAATGGCAAACTCTTCCTACCCATCAATGCGGGCTGTTGGGACTGCAACATCACTTCAGTTCTAGAGAGTTTATATTTTCATTCACCGAGATACTATTTACCCTAACCCTATCTATTAACCCTAACCCTACTATTTACTCTCAGTCCCTACAACAAGAAAAACTACCTTTATTTTAAATACTCAAATACATTTTTCTTTATAAAAGGGGCATTGATATTAGTTTTAGTTTTTCTTTTACGTTCCAAAGGGGTAGCCCTGTTAGTCTAGTTCAGCAAAACAAATCAAGAGTCTGGTGGCACTTTTAAAGACTAATAAATAAATTTGTTAGTCTATAAAAGTGCCTCTGGACTCCTTGTTTGTTTTTCTTTTAAGGTTCTTTAGGGCTTCCATCACATTGGCTTAATAGTCATTTAATGCCAGTATAGATTTCAGGAAACTGCCCAGAGAAGAAAAAACATTAAATATGATAAGAAATATGAGGTTTTCTTGCAGCTCTGAAAATAGTGCACAATCAGCATGATCTCCTTTGTTATATTAACAGTGTGCTACATGTCTGCAAGCTGAAGGTTTAACAATGGCCTTACAGAATGTAAAATATTAGAAATCTGGAAAATACCAATTGAAACTCAGCATTATTAGTGTTGGCCTTTAATTAACACCCACAGCATCTGTACAGAGTATTTATCACACGGTCTGTTAGTGCGTGTGGCAATTCACACCCCCACAGTGTGAACTGCATGGCCATGTTGACGAGCCCTCACTGTCCACAACACCCTGGCAATGCCTAGCACATCAGCAGCATAGGCCAAAGGTGGGCAGAAGACCTCTTTTGCAAATGCATCAGATTAAAACAGGCACATGTGGCTGGAATGGGGTGGTGATCTGCTAGTACTGGGATAACTGGGATTGTTGACAGGGAGCTAATATGCTCAGTGTGGTGGCTTCTGTAATGGAGTCACTCTGCTTGGCTTCAGCAAGTCTGTTAAAGCACACTGAGTCTGCAAAACAAAATCAAGAAACTATGCCTCCTTCCACAGTTTCACCCCTTATTTACACTGCAAATGGTGCAATAGGTGCCTGTGGGTTACAAAATGACAAATAAATTGTAAGAAGAAGCCAGCTATTTACCACGTCTGGCTAGGCAATGTCCCTGAAATAGATGCTTCCGTCACATTTGGGATTTGGAACCCTCCTTGCAAAAGGCTGTCTGATGAATGAAACTCCAAGTCCTACTGTGTCCTTTTATGTTTGGCTTTGACATTTGCAAGCCTAGCCTCTCTCTTGGGACTGTGCCTTTGCATCCATTCTCATCGGACAACTTGCTGAAGACATACATCCAAACAAAGAATGGAGCTCTGTGGGATGGGAGTAAACAAAATATTGCTGAGGCTAACACCCCTGCCGTAAAACCATAGCCAGTGCCTAACCAGCTGGTTCTAAATCCCATCCTCTCCATGTTGGGTCCATTTCAAGGCATTCCTGTAGGTAAGCATTTTCAGTGAGATTGCACTGGTCTTTGATTTAAATATTGGAAGGCTCCATGACAATTGTTGCTAAGCATTTGGCACTGTTTGCGCTTGAACTGTGCTGCCCACAAACCACAGACAAAATGGAGTGATTTTCCTGGAAACCTGCTTGGTGTGAACTCACTAAATAAACCCACAGAAGTGGGTTGGGGGAGGACGTCTGTCGTGTTGCATTTCTCTGCTTTCATAAATGATTATGATTAGGCCTATACATTTACATGTGACACATTTAGATACCTTTCAGTGTAGTAAATCCCCTGTCCCTGCAATTCCACTCAGATACAGTGCTTTTCTTCCCTTTCTCTCTTAAATAAATAGTCCGTAACAATACATCACACTTCCATAACATCCCATCTCTGAGAATTCTAATGCCGTTTGCAAAGGGCAGTTAGTGTAAATACACAGTCCTCTCCTCTTTCCACCTCCATATTATTCCTATTTTACTGATTAGGAAAATGAGGTGATTTGTCTAATGTTACCCAGGAAGTGCACAGAACAAAACCTGTATTGGCTATTGTAAAAAATTTATATATTGCACTATGGACAAAGACAGAGACAACTTTTTTGTATGGGAGGGCTTGAGTTAAAAAGAATAAACAATAGCTGTTGAATATCACTCCAATAAGTCACTTGGTGCCATAATTAAATTTGTCTATTTTTAATAAAATGAGATAAATCAGTTGTTGCCCCAAATGCAGCATTTTCTGTAGTTATTAATGCAATCTCTAAGTTTTTTGATGGGATATTTTCTTTAGTTATCTGTACCTATGATGGAGGTAGATGCAGATGAGTTGGGAATGAAAAGATCTCTGTGCAGACTAAAGAGCTTGGCACCTTTAGGATGAAAACAGTTATTTCAATGCAAGTGAATGTTAGTCATTGTTCTAAAGTGACATCTTCTTTTAACTTTCCCTTTTATTGTCTCATCTCTGGTGTGGAAGATCAGATTAATTTTTTCATGAGCCTGACAGAACTCCTTTCTTATTGGTTGGTGTCTATTGTACTACATACCCATGTGGCTGTCTGGAGGCTGGTATAAATGACTGTTCTGGATTTCTCTATGTAGGATGTAATTATATCTTTATACAGTGCCTTTCATCCTGAAGGATCTTAAAGCTTACACTGAGATGGTCAGACAATACGCAAGGATTGATTCTTCCACTACTGCAATGCATCTCCCTATGGATGTACCAAAGCTAGATTATGCGACGTATTTGTAACATTTTTGCATTTCATTATAAATTCAGCACCGAGACCGATTCACCAAAAACGTAACTAGGAGGGCAAATATTTTTGAGAAAAAAATGTTAAGATAAAACAAGCTAATTTGATGAAAACATTCACAACATGCAAATCTCAAATGTTTGTAGTTTCTGGTGCAACTCCTTCCCCCTCCCCCCCGCTGCTTTTTTTCTATTGTTATTTTATTTATTTATTTGTAAAAAATAGTGCCTAGAAGTTACAATCAAAACTGGTACCCCATTGTGCTAGGCACTGTATAAACGCAGTTTAAGAAACTGGTTATCTAAATAGACAACTCAGAGAAACAATGTGACTCACTCAAGGTCACACTGGAGTTCAGAGGAAAAGAACTCAGATCTTCTGAATTTCAGTTCAGAGCGCAGCCACTGGACTGCAGAGGTGAACATTTGTTACAGACTCGCAACAAAGTAACTAAAGTTTTCCTGCATCAAATGGGAAGTCTGGCCAGCTCTGAGCAATTCTCATCTCTCCCTTCTTTCTTTCCATTGTCTCCTTCTCCTCTGTCAGGTTTTAAATCTTCTGTCTGTTTTTATTTTGTTTTGTTGTAAGGGTGGAACATGCATGTGCTTGGTGGGGGTGGCTATTAGAAAGCACTGGAAAAAGCAAGGCTGTATTGGTCCTTCCAGTCAGTGAACTGGAGAGGGCTGCAGGTTGTCAGGCACTGAAGGAAGGAATCTTCCTTCATGAAGCCTTCTGACTTCAGGCCAGAAAGGAACCAGCTGGTTATGATATTAAGCACCGAGCCTGTGCCATTGGCAATCTGGGCTCAAGTGAAGTTAGCTAAGCTTTGCTCTGGGGATTATGTGTCGTAGTTTATAGTACAGCTCTCCATAACTGAAGCTGAGGGAGACAGGACCATTACAGATACATTGCACAGATTCCTGTAAAAAACTAGCCTGCTGCTGTACAGGGGTTAAGTGAGTTACCTGAGAAACAGTAGTGGGGCATTCTGTAGGGAGGGACAAGAGTTGCTTGTGACTACAAAGAGGGTCTAAGGCAAGATCTATGTGCTTTATAATGCCAAACAAGAATGTACTGTGGAGAAGACATCTGCTGGGGGTAGGGAAGAAATGCAGCTCCAGAAAACAGCTGCAGAGAAATGAAACAGATGCTGCCATGGGCCAGAATGAGGCCAAGCAGAATACATTTCAAGAGATGGTCACAATAGCTACTGAAGAAATCCATGTGCTTATTAAGTTTCAAAGATGCTTCTTATTTCAACAGGTGTATAATTTTCAGCATTCGATAATTTAATCAAGCAAGCCTTAGCTTACCCTTAAAAAGAGATGGGAATCTAAGTTAGAAGGATAGAAGGGTCATTTGCATAGGACATTGAGACTTCACATTCCCTGACAGATGATGCCTTACTCCTTAGATGTAATATAAGCACTTAGTCTAGTGTCTGCATCAGGCTGAGCAATTTTCCCCCCTAATAGATTACTCTAGTCTAACAGGACATCTGCTGTGACATTAATAGCCATTGGCCAGTGGTGATTTCTGTTAACGAAAGCTGGTATTAGATTAATACAAAAATGAAAATGCTGCAAAAAAACCCTCTCAGCAAAGATGCTGCTTAATTATCATAGAATAGAATCTGGTCCAATGATTCTGCCAGCAGACCTTGCTGCTAAATGACTTTTCTGGTAACTTTTCAGCAGGGAAACAGAATGTGGACAATTATGTTGACCTAGATGTAAACTTGTTATAGGTGACAGACAATTATATTGTTTTTGTTATTTGTCCTTCCAGTTTGAAGATGACCATGACATCACTGATTGGTTTGGTTTCTGTGAACACATGAATGGCTGACCAGGCTAATTTGAGCTTTGAACCATTTGTGGTACACTGAATAAGAGATGCCACTATGAGTTACTTGATTAACAGTGGACAGGCTGCTGTTAGGAGATATAGACTGCTGGCGCTTCTGCTCTACCTCAGTAGTTCTTCTCTGCTCATAGACTGTGCTCCAGCATGTACCTTTCCTTTTTTGCTCAGAATAAAAGATAGTTGCTCATCTGACTGACAAGGACTGCCCATCTCATCTGTGGTTTCATCAACAGAGGAGGTAAAGAACTTAGGAGATCCATTTATGGCACTATATGCCTCAAAGCAGCACCTTGGAACCTCATATTCAACACTGTCATATAATTTGTGATATTTTTTCTACAAAGTAATCCTTGTGAGATATCAATTTAAAAGTCTTGATCTGCTAAATATTAATTTCCTATTGGGTTGTATGTACTATCATTGTATGTGAAATAATGTTGTATTATGTTATCAAAATATGTTGTGTAGTGGGAAACACCCACAACCAGCCTTTCAAGTGGAACAGCATGAATTGTTCACCAACACACAAGGAAGGAATCCACTTCTCAGGAACTGTTTACAATGAAGACTTCACAGAGGGAGCACATAGACAATGGACACAGCTTGACCAATGGGGGTGCCCCCCACATTGTAGCTGCAGATCTTTCCAGCAAGCTGGAAGAAACTATAAAAGAGGGGAAATGACATCACCATTTCACTCCCCCATAACTCAACACCTGAAAGAAACAACTGAAAGACAAGGACTTCTGAACTGGGGGGATCCCAGGCTGGAGAAGAGTTCCAGCCTGTGTATGAAGAAACAGAAACCTGTTTGTACCATCTGCAAGAGTTAGTCGCTGCTTGATTTAAATCCTGTTTAGTTTGTAGAACTTAGAATTACTAACAACAGAAAGCTAGACTGTAAGTGATTATAAATAGTTGATATAAAAGTCAAATTCCAAAGGGGTAGCCGTGTTAGTCTATTGTAGAAAGACAACAGAGTCTTGTGGCACTTAAGTGATATGGGTACAGCGATTGGGAAATCTGCTCAGGTTACAAAGGCTGGTGTATGTCCACTTTCTTTATAGAAGTAGCAAACTGAATAATGAACTTTTCCTGGGCAGTGCATGATAGTACAGTTCTGAGATGCAAGACTGAGGAGCTGGAGGGAATTGCCTAGTACTGCTGGAAAGAGCTCTTGAGGCTCAATTGGGCGTGCCCCTCCCCATGGATGTCTAAGTGTAGTACCTGCTAGAGGTTTGTAGCGTGCTAACAGTTTCAGAGTGTGAGAGGCGACCCAGGGAAACTTCCATGCAATCTGTCTCTGTGTGGGGCACCCATGCTGTTGTGCTAGGTTAGAACCATGCCCTGAGAAGTTTGTGGAATGTCACTAGCAAGTTATGTGAGAGACAGCTCAGGTTGGAGACTCAAGGGGAGACAGCAGTCCCACAGTTCTAGGTTGCTCCTTGAGGTAACCTGTCAAACCATAGAAATAGGCGTGGGAGCATTTGACATGCATATCCGATCATTTCAGCAGAGTAACTGTTAAGGGTGTTTGCCGGATGTTAAGTGGTCTTGGTGAGTTTGGTGTAAAGTACAAGGGGGAACTCAGGTCTGCAGATGACTTCAAACTTAATTTGCAGAGCTGACGGAGAAAAAGTAAGTGTAAAAAGGAGGAAGGATTTTGGGTCAGCTGGAGAAATGACCGAGGGAATAGATCCTTCTCAGTGAAAAGCTATTCAACAAGGTGAAATGCAAAAAGAGAAAGTCAGGTGTTGATATATTCAGTGTTGGGGGGCGTGTGTGCTTTTGAGTTGTATTAAGGCCTTTTTAGATTCAACTTTTACAGTCAGTTTTATAAAAGCATAAAAATAGTTTATTACAGAGGTACTAGTGGAACCTTAACACGGCAGCACCAGAGAGGCTGCTCCTAATTAGGGTGATAACACAGCGTTAATGATTTGTTTTGGAACATCAATGAAGTATATAATTGAGTAACCGGACTCTAACCTCTTACTCACTAAGTAAATAGAAGACCTAGCAGTTAAGGTCATTTGCAGTATGTTACTACTTTTCTGCACCTGGGCCACATTCAAGAACATCCCACCTGGCTTTAAGATAAAGTCTCAATTAGAAGACATTCGCGTTCAGTGGTCAGCTGAAATCCTGGGGGCTGGACAACAACTTTGAGTAAATGGGTGTCTTTTAGAAAATTACTTTATGATCTTCTTAAAGATTGCTTGAGAAAACTCAATGCTTTGCTTAATATTTTTATGAACCTTTCTACATGGAAAGGGAGTCTACATAATGTATTGTTGAAAAGTGCTTGAAATTTCTGTCTCTTGTCACTTGGTGATCCAGGCGAGGGGGACTGAACCATGCTTTCCTTTCTGCCTCTGGCTGGGATTAGTCTCTTGCCTTTTGTCTAAAGCCTTATTACGACAGGGCAGATGTCACCCTGAGACAGTTTACATTCAGTTTGATAGATTATGCATTCATCCTGGTTCTGACATAATTACAGTATCATTTGAGAAATTGGAAACACACAAACTGCAGGAAATATCTAGAGGGGAAAATCGTTTCTGAAGGGGAAAAAAGAAACCTGACTCGAGTCTCATGAAATGAAATTAAATTCATTTTTGATGCATCCATAGCTCTTTCTCACAACTCTTTTCATGGTCTTCTCTCTTTGGAATTTTTTCTCAGTATCATGCTTTTGAGTGGCACCCAGTTGATGAGACACTAAACAGATTCAGCAGAAGGAAACCTTCATAGCAGAAATAAGGTTGTTTGCATAAAGAACTCTGCAGCACAGTTTACACTTCTCTGCTGAAAATGGACACTCTACCAGTGAAATCTGTCCCTTTTTTGATGTGCTTTCTTCATGTAGGCCTCTAGCACTGTTAACACTGGAAAAAAAATCCCTCTTCAGCTACGAACAAGGAATACACATGGGCGTCTTGGCACTCTTTGATCCTCTGGACTCTCCGTCACTGTAACACTGAGCAAAGTCTAGGCAGCTATAAAGTTATGCTGGCTGCTAAATTTTAATCCAACAGCTGGTGACGGAGATTGAAGGAGCCTTTAACATGACTATTCTAAATTGACTACATTTATTATCCCTTTAATTCCAGTGTGGTCCTTTGAAGTATTGTATCTTCAGTCTTGCAAGAGTAATTTTTCATTCATGTGACCACTAATTCCCATGGTCTTGGGTTTCGGGGAATGATTTATTTATCAATTGTTATTTTGTGAGATCCATTTTAGACTCTGTAAACATTTTCTTCTTCCTAATGCACTCACAGAATGTTCAATCCACCGGAATGTAACAACCCTGGAAACCACATGTCATTTGGGGGATGAACTCTTGTCAGTTGCATGTTTGGATAAACAAGTGAACATTTTTCTTTTCTGCTCTAATTTACAAACCTCTCATAGCAAGTCTGGAAGCAAGCTTGCTTGCCCGTATTTATAATTCTCTTACTGCAAAAGGTTGAGTCAGTGGGAGATTTAATATAAGAAATGTTTCTTTTAAGAATTGTGGCTTCACATGAAGGATTAATAGCAGCTGCCAAAGCCAAATATACTTTTGTGCATGCTTTTGCAAGTGCATTTCAGACTCGAACCATAAGTCTTTTCTATCTGCCAAAGCATCTCAGGGCTTCTCTGCCATGTACACAGTTCTGCCAATCTAATTTACAGCAACTTTTGTAATTAAATCCCTGGACCCCAAAACTCTTTCAATAAATGTCAATGCTTATCTTAAACACCCAAGTGTACATTATGGAACTATTACATCAAGGGCATCTACTAATATGGATAACACATGGGAACAAAACCTGAGATACATTAATAGTGTGGCAAGTTTTCCTCCCATTCTGTAAGTTCCCCTTCTTCAAAGTGTCTGACGAAGTGGTATTTTCTCTCACGAAAGCTCATGCGATAAATAAATGTGTTAGTCTTTATAAGTGCCCCAGGACTCCTTGTTTGTTAACAAAATGTTCACTCTTTAAACTAGGAAGAGTTAAAGGCAAATATCTGCCAGACTTTTGCCTCAGCGTGAACAGATTTATTGCTCCTGCTTTCTATATCAAACAGCATGGGGCAATATGAAAATACACTGAATTGTTCTATGCCATTTCCAGTTTCACTAACGGAAATCAATTATTGTATTTAGCTGCAATATGGTCAGTAAACAGACATCCTGATCCTTTCACTGCACATCATGCTTAATTAAAACTCCTTGGTTTATGATCCTTTATTAGTGAATATCCTAAAATATTCGACAAGGTCTTGTGTCTCTTGAGCCTGCAGTGGAACTACATAGAAAATGGAATGGTGCTTCTGCACTGATGTTATTACATTTGTATTCAAGCCCAACAGAACCCAAAGACATCTTTTATTACTGCATTATCAGTTAGGATCGTTAAGTTGTGCATTTTCATCCCATGATGGGCTATTTTTACCCAGTGAAGAAAAAACAAAATGTTATTTTAATTTCTAGCATGTCAGCACTTAGTAGGTGCCTCTCTTTTGCATCTTGATTCTCAGTGATGATCCTGGGTTCAAATCTCACAGTATGACTGACATATCCAGTGCTGACTCTGTTCTTCAGATGAGTGTTATGCAGAGAGCTAACCTAGAGCAAGTTTTAAAAAGAGCAGTGAATAACCCTCAGTTTCTGTTAACATACCCTCTGTTAGTAAAACAACTGACACACAGCTAGGGACATTACAATTAAATGAGAAACATCTAATAACTGCTCTCTTTGCTTTGCAGTAGTCATAATACCAAAGGGCTCTAGTTTTCATCACACACAGGGGCTATGTCTACACTGGCAAGTTAGTTCGAATTAAGGAAGCTTAATTCGAACTAATTTAAGCCTTGGCCACGCTAGGCTTTCATTAGTTCGAATTAAGGGCTTCCTTAATTCGAACTAATAAATTCGATTATTCTTTTTGAACTACTGGTTAATTTGAAATAGTTAGTTCAAATTAACCCAATGTGGGCATGTTAGTTCGAACTAAGTGCTTAGTTCAAACTAACCGGCACATTGACCTTAATGCAATTGACTAATTCGAACTAAGCAAGTGCCATGCATGGCACTTGCTTAGTTTGAACTAGCATTCTAGTGGGGCCATGCTAGCGAAAATTAAGTTAATTCGAAATAACTAAAATTAGTTCGAATTAGTTAGTTCAAATTAACTAATTTGAATAACTTTAGTAAGTGTAGACATAGCCTCGGTGACACCACTAACTATAGTGGAGCAACTTCTGGTCTACACCAAAGTGAAACCCTTCCCTTCATTTCCATTTTCTGCTGCACCCACTGAAATTTTTGCCACTTTCATCTATGTAAGCCATATCCCGAACCACTAGAGTCAATGATAAAGCTCCCCCGGACTTTAGTGAGATCAGGATTTGACTTATCTTCTGAGTGACTTGCAGTGGTCATGACATAACACAATTTATATAATCATTTGGCCTGATGGAAATAACACTGCCCTGAGATACGCACGCACAACTCCCATTAACTTTAACTCCAAGGGCAGAATTTAACCCCTTGCATTGGCTTGTACATACAGTGGTGTATCAAATACATTTAGAGGACAATGTAATTCCACTTCTCAAAGTAATAAGCATATGAACTAGTCTCTTTATTTTGAAATATTCATTGTAATATCTTTTATGAATATGCATGTGTCATCAAATAAATTGTATCCCAGCCGAGAGGAGAGACACTTAAACAAATGAGGACACACACATTGCTGCATTGTATTAAGATAATCCTTGCTATGATGACACATTCAGGAAACGATTTATTTTGAAAGTTTTCTTGATCATAGATCAGGCCAGCAGGATGCCTGCTCCAGACATATCGGTGGTTGTTAGCAGTGTAATAACATTTAGGAATTTGGACTACCTTCTGCATAAGACTCTGTACCCAGTGTACTGTGTATGTCTCCACAGATACATTGTAGTAGAAGCTCACATGAATCTGAGAGGCTGCTGAAATATTTGTAATAACATTCAAAGTGCCTGAATTCAGAGCATGTATGTCTCTTGTGAATTCAAAATTGGCCCTGTTTTCAACACAATCTCTGTGCTAAAACAGGACCACTTTCACTGAAAGTGTTTTTTTTTTTTTAATGTTACTTTTGATGAGACACTAACTGGAACTACAGATATCATGTATTGCAGGATTAGATTCTTTTCTTTGGACCCTTATGTCCAAGTAGAGCTGACCAGAGGACAATTCTGATCCACAACAGCTTCTGAGATTTCAAAATTTGGTTTTCTTGAGTGAAAACAAAACTTTTTTCATACATAGTTGTGAAAATGGAATTTTGTCAAAAGGCCCATTGTTGGATCAAACACCCAACTTTTCTGTTTGGGATGATGTATATGTGTTATCGCGTGCATAAAGCACGGACCTGTGGGAAACCCATGTTCAGCTCTTTGCTCTGCTAATGCTGAGCAAAGCTTTTCACCTCAGATTACTCTGAATGATGAAGACCAGGGACTTGAATCTGTCTGCAGTCTGGTGGTTAGGGGGCTGTGGATGTGGGACAATGTGTGACCCAAAAGAACCTTGAAGATGAAAACTTTGTTAAAATAAACATGCATCAGCTCAATGAAATTTCATTTAAATCAGAAATGTTCTGACCAGCTCCATCTACAAATCAAAAACACTTAGCTTTAGAAAGTATTATGGTGAAAGACTCAGGCTATACTTAGGGATCCTCTAGGGTCAGACATGTATTAAGGATGAAAGCAGAATGACAACAAAATGCTAGATCCTGCTCTTAGATTCACCACTGCAAATTCAGACTGATCCCTTTAAAATCAACTCTTACTCTACACTGACACTTGTGTAAATGAACAGAATTTGCCCCAGAACCTCTGTGTTAAATGTCACAACTTATTTGTGCCTTATGGCCATGGTTTGCTTCTCAGTGGGGTGCAGTGGAATGTGTCCAATCCAGCAATTCATAAGTGACTGTAATAAAGCAGTATTCACAGAGGAGCTGTTCATTACCAGTTGTGAACTTATCTATTGATTAATCAAAAGGGGCTAATGAGAAAAGGTTCTAAGCAGGTGTCTTTTAGGAACGACCCTCTTTTTCTCTCCTTCATGCTATGTGGTACATCAGAAAAACAAATCATCCATTAGTACTTGCTGCTGTTGATGGAAAAATTGTATTTCTCCATCAAATTCCAGACCATATTTCAAATGGCTACAAATTGTTGTAGATAGGAACATGGACTATTTGATTTTAGGATGGAGAAAGGCCACTTCACTCTCTTCTGTTGTAACTGTTTTTACTGGTACTTACTTCCATGCTTACATCCTTTGCAGTGACATTCCAGACAGAATACATGAGGCAGCAGTGAGTTTTGCTCTCACACTATGTACTTTATTTTGTATTGAGCTGGATAACATTTGGAAGGGCAGAATGTCTAGTGGTTAGAGTAGGGGAACTGAGAGTCGTGACTTTGAAATTCTCTTCCTAGTTCAGCCACTGCTTGCCTCGGTAACTTTAAGTAAGAACAATCACACTGAACATCAGTTTATATATTCATAAAATGGATATAAAACCTATTGTACCTTATAGGGGCATTGCGGAAGATAGGAACCCCCAAAATCCCACTGAAATCCAATTGCTGCTCAGTACCTAAACTCCTAGAGGTTCCTTTGAAAATCCCAACCTTAACTGACACTACTTAGATGAAAGACACTACAATTATACAAAATATTATTTATTGTACCCCATAGTTTGTGCCTATTTCATTGCTGGCACTTTATGACTGCTTTTGGCAAAGTTTGAACATGAAAATTGGGAGAAATTAAGGAGACAGTGCAGATTAAATTTTAAAGAGAGTTAGAAAAATAAAGTTTTGTGATTCCTGAGTCCAACCTATAGATGTTAATCTCACACTGGATCTCATATGGCCACATTTGCAATATTGAATGTCCTTTGGCTTCTTATAAGTACAATATTATTTCACCAATGGTGAAGGTACAAGAAGAACATACAAGGAGCTGTGGATTAAGCTTTCAGATGATGAACAGGTTTTCAAAACTGGTTCAGTATTCTTAGGAACTAAAGAGATGATTTGCTGGGATATAGAGAATTGAATTCTGAAGGGAATTCATGGCTATTTAATGAAGCATCAGTTACATGAAGTGGGAGGAAGGAGAGACAAATTGCAGCACTGGAAGGAACAGCTACTAAAAGATTTTGAGAGAGGGTTTGTTCACAGAAAGAGAAAAGAGTGGTTCCTATCTTTGCTTGCTAAAACATTCATGGGACATTAAAGGAGCAGGAGTGAGCAGAGAGGAAAGGAATTAATTAAGACATTCAAATAAGATGTTTGTGGAATTTTCTTTTACTCTCCTTTATCTATCCAGCTTCACTGGGAAGTAAATAAAGCTGGTTTGTTCTTAACTTGTTCTGCAAGCTGTTGCTTATACGACAGTTGTGCACTGCTCACGCTGGTAAGCACATACATGAGCAGTCGTACCAAAGCCAGTGCGTGATTAAGTGATCACTGATATAAAGGTTCTGCAGTTGGGTCCTATTATCCAGGCAGATTAATTTTCAATGTCCATCAAAAGAATCACCAGCACAGCTAATACGAAGCTGGGACAATAACCGACTTCAGCAACCTTCTCATTTCCTGCTGTGATGCTCTACCACGCTGGAAAGAAAATCTATCACTGAAAAACACACATGCCAGCAGGTGCCTTCTTCCTGGACTAACCACATAAACAACAAGGAAATCACTTGAAAATGAACTACTGGCGAGAAGCCACAGATTAACACTGACGGCACTAGAGCCCAATACCTTCTATGTGCCCACTAGCCTATATATTCTGCAGTTTTTTCCTCCCCCCAAGACCACACTGCAGGCAGGATGGGGGATCTCATGGGCCCCAGTGACCTGTGAAATAAAGGGTCTGTTCGGTACATTTGCATAGTACTGGATCCAGAGGGTGCTGGAACAGGAGTGGCCCCTGGATAGGCCCCAGTGCTCAGTATCCACAGCTTCTGATGCCCAGCAAAGGGATGGGCTGGGTAGCTATAAACCCGCCTTAGATCCATCTGCAGCTGTAAAACCCAAAGGTGTTGAGGGTTCCACACTGTAGACTAGGGCTGGGATTTGTGCCAGGGAGTCTTAAAGCTGACCTGGAAGAATCATTCAGTGGGATGTGAGGTGAAGATTGTTCCATTTCCACATCATTTCAATCCTCTGCTGGGATCCTCTTCAGACTGCGATAAGGCCCTTATTGTAGGGACTTTTGCCCATTTGAGGTCACAGTTTTTGGGTCCCTCCTCTTATCACTTTCACAAACTAAAAGAAAGCAAACGAAAGGTGGAAACCACTGAAACCCCATTTAAAGGGAGTTTTTCAGTCATTGAACTACTTCCGCTTGCCCTCGTCAGACTCAATCAGCACCAGTTAAACTTAGCTGCTCACAGAAAGGGACCTGCTACGAACAATTACACAATGGATTATAAAAACAACAGAGTCCTGTGGCACTTTTAAAGATTAACAGATTTATACAGATAAATAAATCTCTTAGTCTTTAAAAGTGCCACAGGACTCTATTTTTCTGCAATAGACTAACATGGCTACCTCTTTGGAACCTGACCACAATGGATTATGGTTGTAATAATTTCAGGGGTCATAGCAGCTCGGTGTTCGTATTTATGATTTTCATATGAGATGCAGAACCAAAGTCTGACCCACACTGAGTTGTTATAGATCCTGTAGCAATATGTACAAAGGAAAGAGTCCTGGCCTAATTCCAATCTAATAAACTGCATCCTATCTACCTAAAATTCCCCTTTCCAGTTTCATTGGGAGCATAGATATGTTACTGCACTTTGTTTCTTCCTGTAAGTAGTTGCACAATGCTCCTATGTGGTTTTTAAAAGAGGCAGTACATTTCAATAGCAGCCACAGGGATCCCTGTATACTGTATACACAGGGCTCTATCATGAAGATTTATATGCAAGTAAGCAAAGCCCTAATGCAGTGGAGAAACATTGTTTCTGCTGCATTTGTGGGCAGAATAGTGGAGAAACTGCAACGTGGATCTTTGCCATTGGCATTAGCATTGCAAGTATAACATTCATGCTGGTTCTCCCAAGAGAATGTGGATGGGTCCCCCTGCATTGCTCAGACCCATATGGCCAATACCGTGTTAGAAGGGATGTGTCTATTAGTTCAGAATGTTGCAATTCATGTCCATGCGAACGCTACCTTTTTCACTCAGGCTTGATTCACATCTCCAGGACTGGGCCCAAAGGTAGTTTCCGGTCATGGAAGGTGTTCCATCCATGCAAGCCAATATTCTGATTGTGATTTCTACTTGTTTTCTGGAATGACTCCATTGGCTCCAACAATTGAGATATATAAATTACAGAAACTGAGCACAACCCATTTTTTTTTGTTGAGTTCTTTTGTGAAAAAGTTCTTCCTTTATAGGGCTTACCCCATGGCATTAGTTTATAATCTGTAATGCCATCTGCTTTGCTGGGCTACAAGCCAAGTCACTTTATTAAAGAATCACTGGGTACTCTACAGAATTGTACTTGCCATGTGACTTAATTCTATTGGGAAATAGAGACAAGATGTGTCTATGCTAGAGATGGATTGTCTGTTCCCTTTTGTGCATTCCCCTGGCAAAGGAAAAAAGGAGCTTCCCTCTTCCCTCTGGGGCAATTAGAGGTGGTCATGAAATTTTTTGACAGAAAATGCAGAGTAGTTGAAACAAAAATTGTTTGTAGAATGCATCTGTTTCAATGGCAGGTTTCTCAGCTTTTGGATGGAATTTCTAGTCCAAATAATAAAGCAAGACACTGACCATAGAATAGCCTTGTGGTTAGGGCCTGGGCTGTGACAGATCCAGGTTCAGATCCCTGCTCTGCCTGATTTATGGATCTATGTGTGATACTTTTGCTGCATTCTCTCACATCCAAGGGAAGAGCCCTACCTTCAAGCTATTGGCTCTGTCTCCTTGAGAGGACAGCTCTCTCTCACTCATGTTTTTTACCAAAGAAATTTAGAAACCTTGGTTTCATTCCAATGCAGAACAAAAAAAAACAAACATAAAAATCTCGATAGTTTTCATGAAATGGAATTCTTGTTTTCCAACCAACTCTACCTGCCATGTTGTAGACAATGGAATTGGTTGTGGTAAAGAATTGTGTGCCCTTCCTGATCAAATCAGACCAGAGGATGAGTTGGCTACTGGAAGGCTCAGACTATGTCTTCAGCTTGATATTCTAATTATCAACAAGGCTGGGATTTAGATTTAGTAGCAGTGTCTCTACAAAGGGGTAAGAGACACTGAGAGAAGAAGTTGGAAACTAGAGTGTGAAGGAGCTGTGGAGTCAAACAACTGTAGACACATCCACAAAGCATGAGTGTACATATGAGGGGGAAACCAATAAATAAATAATGAAATCTCTTAATGGAAACCTGTTTCTAACAGAAAGCTGACTTAGCTCTGCCCGACGGTCCTTTCAGTGAAATTCATTGGTGACTGCTGCTGTTGCTTTGGCTGGAAAGGACAAATGTGAAGTGACTGCTGAAGAGCACAAATTTAGATTAGACAGAGATTCACAGAGCTGTCATGATCAGGTATCTGAAGAACTGTAAGAAAATAGCTGCCTGATGTCTCAGTCCCAGTCCCTCCTTTCTTTTTCTGAGTCCATTCATAAAATAGAAAATAAATTAACCAAACCATATTTCCAGTTAGGATGCCCTCTAACAGGAACCTTTGCTATAAAAATCCATTTGGAAGAACGAATTTGGTAATTGCTTCTAAAGTCTTGAAATGGTTTAATTAAAGTTTTCTTTCCTATACAGTAGTTTTGCCAATTTTGACATTGGACTGGGGCTATTTTCCCCCTTATCTTTTGCTTAGATTTAATAGAAATCAACACTACATTTTTTGGATCTCTGGACATAATGGGTGTGTGCGCATGTATGTGAAATACATAATTGCACTTCTTGATGGTGTTAAATCTTGAAAATTACTTATGGCAGCTCTTGTTTCATTTGTGATATTATTCCATACCTTTGTGGAGCACTCCACATATCTTTTCTGTAAGATGCTTTCTGGAGATAATTTGCCAGAGATTAATTTTTTATCAGAAATTGCAGGCAATGTTAAAAGGAGCTCTAATCAATCAAATGGCAGAAAATGCTACAATAATAATTTCATATACAATGCCGGCAAGCTGTCCCAGATATTGTATCTATCTCAGAATGTCGCTGGAGAAATTGCACTCAAAATAGTGCTGCCAGGTATTATTTAAACATGATTTTAAAATTGTTAACTTGAAATTTGATCCACCAATCTTGAATATATTTGCAAAATCCATGTTATTGTTCCAACAATGGCAAGACTCAGGATCCACTACATAATAGCACAAACCCAGGTCAACACTCAGAAGTAATGAGCCAATAACAAATCATGACAGTTATTATAAATAATAGTGAAGAGGAAAGATGAGGAAAAAATCTTAACAGTGCCCTTTTAAGTTAAATATATGATTTCACAAAGCACGCCAGGCAATACAAGCTGTCAAGAACAGAATTAGGAAACTTGTATGTAGTATTCTGTTTTGCTTCTTTTTTTGAGAGAGAGATTTTTTTTTTCTAAAAATGAAGTTTGAAGTTATCACAAAGTAAAATTTCTGGTAACACTGTAAATGGTCTGAAAGCTCTTTTGCTTTAACTTTAATTTATTGACTAATAAGGGGCTGAAGAAATAGACCAGGTGGGGTTAATTGCCATATTTAGAAAAGCCAGATTCTTTTGGCATATAATCTTGGCATTAGGTAATGAATGTAGCCTTCTTCGAGAAACCTTCTGCAGCAAGTATCTAGAAAATCTTTCTTCCCATGGAGTCAGCTGGTCTTCTAAGGGCTTGTCTTCATTGCATGGTTAATCTGGGTGATTGGAGCCCAGGCTAGCCTAGTATGGGTGTGTACATTACCAGAGCAAAGTCCTACACGTGCTACTGTTTCCTCACTCATATGTGTATGCCTGAGGTACATCCCATGTGTCTTTGTGCTGAGACCACTCCATTATTCTTTCCCACGCTATTGTATCAGTTGTGGGAAAACATGTGTCTCTTTCCAGGAGGATACTGGAGAGCTTTCAGCACATGAGTGATTTAGTTTGTATCCTCACTGCAAAGTGGATGGGTCCTAAAGCAAGTGAAAGTGGCTCTTGGGGTCTAACACCATACCCCTTCACAGGTGAGAAAGTAAGCCTGGAGTAAAAGCACCTGTAAACCTGGCTCAGAGGTTTTTCTCTATGGATCACATGTGAGGGGTGCAGGGCAGGATTAATGCAGGGGCTAAAGGGGCTGAAGCTGTGAACTCCAGCTAAAAGTGGGGTCCCAGGCTCCAGCCCCTAAAACCCCTACCTGATATAGCCCCACCCCACTCTGCTCAGCCCCAGCAGGGCTTGGAGGAGAGCTGAGAGTGCTTCTTCTCTGCCGGTGCTGGGGGTGGGCAGGGCACTGGAGCCAGAGGCCAGGATCTGCACTCTCACCCTCCGCCTAGGCTGGCTGGTCCACCCCCCTGGGGCAGGGACGGCCAGCACCTGTTCGCTCTGTCTGGGGGGGGCAGGGCCGGTTGACATACGGTGCGGCCTTCACTCCAGTGTGACCTTCCAGGGCCTGTGGGGTTGCACTGGGGGCTGTGGTGCACACCAGTCAGTCCCACTCCCAAGGGCAGACTGGTCGGAGGAAGGCCGGGCAGGAGCATCCTCTGGCCCTGAGGTGAGCATCCTCAGGGGCTCACCCCCCTGAGACAGCCCACCCGTAGGACCCTGAGTTAATTCTGCAGTGAAGACTTACCCTAAGTGAAAGCTGTCAAGAGAACACTGATGACATTTATACCATACCAGGCCAATGACTACGGGGAACTGGTTTCTATTGTGACCAGGACTGAAGTGGAGTGAGCTGGAAAATGAGGCTTAGTTGAAGTCTCACCAACAGAGAACGGCTGTTTTCAAAAAATCAATGGGCAAAATTTTCAAGTGAAGACACTGTTCATGCCCTGGTGGAGTTACAAAGAGTCACTACATTCAGGATATTATTAATTTCCAAAGTATTTTAGAAAAAATCCTTGACCTTCTACACTTGGTGGATCTTTCTCTGTGGGGGGTTGTGATAGTTCAGAGATGAGTCAAATTTCACTGAGAACTTTGAAGTTCACTGACATAGTACTTTTGTTGTTGAAATGTTTTTTGGGGAAGCTTCTGATCTCTCTGATGCCAGCCAAAATGAAGCTTATGATATCTCATTCTCCAAAGGTAATGAATGAGTTTTCTCCTCCCCCAGAGTTAAAAAACAGAATCGAAAACAAAAAGCAAGCCCACAATGACTTTGGATCAGAATGTTGCCTGTTATAACTTGATGTAGTTTTACTGAAGTCAAAATCACACAGAGCTTAATTTTGCCCTCTTCGACTCTAACCACTTGATGGCTTTTGGATTCTAATTTAATTGTATTAAAACTTCTTTGGTATGGATAGCTCATGAGATCAGGCTTGCTTTTGAAATCTCTCTTCTTTCCTGTTCTCAGCTGAGCCAGAAATATTGTGAGACAAGCACTTTTCCGCATAGTTAATTCTGAAGATTTCATTAAAGGAAAAGTACAAGAATTCTGAGTCATTACGTTTGTTAATTTAATTTTTTTAAAAAGAATAATTAGGGGATTTCTCCATGTTTAAGGTTTTAAGAACTTTAGTTTTGTCAAATTTGGAATCATGGGGTCCATTAGAATATTGGGTGTGGAGAGGGATTTTAACTTTAATTTTAGTTTTCAGTTCTAGATTGGTCAACGTGTAATTGGTTCTGGACTGAATGAAGCCTATCATTTCTGGTACACATGCAGTTGAAATCTCATGAGAACAGCAATTCCATGCATTTTTTTCTGTGGTTAGTGGATACCTCATTAGATTAGTGAATCTTGCCAATCTTCCATGGTTTTGGTTTGAAATTTCACAAAAATAGCATGGATGCACATATCAATGCCAACATATCAGATCTTGATCATTGACCTTGATTAATCTTGGAATTAAAATTCTGGCCTAAACTTTATCTAGATTCAACCTGGTTCAATTCTAATCTGGAACCACTCTTAAAACTTGCTCCTATTCTGGTCCTGAACATTGTCTCCTCCAATCAATCCCTACTATTAATTGAGAAACAGAAAGTCAAATGGTCCATCCCAGGACAGTGACACAAAAGGTCCCTTTTTTGTTAATTTAACCACTCTTTTGTTTTAAACCTGAAATACACATGAATCCTAGTTAATTTTGATTGGTAAATGAGTTTTCATGCTCATGCTATTGTCTTTGGAAGCCAAGCAACTGTGCATTACAAAATGGTGTAATGATGGTAACTGGAATGGGTTTGATTGCTTTGAAAGGAGTCACATTGCAATGGCCTTATTTCAGCAGGAATGAGATTTTAGCTGATATTTTATGATAAAGTCTAATGTTATAGTGCTACAGTAAAACAGATGCATCCGATAGACATCAGAGTTCACTGTCATTCGAATAAATAATAAAGATAATAACCCCACTAAAGCCCCAGATATGTGCATATACATCAACTATTATACTGAGAGGATGCAATGCATGTTAAAAAACAAAAAGTCAAAGGATGGCAAAAATAAATGGGATTAGTACAGATTATGACAGTCATTTGATTATGGGAGAGACATTTGCTGAGCTGCAGGTTTCTTATTATTAAACTTGACTTTTGCTTATCACCATGTCTGAGGCCTCTCTGAACTCTGCATAACCTCTTCACTAGCAGTCTTCATTGGAGTTTAAGAAGCAGTTCCCAGGAATTGCTACCCCTTCTGTGAAAACCACCTTGTAACTCAAATACACCTGCATTAGGTACTGATCTTGGAAAGTTTTATTCCCTCCACTGTGAAATGTTTAGCTCCTGAATCTCATAGCTTTCAATGAAAATTGATGGTATTTAGCATCTTCCAGGATCAGGCCATTTTACTTCCTCATTTTTTTATATTTCTATAAAGATTCAAAAACTAATGAATCAGATTCAAACTATTACACTGAGATCATCTCATCTCTAGGACTTTTTGCCAACGTGAGATTATAGGGTACGTCTACACTGGAGGCCCTGTTAAGTCGACTTAACAAGGTCTACTTAAAGTTGACCTTGTTAAGTCGACTTAGAGAGTCCACACTGAAAATTCCAGTCAACTGCCAGCATCCACACTGACAGGTGCTAGGTCAATGGAGGAGTGGTGCATTGCAGGTAGCTGTCCCACATTGCATGGGGACCTGGAGGCCAATTAGGTCGACTGAAGGGCACTCCCCATATACACTGGATTAAGTTGATTTAATAAGGTCAATTTAAGCATTGTCAGCCTTCAGAGGTGGTGTTATTAAGTCGACTTAAGGAAGCGCTTAAGTTGACTTAATAAGCGCCCAATGTGGACGCAGTGGTCTGTAGGTCGACTTAACCACCCTTACGTCGAGCTAAGGCTCCAGTGTGGACGTACCCCTGGAATGCAGTAATTCTGGAAGGGATTTAAGACCATGGTAGATAACCAAATGAACATGAGAGCCCTGAATAATGCTGTAAGAAGGCAAATATCCTTGCATATATATGTAACTTCTTAGCAAAAAGGAGTGGGGAGATGGTATGACCTCTGTATATGACATAAGTGAGTCATCTCCTGGAATACTGTGTCCTGTTTTCATGCCCACATTTCCAAAAAGAAAGTTTAAAAAATGGAGAGGATTCTAGAAAGTGTTAAAAGAATGGTTTGAGGTCTGGAAATCTTGCCTTATAATAAAGACTAAAGAAACTCAAGTTTATTTCATTTATTCAAGAGAAGGTTAAGAGGTAACTTAATTACAGCCTACATATGGAGAAAGGAATTTTGATAGTACATGGCTCTTTAATTTAGCAGAGAAAAAAAAGGGATAATGCGAAACAATGATTGGAAGCTGAAATTAAATACATCCAGACTGGAAATAAGACATACATTTTAACAGTGAGTGTAACTAATTATTGGGACAATTTACCTAGGGATATGTTGAAGTCTGTATATGAAGTCCTGATATTTTACTACAAAATATGCTGCAGCTCAAACAGAAATTATGTGGGGTTTTTTGCAGAAATTTCTGGATGGCATTTTTTAGCCCTATGTTATGCAGGAGGTCAGACTAGATGAAGTCCCTTCTAGGCTTACATCTATGAATCTATTTTATTTTTTCTTAGAAGAATAAAGCAAAAATTCAAGAGAACATGCCAGAGGGGACCAGGGAGTTCTACCAACACATTCAGTCATCTAAAAATGACTGTCGTGTCTGAATCATACAATATGACCAGCTGGTGAACTTTAGGGTTATAATGGAAGGCACAGATGGTTAATTTCTTTCCAGAGCTGTGACATATCTGACAATTATTATGGTCATTCTCTTTCCCTGCCCCTTTGTCACTGCTGCAGCACACAACCCAAAGTCAAAGCAAGTTTAAAATACCTTACGAAAGTTTACCATTCTTCTAAATATGGCTAGAAGCTTTGGTGTTCCAATTTCAGCCCCTGATGTAACCAGCGTAGGTCAGTTTCAGTTCTATCCACTTTTTCATCTCTATTTAGTACACAATTACATTGCATTGGTCACAACATAGCTGCAGCAGTTTATTAGGAGAATTAATTTTTATTACAGTGTCCCCAACCAAGATCTAGATCCCATTGTACTAGGTGCTGCACATAATGAGACAGCAAAGAGTTTGCAATCTAAATGGACAAGGAAGACAAAGAGCAGGAGAAAAGATAATTTAAGTATCCTCCTTCTACTGATGAGGAATTGAGAGATAGACAGATCCCATGACTTACTCAATGTCATACAGGAAGTTTGTAACAGAGCCAGGAATCTACAATACCTTAACCCCAAGACCATCTCTGTTGGCTGTTGAGGAAGTTAATAAATATCCATCCATTTTATTTCCATGGGTTGTTAGATGATGGAGCCCTGTGGGTGTACATTGCTTGTCTGCCCTGCCATCCTGACAGCAGCACTCCCTCTTTCAAATCCTGAGCTTGCGTTTTAAACTTTTGTGATCTGTGAAATGTCATTTTATCACTCATGCAGAAAGGCTACGTCATACTGAAGAATCTGGAGCAGTAAACATGCTTAATGCCTTCTTCACTCAACAGTCACAGATAGAAATAGAGGGGTGGGAAGGAGACAGATGCTAGCAGCTTTTTGACAGTTGGTCCCTTGGAAGTTGCATAGTTTTATATATAGCATCTGGATACATCTTTTCCTTTGCTCATACCTCTCACCAGCAAGAGGAAGAAAAAGCTTTGGATTCTGCTTAGCTGCAGCTGCTCCAGGAAAAAAGGCCCTTACTCCCAAGTTCTCAACTACCACTGATTTTGTACCATTATTTTGGATACCCAGATATCACAGTGATGGCTACTTCATATACAGCCGACCAGCCATAATAAGAGGGAGATGAAATAGATTAAATTAACTAGTGACAGTCTCAGGACTTCACAGGACTGAACAGAATGTGAACACGGCACATCCTAATTTAATTGTCCCAAAGGAAAACAATCACTCAAAAATCTTAAATATGTCAAATTTTCCTTGCCCTGATTAATGGATATGTGGATCAGACAGGATATTGTCTTTCCAAATCCATCATGCAAAACAAATGCAAAATAAAACCTTTTCAACGGTAGAAATATTCAGAAAATACTCCCCCTATTTCCATTTTGTCCCATCCCCCCCTAAATATTCTTGATATTTCTAAGCAATCCAGAAGCAGGAATCCTGGAAATTTCACACAAAATCCTGATCCCCATATAGTTCTGCAGACTCCAAAAAATATAGGCACTGCAAAGAAGCACACATTTGAGAGAATATCCAAAATGACTTTTGTAATTTCAGAATCTTTAGAGATTCACTCAAATAGCCACTGTCAGCAAGTCAACTGTGCATATTTCTGCCATTATTATACAGCTTATGCATGCTTCAGGCAGTGGTTAAAAAGAGTCATACACAGTGATTTTTCCTCCATTGCTAGTTGCTACAAATCTTTGGGGAGATGACACGGAGGTGAACCACAGCTCTCAAATTATCTGAGCTCTCCAAAGAATAGCTTTGGCTCCAAACATTATCTAAAACTAGAGTTGGTCATGATCCTTTGCAGGGATTAATTCTTCAACAAATTTGGTGCTTTTTTTCTCTTCGCCAATTAATTTGTAAACCAACAGAATTTTTCTGAATGTTTGTTTCTGTTTGAAATTACTCTAACATTATGCAAACAAATTTCAGGTTATGGGGCATGTAGAATGTTTACTATTAAAAAGGTTGCTGATTCAATAGTCAAGCTAAGAGATTAGTTTACTGAGGTCAGATACTACTGTCCCCTAATTGTAATTCTGATATGTTCCTGTCTGCAAAACTATGCAGATTCATAAGCAAACAAGAGTATCCACACAGATAAGGGTATCCATCCAAATGTCTGTGTGAACTTGAAACCCTCCTCTTCTGAATTTTCATGAGCAGAAAATAAATGAGGGTTGCAAATACCTTTGAATCTAATTCACTGATTTTACTCACTGAATCCTTGTATTTAGCCAGTTCTTCCTAGGACATTAACAGGCATTATGATAATTGTTGGTACCATGATAAGTAGATGGTAATTTTCCTAGTCTGCAGCATAAATAAAAAATACACACATTTGTGAGAAGGTGGGGAAAGTGGGTCATAAGCCTTTGTGTAAAGGTACAAAGAAAAAGAATGGAAGTCACACACATATCACCAACACAACTGTAAAAACAGTGTTACTTGAATGTGAGTCTGCGAAGCCTGACCCAGCTACCACTCCCATATCACCACAGACAGCCACATCCAAGAAGCACTGTGGAAATTAGGCACCACAGGAAGTACCACCCAGAGAGTCCAGAAAGATGGCACCTTGAGACCTTCTGATTGGCCCATGCTCACTATTTAACTCTGCAATTCACAGGAAGCTGCCTAGGCAACCACACAGGCTTCTGGCCTGCTGCCACTCCAAGCCTCACCTGACTTTGATATCTAGTCTCTGACTCAGGTCTGACTCTGGCCCTGATTCCAGCCTGATAACTACAGTAGAATCTCAGAGCTGTGAACTCATTGGGAATGGAGTTGTTCATAACTCTGAACAAAACATTATGATTGCTCTTTTAAAAGTTTACAACTGAACATTGACTTACTATAACTTTGAAACTTTGCTATGCAGAAGAAAAATGCTTTTTGATTTGCCTTTTCTTTTTTTGTTATGTCTCTGCTGCTGCCTAATTGTGTACATCTGGTTCCAAAGGAGGTGCTTGGTTGACCGATCAGTTCGTTACTCTGTTATTCATAATTCTGAGGTTCTACTGTACCTCTGTTTTCCACTTCTGGCCTAACTCTGATCCTTATTATTGCCTATCAATTCCAGCCCTAGAAATTATTCTGATGCCTGATTGCTGACTACTGGCTTGTGGTTGTCTTGGTTAGTGGACACCAACCCCAGCCAAGACCACTAGGCTAGAATGCCTATGACCTGGTCTCTTACAAAAATAGAACCAAACTCTTACTCCTATTGCAACCCACCCTCTTTTCTGTAGTTTGTTTGCTGGACATGTGATAATACTATTCATTTTAGTGCTTTTCACAGGTTTCACTGGAATTCTGAACTTGGGAATACTTATTCAAGGATATCTGAAAGAATGAGCATCAGTGATGAACTCTCGGTGTATCCTCAACTCATTCTTCTTAGCCATACCCAGTCCTGCATTTGTTTTCTCAGAAGAATAAATCCCAACAGCTTGAAACCACTGTCACCGTATGTTTACACTCATTGCTGCTCAATGATGCCTCATCCTCCTTTTATTTTCTCTACTTGCTTTGCATACACTCCTCATTCCCTTCCCACAGGTCCTGAAACAATAGACTTTGCAGTCTATGATGTCTATACTAGAGACAAGAGAAGGAAGACGATGACATAGAAATTATAGGGTGTACAAAAAAACCTGTCAATTTTCAACAAACAGTATAATATATAAAATTTTCCAAGGTGAGATACTTCATTAACTGGTGTTAAAGTGAAAAGAATCTATCAATTGTTACCCCAAACTGTTAAAAAATACCATAGTTTTGCAAAAAATCCACAAACATTAACATCCACAAAAATGTGAAGAATTTGCACTACGAAGAACCCTCAAATCACTTGAATTTCTCCAAAACTTTAATGTTGCTCCTTTAGAACCACCAGGAGAACAATGATAACTCCTAAGAACTTTATCCATGCATCGCCCAGGTTCATCTTGTTAGTGACCACAAAAATGTTCATACCTTACTTCCATCTAAATGAGCCCCTATGATGCACTGATTTGCTTGTCACCGAGTTTTCTGGTTATGTAAGTTCTACTACGTATTTTTGTCCATACAGAATGGGCTTCTCATTTAGAGATATGCGAATGCACTAGAAAGAGTTCTAAAAGATATTAAAAACAGAGTGAGATAATAAAGGTTTAGCTTGAGGATCTGCCCATCTGAATACCTGCCCAGTACCCAACAAAAATCAGTTATCCAACCATGTTGATGTTAGTAAAAGTTTCAACAGATGAAAAGGAAGACATTGGCTGACTGAGCGAGCTAACCAATTGAAGGTTTGCCTGTCAGTACCGACACACTGTCTCACACCAGAAAATTTTCTGTCTGAATAACTTACAGCTTGTTTGTGCATAAATATAGAGATATTATTATTATTACGTTGTTGCTATTTTTTGGTCCCTCAGGCTTTTAATAACCCCCTTCTCTTTCACATACCCTTTCCCCTGGGACCATTTAATTCCATCCTCCCCCTTATATTAGGAAGAAGTTGAGGCTGATTAGTAGCTCCACACTTCACTATTACGTTACTGAAGCTTTTATTAATAGTGGGAAAGGTAACGAAGGAAGTAGAATATTATAGATGGCCTCTAAAGGGATCATTCTTTTCAACTTGCAGTGTGATAAAACTTCAATAGCCGTGGGATGATTGTTTTTTTCTCATCAACTTCTTTCTTTTCATATTCTTCAGGAATTAGATTTTTTTCAGGAGTTTATTCCCTCCCACCCCCCCAAATGCACAGTGTATTTTGGAGAAAGCCATGAGAAGGAATGTTATGGACAAGGGAGGCCTTCTAAGGTCCCTTAGTAGAAAATGCTATAGGAATTAAAAGCACCAGGCACTGATAGACTTTGTTTCACCATTTTTCAGGACTCAATTGGCTGCTTGCACTCTTCTGATACAATTAACATTTGATGTGCTATTAATTTCAGTATCTGTATCAATTTGCTTGCTGAAGGGTTAATTTATATTCTTTGCTCACACAAAGGGAGCCTGCATTACTACAGATGAAGTTGAACCAGAACTGGAAAGTTTGGATTCGGGGGTGGGGTGGGGGATAAGCCTCAGGAGCCTATCTGACCACAGAGAGAGGAATGGATCACCCTCTTGCTCCTCAGCTTCTATTTTTAAAATCAAAACTAAGTTTCTGCTTTAGAGGAGCTCCCTTATCTTAATTTTTTAATACAAATGGAGTGGCTATAAAAAAGTGTTTTAAACATTGAGGAAGAACTTAGCCCAAACTGGAATTTAAGATTTGAATCTATGCCCCTGCCCACACCCACAAACCTTGGGCAAATTCAGATTTGGATGTGAACCTTGTTGTTAAGACCCTTCCCGCTCCAGAAGAATTTCCCCAGTTTAGTGCAGAGGGTAATGTACATCTTGATCTTCCTTATCCCATATGGAGTAGATAGATATTCAACTTAGCTGAGAGGGGGAAGAAGATGAGGCTGCAATCTATAGAGTTGGGAAGCATGCTTCAAATATTTTGTCCTTTTTCCTCCCTCCCCCCAATGACTGAGAATATTTTTTAAGAGGGGTTCAGTGGGCAAATCCAAACTCAAATTCCTTCCAGCAGCCTAGCAATATGGGTTATGGAGCTCGGGGCTCTTCTAACCTCACAGAAATAAACAATATTTTATAACATATGATCACAACACAAATATTATCAAACTCAATGTTATGTTTACATTTGCTGAATCAGAACTCCCAGATGTGTCAGGTTTGGTCTAAGATAGCAGAATGTGGTCAGCTTGGAGAAAGTGGCTTCATTGTTGTGTAGTTATGTAAGACCAAGAATGAAGCTTCATGTCGCAAGCAATAAATTATTTAAATCATCTTTTTCCCAAGGAACATTTTTAAAGAAGTCTTTGTATTGCTAAAGATCTTCCAGAACATTAATTGCTTTTTGAAAGTCAGTCTAACAAAGAGAGGCATTGTTGGAATCAAGGTCTATGATATGTCACTGACAGTTCATCATTAAATGAACATCTTCTTGGGTTTGAAAGACCGAGGGGATAGTGACTGGGGAATGATCAAATGAACAACCAAAGTGAATATGCAAAAATACATTAAAACACCCACGTTCAGCCAAGATAGCAAATAGCAGCAAACATCTTCCAGTTACAGAGGAGGAGAGCATGTATTCAATGACCATGCAGACAGATGTAGACAGATAAGACTATTTTAGGACTGAGCCATAGAAATTTGCAGTGAGGTTTGCCTTCACATGCAGTGGAATGAAAGCCTAATGGGCACATGGGACAGCTCAGGAGAATACAACCCTACAGAGGTTTATGAGACAGATTGAAGAAATGTCTATGCCAACTGCATGTTACCCTTTTTCACCGGGGAGGAAAGAAACGTGAGTGCACTTAAGTCCAGCACTCACCTTGTCAGCTTAAAGTAGCTCATATCTCAGTAAGAGAGGAAAAAGCCTTAGAGAAGTTCTGGGTTTGATTTAGATAAACAGGTCGGGTAAAATATACTGTGATGTATTTTGCTATTTCACTGTTATGATTTTGATCATTATTTATACTGCCCATAGGACCACTGTGCTAAGTGCTGTATATGCAGTCCCTCTCCCAAAGAGTTTGCAATCTATTTAGATGGAACAGACAAAAGGTGGGAGGAAAGCACTGTTATTATCCCCATTTTAATGATGAAGAACTGAGGCAAAGAGAGTTTATTAAATGTTTGGTGCAAGGTCAAACAAAGTCTGTCACAGATGCAGGAATTGAATCTGTAGCTCCTGAATGGAGGCCAGCACCTCAACCGCATGGCCAGCTTTCTGCATATCTACATTTCTAGGAATGTGCTTCCCATAGAGGCAAATGCCATTTAATTAAATTGTGCTGATGCAGCCTAGGAGATGGCAGACAGACTGCGCTGTCTCTTGCAGAGACTACCCTTGTTTTTCTTGTGTTGGTTTCTGTTAAATTACAATAAAAGTCAGTGAGAATGGACTCATATGGTTCTTGTTTGGGTGTGTAGAAATATAACATAAGGTTTCTGGAATAAAAACTGCGGGGGGGAGGGGATTTACAAGATGTCTAATTGTTGTATTTGGCCAAATACTGAATGAGTGAAAATGGTATTTAGCTGATTGTGATTATCACCCAAAGAGTGGCTAGAGGAACAAATGACAATCAGTTGTCCTGTATTTGATTAGTAGCTGGACCAGGATATGACTAACCATTTAAACCATATAAACAAGTCAGTTAAACTCAGAACCACCCAAAGCCAAATATAGTGCTATTGGATATCATTTCGGGGATAAATTTCCCAATAACCCCATTATGCTTCAAGAGAAAGTATATCCTTTTTTATGTTTCCAAACTGTCCTCAAAGAGACCAGAGTCAAACTTCATTTATTTTAAGATATTTGCAAATTCCTGCAGCAAATTATTCAGGGGTGTCAGATTATTCAAATAGTGAATTTCATGGTCAAATATATCACTTAAAGATTGCAGTGTGCTTTAAACTACACACACTGAGAAGGAGAAATAGGACAAGTGGGCATTCTAGTAGCCTGCAGCCTCCCCTGTGTAATAATATGGTCTGATAGTAGGAGAGGGATGCAAAAGGAATAGCAGTGACATGGAGTGGGAAGGAAGGGACTCAGGTGGGATGTTCTGACATGAAGCAGGCAGAAGGAGCAAAGAACAAGGTGTGGGGGTTCAATGTGACCTAACGAATGCATAACATTGTTCCAATCACTGTTATGGCACTCCCAGAACTCCCCAAAGGGGAAAAGGGGAGTAGAAAGTGCTCAGCTAGCTATGTACAATGGGGAGGGGATGACACCTCTTCCTAACTGTTTGGCTCCAAAAAAAGGTTTGAAAAGTATTTAGCCAAATCTGACTATAAACATTTTGGATGGAATTTGGCTGAATTGATGAATCAAAGAAAGGAAAACAGTTAACTTTTGTGGGCCATGGAGGCTGAGATTCAAACCTGTGTGCAGATATCAACTTCACAGCTCTCCCCTGTCTCTGGAATTGAGCACCCCTGAACTTTTAGGGAGCTTGAAATCTCGATACAGCAGTGCAGTTTTGGACCCCTCTGAAACCGAAGCCAATTTTTGATTAAAGATTAAAACACAGTCTCCTTGGATCTACATACCTAGGCAATTAAACAACCCTATCACATGTGGGAACTCCTCCCATTTATGGATAAATCCTCACAACACCCCCTGGGAGGCAGAGAAGTATGGTTACCCCCCTTTATTTTTTAAAAAACAATTTGGACGCTGAGGCACAAAGGCTTTGTCTACACTTGTTAATTTAAGTGGACTTAGCATGTCCACACTCAAAAATTAAGTCAACTTAAAGGGGACCCTGCCAAATCGACTTAAAGTGTCCACACTGGACGCCTAAGTCGACTTGTAGGGGCTAGGTGGACCTGGGACAGGTCCACGGTGGCAGGGAGGGCATCCCTTGCCAAGTGCCCAGGGGCTCAGCATTTGACCCATTGTACCTGGGTACAATGGGGGCTGAGCCGGACAGGGACACTGGCAGGGCATAGGGGCAGGGTGGGCAGGGCTGTGTCCTGCCCTGTGGGGGGGGGGGGCACACCAGGCTCTGGCTGTGCCAGCCACCCTGGCAGGGAGGGCAGTGGGGGAGCTCTGAAGCCCTTTAAGTCGACTTAAAGTCGACTTAGGGCTACTCTGTGTCCACACTGGCAAAGTCAACTTAGTCAGCAAAGTCGACTTAAAACGAGGTTTAATAAAGTCGACTTTAATTTTCCTTAAGTCGACTTAAGCAGCTGCTTAAGTCGACTTAAGGAAAGTGTAGTGTGGATGCAGATTAAATTAAGTCGATTTAAGCAAGCTTAAGTCGACTTAATTTGTAAGTGTAGGCTCACCTAAAGAGACTAAATGATTTACAAGGTCACATGCAATGACTAAGACCAGAGTTGGGAGTACAGTGCTTTAACCACAAGACTATTCCTTCTCCCAGGATGGGAATAAAATTTGCTTTCTGTTATGTATATGTTTATTTAAGAATCACCAGTATGACTCTGAGGTGTCAGTGAGGTTGCTATGGTAACTTTTCAATCTTTATTGAATATCACTGTGAAATGCTACACATAATAACTACACAAATGAGAGATTTTTGGAATGATGTTAACAGCCATGTTTGCGTTTTGGCATATGCGATGGATTTGTGGCTTGAGCGATAACATACACGATAATTATATAACTCACACTCAGATGGGGAGCTGGGATTAAAACCCAGGGTCTTCAGCTCTAAACACCAAAACAGCCAACATTTTTTAACTTGAGTGCCTAAGGCTAGGCACTCAGTGCTCTGTTCACAGCATATGAACAGAGAAGTTGGATTAAAAACAAACCAAAAAGCAGTACTCTTTCTGGACAAGTATTATGCAATGCAGTATTTTCTGAGGGTGGTCATGAACCTGATTGCTCCTTTTATAGACCAAGATCTTAACCTGGCTCTACATCAACTGTATCCCAATAAGGCTCCTGGTCTAGATCAGTGGTTTCCAACCTTCTTGGCTCAAGGGCCACAAATATCATTTTTACAACCCTGAAGGGCCATTAGCCTCTGCTAGCAGGCAACCCCTGCCCCCGCAGCCAGACAGAAAGAGGAGGCTGCCTCCTTGTTGATCTCCTGTCTCCCTGGCTGCAGCAGGGGGTCCTATAGCTCCCGTGTGCTCCACCTGGGTCCCTAAGCAGGGGTATGGAAGATCAGTGCTCCCTTCACTCTGGCTTCAACAAGGACCCCAGTGGCTGTGGACCTAAGTGGAGAGCTTTGCCATGCTCCCAGCTACAGACAGGGGAAGGGGAGTGCTGATCTCCCATTCCTAGATGTTAGGGTCAGTGGCCGGAGCAGTGAAGCAGCCAGGAGCCTGCCTGCTGCCAAAACAAGCCAATCCACAGGGTTTTGTTTGGCAGGGGGTCTGTGCTGCTGCCACAAATTGCAGTGGCAGGGGACCTAAAGGGTTGTGTTGCCGCCGAAACGCCCAGCAGCAGTGGCTTTCTTCCGGTGGCGAGAGGCTGCTGAAGTTTGAGCCGCAGCCAAAAGCCCTGGTGTCAGTGGTTTTTTTCAGCAGCAAGGAGCTTCTCTGCTTTGTGCTGCCACTGAAAGTCTCCCAGCGGCGAGGGTATTTTTCAGTAGTGAGGGGCTTCTGTGTCATGCACGGTTGGGCATGCTGCCAGCTGTGTCGCAACACAGAAAATGTTGAGAAACCCGGACCAGAGAATGGCCTCTGTAGCTACAGTAGGCTAGAAGTTATAAACCATCCTCCGGACGCTGGGTTGGGCACGCTTTTACCACATGGGTTATTGTCTGCAATGCTGTGTTATGGCCACAGTGTGGGAAGGAATCCAGGCCAAGTCATTGAGTAGTTGTGGCAAATCTGGATGAACCAAGGAATAGCCTTTTGAGTGCAGTCCAGGATTTGAATCAAGTGGACAAGGAGGCAATTGTAGCAAAGGACTCCTGAATTTATTTAGTCTGTTTGACTCTTTACCACTCTGTAAGGAAGAAGCGTTCAGTGATGGTACTGATCATCCAGGCAAGGTAAAGGCAAGGTATAAGAGAGAGAAAGACAGGTGCGCGGATTGGATAGTGAGCTGATCTAAGATTTAATACAGCACAGACATAAAGATTTAAAGGAGATGAGAGGACTAATGCGTGACTGACCTAAACTTTTAAGAATTTTACAAATTTGCCTACTCCCACACCCTATACTTATAAAGAGAAGGCCTGACTAGAATAGCACCTTCTTTTCTCTCTATATATGTCTACTAGTGGATATGTACACACACACACATATATACACACTCACCACCCCCATCTTCCCTATGCAATCCCTCTGTGTCCAATGAGGTGGCAAAGAATTTATCTTTAAAAAGTAAATGGTCAAAGGTAACTTGGTCCATGGTGTTCACTAAATGAAGTACGCTACTCTGGGTGGAGACAGGAAGAAAACATGAGAATCAAATTTAGCTCTGGTCTAGGTTGGCACAACTCTACTTAATTCAATGAAAAGGTACGTGCTTATATTTGGCATGAGTTTGGCCCAAGGGCAGAGAGGGAAGAAGTCAGTTAGCGAGTGAAGATAGAAAGGCCTGGATTGTGACTTCCAGACACAGCACTGTAAAAAGTGATCAACAGAACTGTAGGCAGCGTGGGTCAGTAAACAGGGCAGTGACTCAGGAGTCAAGATACCTGTGGTCTGATGCTAACTACCCCTCTGATTTACTGTGAGATATTGAATTAGTCATTACTCCTCTCTGAGTCATGGTTTCCTGCTCTGTATTACAGGGCTGATAATAATACTGCCCTTCTTTAAAAAACACTTGGAGAGCAAGAGATGAAATTGAAGAGCACTATGCATTTGGGGTCAGGAAAGGATTTCACCCACCTCCAAAGCTTATTGTCGGGGAGATTTGGGATCAGATGGACATAACCTGCATCAGCTACTTCCTATCATTGCAGTGGGGGGGGGGGGCTCAGCGTTTTCTCTTGTCTATTGTGTTTCTGTTTTGGAGGTAATATTTGAGAAGCCTTGGCTAATTGGACAAACCGATTCTGTGTCTTTAGATGAGGGGCAGCTGTCGCATCATCTGCCTGACAGGTCTTCAAACGTTGTGAATAAGAAGCTGATTATATCTCAAATGGTTGCTTTTGTGAAGTAGCCCATGTTCTCACCGGCAGCTGCCAGCAGTTCACTTGCTGGTTAAAAAAAATTAGATCATTCCTAATTAATGCAACAGTGGAATTAATTTTTGCCTCGAGTCTTGTCCTACAATAACTTTCTAACTGGCAGCACTGCCACCTTCATAAAGCCTTGCTTATGCTGTTAAAAATAGACACTAGATGGGAATCAGAACCTTCAAACATTTGCTGTAGCTGGCACTCATGCAGTGCAGGTAAACAGGGATTAATAGAATTCTACCCTAATTAATTCCTGTTGACGCACTTTGGGATTGATCCTGCAAGGCACTGAGCATGCTCATGCCTCTGCTCACAGGAGTAGCTCTCCTTCATGCAAAGAGGTTCTCTAGAGACTACTTGTGTGCAAGGGTTTGTGGGATCAGGCCCCCAATGCTGACAGGTACCTGGTTCTCTTAGAAATGTTGTTTTCAAGTTCCCATTATTGATTTAGACCCAATAACATTAAGATTTTAATTTACTTTGATGCTTTTTGCTTATGTGACAATTGCCAATAAAAGAGCAGAAGCCATTCTAAACAAAGCTCTTCTTTTGGGTACCACAGGAAACCCAACAAAGCCAAAGAGGGTAGCTGGCATAAACCCAAATAAAATGAAATATGTATATTTTTATTGTGATTGGGCTCATAATAGCTAAATCTAATAACAGATCATTTTTCTGAGTAAAAATCTCCCTAATTCTCATTTTACGTTAGCTTTACACATGTACAACTCCGATGATTTCAGTAGAATTGCTCCTAATTCTCACTGGAGCTTAACAGTGAACTGGGCATCTATGTTTTGCTGGATTACATAGGGCACAATCCCTCAGAATGTAAACAGGAAAAACATCTCTACTTTAGTGGGGATTTATGGTTGATTGCTCTCAGTGGAACTTGTAGAAAGCGATCATCTCTTGAGAATTAGGCCCTGAATAACAGTGATAGGATGGGACATGAAGGAAAATTAAACTATTTTCAGAACATGCAGTTCCTGGGAAATTCATTTTATTTACAATTATTTAGGCTACTTTCAAACCTCAGTGTATGCCACTGAATCCAAGTTGTTTCTAAGATATTTCTAATTATTTCTATATATTTGAACTTCTATTGTTGGCTTTTCATTATAGTGGGTCAGAGAAAATGTTGCAAAGAATATGAATGCTTTAAAATGCAGAATCCAAGAACTACATTTCTATTTAATAGACTAGGAAAATTATTCTATTTTAAAATATTTTTATACAGTTGTATCTAGTGCAGCTGCTGGTCCCTTAAATAAAGGAGATTAATTAAATATTGTATCCTATTTTCCTTCCACATAAGGTTGGAGGATCTAAAAAGTAATTGTGTCACCATGCACAGGGACAAGTGTTCCATGTGCTGACTACAAGAGGTTTCAGACTCTGAGAATTTATAGATTCCAACTCTGAAGGGAGCAGAATAGTCATATCTAGTCTGACTTCCTGCAAAACACAGGCCCAGGACTTCCCTGAAATAATTCCAGTTTGAACTAGAGCAGATCTTTTAGGAAAACATTCAGTCTTAATTTAAAATTTTCCAGTGATGGAGAACACATCACAAACCTGTGTATATTGTTCCAATGTTTAATTACCCACACTGTGAAAGATTTGCAACTTATTTCTAGACTGAATTTATGTAGCTTTTAGTTACTGAAAGAACAAACCAGATTATTCTAAAGTATCATTACTTGTTTCCCAACTATTCTGAAGTCTTTTCTTTCTAATTAATTGCCAAGTATTTTCTCACTGCTATTCATCTCCCTTTTCACATGATGCAGCTTCCATCCTCAAGATGTCCCAGTGGTGGGAAGAAAAATGTAGTTGGATGGTTCGGGCCTATTCTAGGGAAATCAGAAGTGATCACTGCAGGTAAAAGGAAAATAAGCTCTTTACTGACATCACTATGACTAATCAAAGGCTTTCAGCCTCTGAGCATTCAGGTCCATTTTTGCAAACCTTTGCACACACATATCATATTACACGCAGAAGTAGTCCTCTTGAATGAGTCTGCTTATACAAGTAAAATTGCACACTAGCACTACTAGCAAGAGCAAAAACCATGATGGTAAGAAGCCTAAAGATTGCTCTGGACTATTACATAAAAACAGCCATAGTGAGTCAGACCAATGGTCCATCTAGTTCAGCATCCTGTCTTTCAACGAAGGCCAGTGCCAGATGCTTCAGAGGAAATGAACAAAACTGCGTTTCAGGTGACCTATCCCCCACTTCCAGCATCTGGCAGTCAGAGGCTTAGGGATGTCCTGAGCATGGGATTACACACCCATGACCATCTTGCTTAATAGCCTTTGATGGACATATCTTCCATGAATTTCTGTAATTCATTTTTAACGCAGGTATGCTTTTGGCCTTAACTAACCCCAGTGAGTGGCAAATGAGTTCTACAGGTTGATGGTGCTTTGCATGAAGAAGTACTTCCTTTTGTTTGTTTTAAACGTGCTGCCTAGTAATTTCATTGGGTGATTCCTGGTTCTTGTGTTATGGGACACACATGGCCTAGTCCTCTAGACACATACACACCTACATGATTTTCCACAGAGTTGTCGTCATGTTGACCTCAGTGCTGAATGCAGCAGAGAACTGCATGTGGGGTAAGAGACAATGCAGAAGAGGGTCTTACCTTGAGAGGTACCCTACATCATAAACTCCTACTGAAGCCACTCTCACTGAATGAGACTTTGGGACAGATTTCCTTCTCCATCCAGATAATACTGCATAGGAACATGGGGTCAAAGCCAATTAAGGTTCCCTCATTCTTTAAAATGCAAAACAAAACAAATTTTCATGGCTCTAGCCCTAATATATCTTAGAGCAGACTAAGGGTTGATCTAGTTCAGTGGTTTCCAACCTTTTCAGTAACATGGCACACTTCAATGAGACAAACAATTCCATGGCACACTCACTTTTTTCAGCTGAATTGATTGCTCATGAACATCACATTTACTATGGTTACAGTCTTACTAGAGAGGTTTGCAACATAGTGCATACAACAAGCTAGAGAAGGATCAAATGCATTACTGTTTCAAATACACCGGAAAAAAATATACGTCATATCAATTTTGCCCTTTGGCCATCTGCATTTAGAATGTTCAGGTTTTAGAATTGAAAGATGGATACCTCCCTTTTAATTTGATGATTCATTTTCACGAGTTTTATGAGTTGTAATTTTGGTTGGATAGAATATTGTTTCAGAGGAAACAATGTTTGTTTTACATTGATTTTCATTATCTTTGTACAAAATTTCATGGCATACTTGGACAATCTCACAGAACATCAGAATGCCATGGCAGAGTGTTTGAAGATCACTGCTCTAGATTACGACATCGATAAAACCATGTGCTACTTGAGAATTGGTGTAGTTTAACTCTGCTCTTCTCTATCCCCTCTGTCTATCTTCCTCTTTTGACATACCTCCTAGACAAGTTAGGGGAGAGAATTGGGTCCTCTGGCTACCTGGCAGCTGACAATTACCTGAGGGAATTAACTTCAGTGCAGAAAGAGAGCCTAAGGCATTACATTTTACTTTCTCTTGGCTTGATCTTGTTGTCCCTCAGGCAAAGTTCCCACGGCTCTCTGAGAGTGTTATCTGCATAAGGGTGCAGGTTTAGGTCCTCTATTTGGCTGTTTTGTTCATGTTTAATAAGGTTATTCAAATGTATCTCTGCTGAGTCAATGCTGCAACAATAAAACCCGCTCAAATGTGCATTTAAAAGAATGACATTTAACAGAGACGTTAGCTCCAGGAAAGGAACAAATGTTAAAATAAATAATGCTGTAAGCACATAAATTGCTGTAAGCCTGACTTTTTCTTAGCTCTTGCCTTATTTAGAAGTTAATTCATAATGAAGTTGTAATCTTTATTACAGGAATATTAATAAGGCTTTCTGTGTATATGTTAATATTTCATTCCATACTTTTCTTGTCTGTGTGAAATAATGGAATTTATGGAACCTGGGCTTTGATGACTGACATCTCTGACTTTTAACAAGGTTGCAGGGGAAAGAAAAGTTATTGTTTATTAGTTTACATCAGTGATTTTCACTCTTCTTTTCATTTGTAGACCTCTAAAAAAAATTTCAAATGGAAGTGCAGACCCCTTTGAAAATCTTAAACTTAGTATGCAGTTCCCCAAGGGCCTATGAATCACAGGTTGAAAACCACTGTTCTATGGTAAAGACAGCCTTTCGTGGACTCCTTGGGGGGCCGCAGCTCACAGCTTGAGAACCACTGGTCTATATAAATAGCAAAGGGAACTACTAGAAGAACACAAGTGCATTTAAATGACACCTCTTATACTGCTCAGACCCTTGGAACACAATAAGTGGATCATCAGGGCTGAAGATAAGTTTCAAGGCTATTGTGAGGCACGACAGAGTTCATTTTTATTGACTAAACAAATCTATTTGGATAATCTTTTGTCTTTTTCCAGCAAAATCAAGGTGCGTTTATGAAGTCCCTATTCACCAATAAACAGGCAAAAAAAAACCCTTGAAATTACTTTTGCCAGTTGTGGAAATATCAGCAAATCATCATGATTATATATAAATACTATAGGGAATGTGCAATCAAGCAATGAAGAACAGACCCCTTTTGATCTGATCAACGGCTGTAGAAATTTACAAAGAGTTCAGTCAGAAATGTTGCTGAGCTTATTTTCATGACTTTAGCAAGGGCTGGAGAAGGGAGCACCTTCCGCAAAGTAGTCAGCACTTCTCTGGAGCAGGCTCTCTTACCATTGCCTGTGAGCCTTTGATCACTTTCCCAAATGCATTCATTCCACAGCTACTTTTATAAACTCAAACTGCCCTCACGCATTTGCAACAACTTCAGAGTCATCCTCCCATGGGTGACTATGTGATTCTTTTTATTGACCAAAAGGATGCACTCTCAGTATTCTATAGGAAATAGCCAACTAGCCAAGTCAAAGTTAGTTCTTTTCTATGAGAAAAGAAATACTGTTCCCAGTGCTTCCAACAGTGATTGTACTTATGTGCCCTTCCTCCTCTTTATCTAAGAGGGAGGGATAGTACTGTCCTGCATGTATTGCATATTTCCAAGTCCCATGTAGTAGCATAGTTCATTGAACTCAAAAACAACTATGGATTGAAAAACAAACGTGCCTTGCTATGGGTGTTGTCTAATGTAAACAATACAGCACATCAGCCAAATAAACCTCTTTAATGGAGGGAGTGCCCTCATTGTGTGTCTCATGGGGTGCTGAAGAGATCATCAGCCCTTAAATAATACGGACCCTTTCTTATGTTCTCTTATGAACATACCAATATTTCTGGAAGCTGCCATAGTTCAGCCCTGCACAGAAGCTTAGGCTATGTATAACCTCAAAGATGCTTTAAAACATTCAGGAACTTGCAAAATTAAGGCAGGTGTTCCAACCATAGCTCACATAGTCACGTCTTTTTAAATCCCTTTACTGCAAATTGAAGACGGAGCACGAGCTTTACCCATTCTGTCAGTTTGTGTCACAACAGTGCCATTTACTGAACATAGCGTTCAAGGTTTTAGGATTTGCTTGGCTGGTAGCTCAGGCATAAAGTCTCTCTGAGGGCCAGGAAGCAGCAAATAGGATGGTGTGAGACTTCTGTGAATGTTGACAATTTGGCAAGTTGTCCGGCAAGCTGTGTTTGCATTTTCAAGTGTAAGCAGGTCTCTTTGAGGAAAGATCATCATGCCTGCTATGTTTTCCCCTTGTTGCAATTAACTGGGAGGAGAACACAGCTGTTCTGCAAAAGAACCACATCAAATTGAGAGATGTAAAATCATTAGGGTAGCTTTAATTAATTTTCTGCACTAAATTAAATAACATCATTATATTGCAGCACAGAGCAGGAGTCTCTGAACCTACTCAGCAAAAATAGTCCCTAGTGGACATTCCTGATAGTCAAGCATTTGACTCCATCTTTTACACATCTTTGTTAAGAATTTAGGGACAATTTTGATGAGTCCTTAGACTGAAAAATGTTTGCCTGAACATACATTTGTGAAAAGTCCAGTGCATTTTTTCTGCTTATTTCTCTCTTGATTGGTCCCTAATTTCTTCTTATTGATGCTAGTGGAAGTCAATGTATTCTCACAGGTCCCATCTTCTGGGTGTGTGTGTGTGTGTAATGAATTATATATATATATTATTCTGATACCTATCTATAAGAGCTACAGTAGCTGAATCTGATCTGCATAGTCTGTTTGCACCAGAAAAAAAAGTTTGTTAATTCCACTGTAGGCTATGGGCCCAATTCTGACCTCAGTGACACGAACAGAAGGAATTCCACATACCCTTCCTCAGAACTATATTAAAAATGCCTATGGTCCAGGCTATCCTAAGCCCTGACAGTTGTGAACCTCAGTGGAAATGCATGGCTGTAGAAAGAGAGGACCCAATTTTTGCAGTATAGATGAAGCCTTCAAGTGAAATTCAGTCCCCTGCAGAAGGATGATGTTATACTCTTCACATCACAGGGGGAACTGTACCCCCATGTAGGCTGGCATATAGGGAACTTGCTGGGAGCTACTGCCTACATAATTATGCTCTGATGAAGTTACACATATTAAATTTGGCCCAGTGACTTCAGGACCAAGCCCTGGGTCTGTGCAGTGTGTGATCATAGATTATTCAAATAGTTTTCAGCTGCATCAGAGGCTTTTGTAAGTTATAATTTATAACCCACTTATGTCACCGTACTATTCACCATGAAGATTGGTGTAACCACTGCTGAAAGCAGAGGAAAGAGACAATCCTTTCAGCAGAAATCTCCCTCACCATGATTCAAATATGACTAAGCAAGCTCCCTACCCTATGAAACTGGGGTCAGGAAGAGTGCAATTTTTGGTATCTATTTTTTAAGCCAGCCTGTTCAGGGTTAACACATAAGATTCATATAAATAGCACAGATAAATGCTCTTGTTCTTAAAATGCCACAAAATTTCACTGGAGGTGAGCCCTGAAAAATCAAAAGAAAAATAGCAGCTGATGTTTTGCTGAGAGCTGGAAAGTCAGTGTTCCGAAAGACAGTGGCAGAGGAAAAGCAAAAACAAATAAATAAATAAAGGAAAAACCTACAGTCCAACTGTTCTGGATTTTACAGTGCAAATCTTTCCAAAGCTGACACACTCTCGGTGACTGCTGAAAAGGATTTGTAATGGATTGTTAGTAGGATCTATTTTCCTCCATGTAGATGAAAATACGAAATCATTTGCTGTCACTGTGAAGTCACCCTTGCAGAGCAAGCCAAGAGGAGCTTCCAGAACTGCTCGGAGTGGCCATGCTTCATTGCCTTGCAAGTTAATTAGCTAAAGGATGCTGCGAGACTTGCCAGTGCAAAAATCCTTGCAGCTGAGGGCTGCTCTGAGTCAAATGCATCACCAAGAATGCTCAATATAACTTCTAGAATGCAGAAGAAAGCCAGGCATAAGAATTGCCGTGCATTGTTCACTGCCTCCTAGAGGCTGTTTGGTTTGCACCACAAATAGGAGAACAACCTATTGTACTTCCTTAGACCTATCAGTTCTAAATGGGGCCTCTACTGGACGTGATAATACTAGGGTTAAAATACGTTGCAATCAAAGAATCATAGAAACGGGAAGGGACCACGAGAGTCCAGTCCCCTGCACTCATGGCAGGACCACATACCCTCTTAAACCACCCTGACAGGTGTTTGTCTAACCTGCTCTTAAAAACTTCCAATGATGAAGATTCCACAACCTGCCTAGGCAACTTATTCCAGTGGTTAATCACCCTGACAGTTAGGAATTTTTTCCTAATGTCCAACCTAAACCTCCCTTGCTGTAATTTAAGCCCATTGCTTCTTGTCATATTATTGGGGGTTAAGGAGAACAATTTTTCTCCCTCCTTCGCATGACAACCTTTTAGGTACTTGCAAACTGTTATCATGTCCCCTCTCAATCTCCTCTTTTCCAGACTAAACAAAGCCTGCTCTTTCAATCTTCCCTCATAAGTCAAGTGTTCCAGACCTTCAATCATTTGTGTTGCTCTTCTCTGGACTTTCTCCAATTTGTTCCCATCTTTCCTGAAATGAGGCGCCAGAACTGGACACAAGACTCTAGTTGTGATGAATACACAGATAAATGAATACATATGATTAAATGAACTTCGAGAGTCTTGTTTTTCGTTTATGCCACGTAACTATATAGCGCAACAATAGCTATGCTCAGTTTCCCAGTTCAGCTGTCCAGGAGCAAGGGGCTGAGCTGTGCCACACATTTGAGAGAGTGGCCACTAAAGGGAACAGCTTAGAAGAACTGTCTAGTTATTATGTAGTCCTGCCATGTACTCAGATGACTTCTTCAGGTCCCTTCCACTCCTATACTTCTATGAGTCTATGAAACTGAATCACAACAGGCTTTAAGGATTTCTTTAAGTGAGGATTTGATGAAGATGTTACTCTGTCTTTTTATCACAAGATAAAAGATGCTCAGCCCTGATTATAGGGGAAGAAAAACAATGACCACATTCTTGATCCCCCTGCTTTAGCCTGTCGAAACAAGGCAAAAAGCTTTGCTTTGCCAAATGTTTGGATGAATATGATTCTTCAAACACTTTAAAAGCCTTCAGAGTCCTGTGGCACTTTTAAAGACTAAGAGATTTATTTATTACATGAGCTTTCATGGGAGAAAATCCCACTTCGTCAGACGCCTCAAAGCGTCTGACGAGTGGGATTTTCTCCCATGAAAGCTCATGCGATAAATAAATCTGTTAGTCTTTAAAAGTGCCACAGGACTCTGTTGTCTTTCTACAATAGACTAACATGGCTACCCCTTTGGAATTTAAAAGCCTTGTGGTTGATGACTTGGGGGTAGCGTTGACAATGAGAATGCAAGGCTACAGGATTTCAAAATAGAATTCATGAAAGCTTTTCAAGCTCAAATTCATATATAATTAAGGCCTAGGTAAAAAGAAAAGGTTTATCAATAGCAATTTTTGCCTGTGGATTTGATTTAAGGTAGCCAGTAAACTCAAGCAATTTGGGTTTTTTAGTCAAGTCCGTTCTTTGTTTAACTATGACTGAATATGGAAATTGTGCTTTCTAAATCACCAGTGACAGCTGATAAATGAAACTGAAGATGTCAGAATGGTGAACTGAACCAGTTAATGATGGTGTCAGTTTCTTGGATTTATAGAGCAGCTTTTCTTGATGAACATTGTTTTGAGGGAAGGAATGCAGGGTAATGAAGTTATTGCTCCTGTTAAACATTAAAGAGAAAAAGTACAGTATAGACTGTGAAAAACGGCTATGGGCTTAGAAAATTCGGTATGCCTGCTGGCTTTAGTTTCATGACATGATAAAATATTTAACTTCTTCTAACTGTGTCTCCTTTGTATTAACCAGGTACATTTGTCATCCTTGATCTTGTCTGAGTAAAGGGACTGATGCTTACTAGTGTAACCAAAAAGGTGATGGATACAAGTCACCCTATAGAGTGGTTGGCAGATTTATAGTCCTACCCCATCTACACTAGCCAACCAATCTGGGGGTGGTGGAGACTATAAATTGCCACAGTGTTACACATTCCTCCTATACTCCCTGCCTAGAGATTCAGGAAGGCTCATGTTGCCCTGAAGCACAGTGACTCCTGGAGCTCCTGGGCTGTGATTCTGCATCGGCTCCAATATATAATCTGGCCCAAATCTTTGGGTGAAATTTTCAAACTGGTCACTGAAAATCAGCCAACAAAATTTGTATTTAATATTCCCAAACCAGAAATGCATCTCACAGCAGGAAGAACACTTCAAGCACAATGCCGTTTCCTGTATTCAAATCTCCCATTTATCTTCTCTGTCCTTGGTTCTGAACTTGCACTACCGATCCCACATCTTCTCTGGCTACAAAACAGTTTAACACCCTTTTCACAACATCATCCTCATGCACCACTGCTTTATCAGGCCCTCAGAAATGAGCAGTGACACATATTGAGGTCGTGTCATGTTAATAACATGCAGTGACTTTTCAGGATTGTGTACACTGAGTAGTAAATCAACTCTTGACGCTCCACTGGCCTTTCCCTAAAATTACAAATGGATCCTCTAAATATTTGTAGGTCATGCATAGTCTGTTAGGGCTCAGTTCCAAGTGACTGCAGGATCAAATCTACAGACACGGTTCAAAGGATGTATCCCTAGGTGAGAATTACAATGGAGGAGGATTGCAGAATGACAAACGGACCATGTGCCAATGCACTTCAGATTTTATAGTGTCTGAAGCCAACAGAATACCAAATGACATCCATGAGTGCAGTCCTTGGACCCAGTTGCCAGACACAGATGGCAATGTAGAAATAAATGCAAAACTGCTCTACACAGACAGAAGGCAGATGGAGATGAAATTAAAGGGTAACAGCTAACTCATGCTGAAAGCAGTTGCTGTGAATTAAGTTTTGCGCATTCTCAATTTTCAATTGTTTCAACCAGCATCTTTGTAGAGGCAAGATGGGTGAGACAATGTCTTTTTACTGGACCATCTTCTGTTGGTGAAAGAGACGAGCTTTCAAGCTACACAGAGCTCTTCTTTGGCCTCTTTGTAGATATTTATAAAACAAAAGGCTAAGGATTTAGTACTATTGCTGCATCCCCGATACATTCTGGGCTTTCAGGTGCTTTCCTTTCCCACTATTTCCTGTCTTTGCTGAGAACAGCTCTGTGATCTGTAGTTACCGAGTTTGTTTGATCGCTTAGTCAGTGAAACAGTTAAAACAAAAAGTATTTTAATGGAGAGCCAGAGTGGGAGCTGTATTTTTCATAGAATAAAAACAAGATGGTTATTTAAACAGAAAATGAAAGAAAAAATAAGCTATTCGAAAATGTAAATTAGCTTTTCTTGGTGCTTCAAAAATACAGCAAATTTATGGCCTCTCAACAGAATCTTCCGCTCTTCTTCTGTCATGTATTATGCGGTCATCTCCTACTAATGTCAGCCTCTTTTAGAATCAGCTCTTGTGTCATGAACTACTCTGATCTCAGTTTCTATTCAATCATGTTTTGAATTTTCAGTTCAGTCCCTTGCTCCTGGACAGCTGAATTGGGAAACTGAGCACAGCTATTCTTGAGCTATATATTTACTTGGCATAAATGAAAAACAAGACTTGCTCACAGTTCATTTAATCATATGTATTCATTTATCCAATTTATTTTATGCTTCTCATTGTCCTGGCCTCTGGGCACCTCAGGTCCTTAATATTAAAGGGCTATAGAATAAAAGCATTTCCATTAAGAGGTTCAGATGAACCCTTGCCTCAAGAGTCAATAGCTTCATATAGTAAATGGAAGTCTTAGAAGACAAGTAGTTATAATATTAAAATGTTAGTCAGACATGGTGTCCACAGCCCTGCATAAACTTCCCCTTAACAGGCATTCATCAAGCTGCTGTGTTTGGACTCACACACTGGGCCCATATATTTTTAAGTTTCCATTTGACTAGGCAGGATTCAGTCACCATCTCTTTCTTTGTCCTCTCTGGAAGACTTTCTGGGCACAATTTCTCTGTTTGGTACTCCTTCTGGTAGTGGGACTCCATAGCCCAGTGGATGTGGGACTCCACAGGATGAGAACCACAGCCAGGCCTGCCCCCAACCCCTGCAATCTCTCCAGTAGCTTAGCAACATCCTTTCCCAGAGCTCCACTTCATGCACATTCTGGTTTACAGTTTAACTACAGAATCATAGAAGATTAAGGATTGGAAGAGACCTCAGGAGGTCATCTGGTCCAACACCCTGCTCAAAGCAGGAGCAATACTAACTAAATCATCCCAGCCAGGGCTTTGTCAAGCTGCACTTTAAAACCTCTAAGGATGGAGATTCTAGGACCTCCGTAGCTAACCCATTCCAATGCTTCACCACCCTGTTAGTGAAAACGTTTTTTTTTAAATATTCAACCTAGACCTCCCCTACTGTAACTTGAGAACAGCCTAGTTGAGGTCATAGAATCATAGGGATGGAAGGGACCTCATGAGGTCATCTAGTCCAACCCCCTGCTAAAAAGCAGGACCACTCCCACTAAATCACCCCAGCCAGGATTTTGTCTAACCGTCTCGACAAATGTGCTGCACATGTAGGTGCCAGCCAAAAGACTGAGGCACCTGTGTATGTGGCACTTTAGAAGGCCCCCCGCTACCAAAAAGCCACTGCCATGACTGTCCCGTTCAGCAGCAGTGTGGGGCAAAGAAGCCCCCCCCCTCTGCTATCAAAAAGCTGTCACCAAAAAGCGCCCCATCACTGAAAAAAGGCAGCTGTTCGGGGCAAAAAAGCTACCTGCTGCCACTATTGGGGGCTATATGGGTCAAAGAAGTGCCCCACTGCCAAAAAAGGCTGCACACCGTTGAAAGAACTGGTGGCTTTTTTTGTTGTTGTTGTTGCGGTTGCCAGAGGGGCATTCCACCCCTCAAATACCGCAGCTCAGCTAGTTGCCACGGCACAATTCTTGGGCTTTCTCGAGCCCTGGCCTAGTTCCATCCTCTCTTTCAGTAGTTAAAGGCTGCTATCAAATCCCCCCTCATTCTTCTCTTCTGCAGATTAAACAACCCTAGTTCCCTCAACTTCTCTTCATAACTCATGTGCTCCAGTTCCCTAATCATTTTTGTTGCCCTCTTTCCAATTCCTTTCTGTAATGGGGGGAGGAGTCCAAAACTGGACACCTTAGTCCAAACGTGGCCTCATCAGCGTTGAATAGAAGTGAATTATCACTTCCCTTGATCTGCTGGCAACGCTCTTATTAATGATGCCCAATATTCTATTAGCCTTCTTGGCAATAAGGAGGCACTGGCATATCCAGCATCCTGTCCACTGTAATCCCCAGATCCTTTTCTGCCAAACTGCTGCTTAGCCAGTTGGTCCCCGGTCTGTAGCAGTGCATGGGATTCTTCCATCCTAAATCCAGGATTTAGCACTTGTCCATATTGAAGGTCATCAGATTTCTTTTGGCTCAATCCTCTAATTTGTCTACATCCCTCTGTATCCTATCCCTGCTCTCCACCTTTCAGTGACACGTGCTAGTTGAAGCAAAGAAACACAGACTTTGTAGGATTTCTAAAACAATCACACTTCCCTTTAGGCAAAACATGAGGTACACAGACCTCTGTAAAATAATAAATGCCTATAGAACATTCCCTGCCTCAGTTTCCTCACCATTCTTCACCATTCTTTGGAATTTGGTCAGTGTCCTTTCAAGGATCCAGGGCCTCTCTGTGGGGCTGCATTTCTTCAGTTCACAGCTTCTCTGAAACAGAGTCATTCCCTCTGATCCCTGCAATCAGAGGGTACGTCCACACTGGAGCCTTAGGTCGACTTAAGGATGGTTAAGTCGACCTACAGACCGCTGCATCCACACTGGGCGCTTAAGTCATTTTAAGCTCTTCCTTAGGTCGACTTAATAACACCACCCCCAGTGTAGATGTACCCAGAGTGTTTCAGCTTTGACTGGCCCTGCAGTCAACAGGTCCCCTCTCTATCCTGCAGCCTGTATTTTTGGTCCTCTTTCAGTCCTTCAGGTTTTTAAGTGCTTCACTAACACTTCAGTCTCTCTTTTGTGTAAATTCCCTGTTCCTCTCCCTCCAGCTGAATCCAACTGGTCCTTATAGGCTTCAATCATTCCCTTGTTCTATAGTCATCTCATATGAATGAGTATAATTCAGGCCAATGATGCCTCATTTTCCCTGATCTGGGAGATACATGATGCCAACCCTGTAATTAGGTGGCTGACTCCATATATCTGGACATTCAATGATGCAGAAATATTATAGAAACAATGAGAATAAATAAACTATAAGTCCTCCAAATCATCACACATAGCTATGTAGCTAGCTCAATCCTTCTAACCATCTGTATTTAGGTTTTATTTACAATTGGGCTCTTCATACTTAGGCATCAGCACATCCCAGGTATATTACTTTTGGATTTAGCTCTATAAAAAGACTGTATAGGAGTTCACTGGTATATTTATACCAGTGAACTTATACCTTGATTTTTGTTTTGTGTGTTGAATATAAATTATGGTGATATGATATAGCATCAATAAGGAACTTCCAAAGAATCTCTAATGAATTTTCAACCATGCCTGAAAAATGCAAAATGAACTATTCTTTTCAGGGTTTTGTTTTAAATATAGGTCTGTGTGTGACGGAGGGTGAGAGAAAGGAAAAGAGTTGTGGAGGGAAAAAGAGGAAGACAGAGAGGGACAAAATCTATCTCAGTATTTCAGCCATCCAGGTCCTGCAATTTAATTTCTTATTTCCTCATTAAATACCAAAGCTCATGCTCCCCACTTACAGCATTTAAATGAAAACTTGATCCTACTCTGTATCAGGAGAGAGAGTCAGATTAATTCAACAAAGGTTCCTTATGAAGACTTATAAAATTTGAAATAGTTTTACTTACAAATATTAACACCCATTATAGGCCATTTGTTTTGTTTTTTAAATATAGTAAAGATCAAAAATTACAACAAGGTGAAATGTGAAGAAGTGATTAATTCTTGCTTTCTAATTCCTGCCTCTTGGCAAGAAGCTTCTTTATCAGATGGGATTCATGGTGGTAGATTAATTTAACTAGTTGGTACAATAATTTGGCAGGATGTAGAACTGGTAACGATAAAACCATTCCTTAAGCGACCAGAGACACAGCAAAGAGATTTGCTCATGTAGCACATGACACATCCAAGATATGTGTGTGTGTGTGATATGAAGTGGCTTAGGAAGGACTGTTGTTCTAGAAGGTAACTCCTGTGACAAGGTCAGAATGGGAGAATTTAGTAAGTGATAGAAAGTTTTCAGAACATTCATCCATTCATCAAGCACCCATTATCATGATACCTGAGCACCAGTGACCTGATCAATGACAATGGTTACATAGACTTCAGAAGTTTTTAGTACACGCCCTACAGTTACATTATACAACTTTCTCTCCAACAGGGAATTATTATTCTTGTCCTGTGAGTTGTGTTTCATTTCCCACAGTGTTTATTTGAAACATAATAGTTTCCTGTTTTGCTGGATAATTCTTTCTTGATCTTTTCCCCTTATAATGGTCATGCATATGGAGGACAAATTCACTGGAACTCTCCAAACACACTGCATCCTGACCAGACCTACAACATCCCTTCACTAGTGCAAGGACTTTACTGAATAGACAATGCCAGTCATGAAGAACTATGTGGTCATTTGGTGGATAAATGTCATTGTTTATTAATGTTAACTGATTGACATCTGAAATACTGACTCATGAAACTGCAGCTAATGAAAATGTAATACATGTTAACTAATTAGTCCACACCATTTCAAGCTTCCTTCTTAACTATTTTTGGAGTTGTCCCTCAGTTTTGGTCTTTGTCACGTATGTGAAAGGTAGTATATCATATTTAGGTCATGACAAATTGAGAACTTGGAAATGTCTAATTTTCTTTCTGTGTCCCATATTAGTTACTTTCAGACAATGAAATATATTATTAATTGGATCAAGCAGAACCAGACAATAGCAAAATGAGAGTTAATGTAGTTACACAGGGAAAAAATTTGTCCAAGTATATTTAGTTACTTATGATATAACAGGACATCAGGCAAACAATACTCTGTAAAATAGTTCATTTCTTAAGCCTTAATGATCCTTGACCCATTATGTTGATGGGATAAGGTCTATGACATTTAGATCAAACCTAACCACTTGCATTAAATTCTTGCACAGAACATGAGCAAGTTTTCTAAAAACCATACCAGTAACACTTTACTAACCATACACTGGTCAGCAAGGGGCGTTTGAAGTGTGATAAGATGTGCATTAAAGGAAAGTTATAGGGCATTTTCAATGCATCTATTGCACAGTAGACCAATGGTGTGAATAAATCATGATTTATTTTTTCACATATGCATTCAGTTTTCAACTGTGTTGTCTCAGCAGTATTCAGCGAACTATCAGTACCTGCCTGAAAGGTTAGAGACTTTCAAATCGCAGCACTACGAGTTAACATGAAAATGTTAAGATCAGATGTCTTTAGACTATGATTACATGCTACCTCCTGTCCTTTCTCCCACAGTCTTTACCATTGGTGATATTTTAAGGGCTAGAAGATCTCATGAATTCATCAAAAACTGAGTGTTCACAATGTCAATGCAATTATCAGTTGTTTCAACATGTAGAACATTACCCTAACATTGCAGTTGAAGAGCTTTGTTGAAATGTACCAGCCCTGGAGCATGTACAGTACTATTATCTGCTTTCATTCCACTGTCATGTTCATTCATTGATTTATGGAACTTACTAATGGGAGTTGTGTCCTCACTGTGTTTGCCAATAATTATCCTCTTTTGACTGCCATATATTAAATGGCTCAGGCTGTAAAACACTTGCCCCTTAGATTCCTGCCTTGAAATCACCTAGTCTTTTGCAGATGAACACTATAAAGAAATTGTTTTTGAAAGCGATAGTTACCAAGGTTCAAATTATCCTCAGGCTGATCTAATGCAGGCAGTTCCATTCCTGGTTATTCTTAAATCATTAAGAAATCCACATATAAAAGTCATAGATTTACCAAATGGTGATATTTTTTCCTTTCCTTCTGACTGCAAATTAGAAGTACAACCCTAGTGGAGAGTAACTGTCCAAAGATACCTTTTACAAAGCAGTCTTTAAAATATGGTGTAAGAGCATTGTTACTGTATGGAACAGTGATTTCAACCTATTTCCATTCACTTTTGCTTTATCCATATTTTACCTATGACTCTCCCATCAATGTCCCTATTTTAATTTCTACTGGTGGATGTGATTTGTAGAGTTGCAGCATTTGAGTCAAGAGAACTCCGTAGGTTTAGTTAGCAGCATTTAGAAATCACACTACAGTAGAATCAGAGTGAGAGTGCTACGTGGAAGATGGAAGTTCCAATTCATAAAGATTATGAGATTTTGAAATTTGGCTTTATTCTGAATTGGAGTGAAAAATCCAACATTTTGAAGTTCTCCATGAAGGAAAATATAGAATAATTTTGGGCCAATCAAAATGTTTCATTTTGGCATAATCAAGATGGTTTTGACTTGTTTTATTTTGCATTTATAATAATATAATATAAAGGTCTTCCTAAAACCAAGAACTAACCCTTTCAATACCATGTGAAGGCTTTCCTACATCACCCCTTCTCCTTGATTGGATCTGATCTTGAGGAGCTAAAATCCAAAAGGATGATATTCAGTATGCATTAGTGTTACACATCTGAATTGCTGAACCAGGATAATCTCCATTCTTTTCTGTAGCACAATTTTCAGCATAAGTATTAAAGCAATATTCAGCAGAAGCATTAATCTGTTTTGCAAAAATTCAGTCAGATGGTATAAAGACTTTTTGCTGACTTCTGCAAAGGCTGGCCAAAGAGAACTAAGAACAGAAAGGTGATTGAGGGAGCTATGTGCCCTGCTCCCATGGAAAGCCAACAATTTACCCTGAAAAAGGTATAAATCTTCACTGACCATTAGCAAAATACCCTTCATCCAACCCTTGTTTGAAAGGCCACACACAGTCCACAGACTCTAACAAAAATAAACTTAAAATCAAACTGTTGTAGGCACAAAACTGCCAACATAGGAAGTGCAAAACAATAAAGTTATTCTAAATATTAAGGAGGTCAGCTACATTTGTCCATTTTCTTCTCTATAGGGACCACTGTGATGACAAAACACAGAAATCCTTTTATGTTGTACCATCAGTGCCAGGAGAAAAAAGGTTTTATTTTATTTTTGTCAGAGTCCACATTCAGTGAAGTCATTTGGCCTGATTCTGACCCCCATTATATTTGTGACTTCAGTGGAGTTACACTAATATAAAATCAGAAAAGAGGAGGGAAGAACCGGGCCGCCAGATTGTAAAGGTATGTAAACCCTTTCACAATTCTCTCTTCCAAAGTATAGCAGGCAAATGGAGTGGAGCATTTTCCTCAACAGTTGATGAGCTATATAGTGTCACCTTGATGGCTATCTACATGAGGTGTTTTCATTTTAATAATGAATATAGTATGACAATAATATATTTGGAGAAAATTATAGATAGTGACAAGATCTGGGTGGTATTAACAGAGTAGCTGTCTCAGTGACTTGCAGTAAGTTGCAAAATTTGTATCTAGCCTGAAACCTACATATCATGGAAGCTGGAAAGCACATTCCCAATGCAGAGGCAGAATTATAGGCATTGTAAAAGTAAAATACCCATCCTTTAGGAATATTTTATCTCAAGCCCTTTTCATAAATACAGAAAAGACTCTAGTGCTTCAGAGCCTACTTTCAAAGCCATATATATATATATATGCTAAACTATTGGAAATAGACTTCTGAATACTGCAAAAGAGACAGATTCTTTGCCCAGTCTCCCCTAGGCAAGCACTTCACTTCCCCTGTAACTCAGTTTCCTTATATGTGAGAAAGGGGCATCATAGTTAAGTGTCTTGTATCTTAAATCATTAATACACATTGAGATTCTCAGATGAAAGGGACTAAGCAAATTCAAAATTTTATTTTGAACAATACTTTATCTGCAGGTTCTCCCAGTCATTACACAGCAGGAAGCCTTGGGCCTTATTCCAAGAATGGAAATGAGCATTTCCTCCCAGATCTTAATTCATTTATCAACTCAACTGCAGATACCATTGTACAAATTGAAACTGAAAGGTTATGCATTATTGACACATGGGGATGGTAGGCAAATATATTACTGCTTTCCTCTCTTACATGGATCTGTATGAATACAAACCAAGGTCAGATCCTATTCATTTTCAGGAGGAAAGAGTAGAGTAAAAATTAAAGTTTTGTGCTATACAATATTTTAGCACCACCTGTGACAGATATGGCAATTTCTTGCAATATCCTTGGAAAACCTTAATTAATAAGTTTAAATAGCTTTGGAGTCCATTGTATTAAAAATACAAACACAGAGTCCTGTGGCACTTTTCAAGTCTAATAAGCAGATACTCACCAACAGCTACAGACCAAACAATAGAACCATTAAAGTGGGCACATATCCCTACAACAAACCACGTTGCCAACTTTGCCCACATATCTGCACAAAAGGCACCATCACAGGACCTATCAAGCTAGCTACTCCATCAAGAGATCATTCACCTGCTCATCCACCAATGTGATTTATGCCATCATGTGCCAGAAATGCCCCCCCATTAGACAAACAGGACAGTCTCTGCGTGAAAGAATAAGTGGACACAAGTCTGACATCAGAAATTATAACATTAAAAAACCAATAGGGGAACACTTCAATCACCCTGCTCACTCCATTGATGATTTCTAAATAGCTGTGCTCAAACAAATGGATAACAAATCAATGCTTCAAAGAGAAACTGCAGAATTGGAATTCATATGCATATTTGACATTAGCTTCAGGGCTAAATAAGGACTATGGATTTTTTTCTCATTACAAGTGATTTGACCTCACTTTCCTCTATATGCTGTTCCCTGGTGTTTAAATCTAAACTAGTGCATTGATTTGCTGTAACAATCTGACCTGATCCTATGACTTACACTTCCCTGCATTTATTTTCCTCCCATTCTGTAAGCTCCCCATCTTCACAGTGTGTGACGAACTGGGATTTTCTCCCATGAAAGCTCATGCTATAAATAAACGTTTTAGTCCTTAGAAGTGCCCACAGGACTCCTTGTTTGTTTTGCTGAACTAGACTAACACGGCTACCTCTCTAGAACTTGTCAATATTAAAAATACAGTTACTGTGGAATTGTATGTAAATTACCTAGGGTAGGGACATGATCACAGTAAATCCTGGAAACGAGGACTCTTTGAAACAGTGTGCCAGGCAAGAATGAACGCACGGAACAAACAGAGTTAAGTGGGTTTCCCGGGAAAGCTGTAGGGGGTGGTGTATGCAAATGTACCTCCTCTGGCGATGGGAAAATTCATCCTCTTTTGAAGTTTTGCCTGGAGGAGGGGAACTTTGATTGTTGATTACCTCTTCCCAGGGTCCCAAAATCAAACATCCAAACTGTAGAAAGGGGTGACTCAGATTTATATGCATCCTTGCTTTGAGCAAAAACTGTTATGAACTTGAAAACCCTCTTGGTGGGGTTTGAACGAGTGACTTTCCAGAGCCCTCATTAGAGTCAGGGATGATCTTTGGTAAACCCATCAGCATGTGCATCAGTTATTTTTTAAAGCATTTTCTCTGTAACCCTTCCATCTTAAAAAATAAATTGTGCTTGCATCGAGCGGGCTGTGTGGTAACTTTTAACTGCGGGAGATTATACTGTTTAAAGCCCCTGAAGAGAAAGCAAAGCAGGCATGCTTCAGTAGTCTGACTTGCTGGGGAACTCGCATTGTAAGCAAGGAATTCCATAGCCTGGAAATTCCCATGTCGGGAAGGAGTGAGATATGTTTTTCCACCTAAGAGAGGGGATAGCTGGGGAGCCAGAAGCCTAAAAGTGGGTGCCCTGCTGAGGGGGAAATATTGACACAATTGCTCTGAACTATGACGCCAAGGATCACTTATCAATCATCTTGCTAAGACTTGATTCCGCAAAGTGGGGAGTACTGTGGCCTGAACCATGTCTGTGGTGCACATTTTTGTCTAATACAAAAACGGAACAATAAAATACATTGATTAGGCAGAATATAATTTAAAACCAGCACTGGCTAGAGACCAAAATATCCTCCCAACTACTTCACTTTTAAGCTAAAAGGTCTTCAAAACAAACATCGCAGTTAGGACTACATCTCGTCAAGGTTTCCCACATCTTGCCAGCTGCTGCTTTTCCCTACAGGAGCCACCTAGGTAGGGAGAAAGGGAGAAAATAAGAAGCGGGGATGTGTGATCCTGCTTCCGCCAGCTTCTGCTATTCTATGTAGGGAGGTAAACGGCAGCCGTTTTATTTTGCCAGGAAACTAATGGTCTTGCTTTTAATTTTTATGTGTGAGATAGAGAACTAGGTCACAGCTGGGCTCAGAGAAAAAGAAAGGACTCTTGCAAGGTAAAAGCTGTGCATCAAGGAATGTACTGTACAAATAATTGACAGGAAAGTTTCTCCTCTATGCCTTACATAGGAGACAGCAGTGACCCCAGACAGCTATTTGCCTTCTTGGAATTCAGGTAACCCACAATGAATGATGCAGGCCCCACAGGGTTGTCCCTGAGGGGGTGGGGCCCAGGTGCCGCAAGTTCCCAGTGGCTGCTGTGGATACTGAGATTTCCCGCAGGCCGCTGGCTGCCGTTGGTTGGGGGGGGGAACAAAGGGGCCTCCAGCTTCTGCAGGCCCCACACCCCAGTGGGGTGGGATGGGAAGGGATCACGGAGCCCTCTGGGCCAGACTGCTGCCCTGCCCCCCCAATGCTGAGGGTGGAGGGCAGGGGCCCCATCCCCCCCAGAGATGGCCCTGTACAGGTAGATAAGATTTTGATATATTCAAAATTAATGCTTTGTTACTCTTTAGCTCTGCTCTAAGGACTTTCCTGGCAAGACGATTTGCACAGTTTTTAACACTCTTGTCTGAAAGACTTTGGTGAGTCAGTTACATGTCAGTAGAGAAAGCTCCCTGGCTCACCACTTATGACCCTTCTTGTGATCCCCACCCGCAGTGTTAATGTGGCATTGACCTAGCTGCATCCCCAAATGACCCTCAGTTATGATGTCATGGCAGGGAAATCCACTATGCAGCAGGGGCATGCAGAAACTTCAAGTAACCCTTTGAATTTGCAGTCTGTCTTTCTGACATCTAGTTCAAATTCCTTCCTGCAGTGTTTGGTTGTCAATCGAATAAAGAAGGGGAGGGGGAGGACAGAGAGATGAACATATAAGAAAGTAGCAGAGAAGGTCAATCCATTGTCTTCTGAGAAATAAATACAGGAACAATTTAAGAACTCTTCTACTGGAAGAATACCAGTTGGCAAAGCATGGAAGAGATTAGGATTTTCTTCTGGGGAATCCTGGAAAAGGCAACTAGCAAGATCTGGAGAGAACTGTTGTAATCCTTTCCCAGGGCTTCTGACAAGAAAGTAAAACAGTGCTTGCCTGTGATATATGGAGGGGCCAGCAGGCAATAAAGCACAGCTGCAATAAACCTTGTAAATGTCTGTTCAGCACTGTCAGCCATTTCCCTAGCAAAAAATATCATTATTTGGCTGAAGGCTCCTCTTGGTATTTACATACTGCATTGTACTGCAAACAGAATGCAAACATAGTGATAGGGCCTTTTCTGTTCTCACTGCAAAGATTTAAGAGGTATCTCTCAATGTGGACATTACCTTCTGATGTGCCCTCACAGAGGGGACAAGTGTTTTGCAGTACCTCTCATTGCCTATTTACACAGTGAGAGATATCATTCATTCCACTGATGCTTTATTCCTTGGAAATAACTGTATGGAGAAGCTACCTTAGAAAGTAGCAGGAGACCAATAAACTCACCACCGCATCCTTATGACACACCCTTAAGCCCCCTCTATGGTGCATAGATGAACACATGAACAGAAATACCCAAGAGGTAACTCCAGTCATTGGGAAGTGGGTTTTACTATTAACAGAATCCAATTTGGTGCCTTTCAGTCTTCATGAGGGAAACCAAAACTGAAGTAATAGCAGCAGGCTAATTAATCAATTATCAGCCTGTCAATATCTCATGACAATTTTACTCTGAACTTGTTTAATGGAAAATTTAATAACTAGAGCGTGAAAAGCAAGAAACACTCCAGTTTTGTACTATTCATTGCAAGTTCACATTACATGTCTTGCTACTTAGTCCACTCAGCAATACTCTGAACTCCAGACAAGTTAGACCCCTGACAGCTATGTACAGAGGATATATCCCTGAAACACTGAGTTGTCTTGCCTTGTTGACGATAATACTGCTAAACATAAAGACCTGCTAAAATGAATATGTGCACCAGTAGTATTAATAGCAAAGAACGTTAGGAATCTGTACAATGTCCATTAGGAGATGTGAGTCTAGTGGTTAAAACAAGAGACTGCCCCACCCAGGGCCTGAATTCGAATCCTGCTGATGTTCTGCTACAGTGCAGCTTAACAAGATTTATCTACACAGCAGCAATAAAGATATGTGAAGCATATTCACTGACATCCCATTCCATTCAGTGTGAAGGCCACATATCTAACTAGCACAATTTACATTGAAACACTATTCATCCCTTCAGTTTCACAGCTGATATGCATCAATGTGCACAAATTTCAGACCTACCTTGCTATACTACATGAAATTAAAAAAAAAATAAAATACTGGAGACATATGGTACACAAAAATAGGCTGTCAGAGGCATCAATCTGATAGTCACACATCAAGCAGATAAGATCAAGCACAAAAGACAGTGAAGGGAGTAAGCCGTATCATCTATCTTTTTTTTTTTTTTTTTTAACAAGCATATAAAATAAGTTCTTGGCATTCTTTGCTTTTTCCATCATAGCAGCACACCTGTGCGAGGCTCAGAGTGCACCTTTCACATTGACATGATGAAGAATATTTGATGATTTGAGAGCAGTTTATGGTAGAAATCTGTTCATGTAAATATGATTCCTTGGTGCTAAATCTAACATTCAACAACAGCCAGGAATTTACCTCCATTTAAATTGAAAGGACTTGTTTAACCACAGAAGCAAGCAAAGTCTGTCAGAGATTTGGTTTAATACACAGGCTGCCTGTTAACCTTATGTCTTTGAAGAGGGTGGGGCCTCCCAGAGGTTTGGCTGTTTTACCCCTCCCCACTTGTCAGGTGGCTGCCTGCTTTCAATTGCAGACTCAAAACAAGTGTTCAAAGCTTGCAGTTAACTAAACTAAACGAATGTCACTACTTAAACAACTCACTCCACCTTTAAAGAACTCTTGGAAATTATAGATTGTTCACACAGTAGACTTAAAAGGATGGGGCAAGTATGGCTATTATTGTGGTTGGTTGGAAGTGATTGAACTATCACAGAGCTATAGAGCTAGGATTCAGGATTCAGCTGTTGTCTATAAGGAAAACTATATATAAATATATATATTACATATACAGGCAACTTAAGTGGTTCATAATCTTAGCATAGGTTCATGCTAAGGGGTGAATTTTATCCATAGTTGGCTAATCAATCCACTTAGTAATTATCTTTATTAAATATCAATGGAATAGGCATGCCTAGTTTCCCTGATCAGGATATGGACACCATTGTGCTAGGCACTGTACAAATACATAGAACTAGGCTTGACAGAAGTTTTTACTATGATTTTGATGGGGGGCAATATTTATTTTTCATTTGTATCAATCTAAATTTTCACAGCTGCATGAACTTATGAGGTGGGTCAGACAATAATTATTTTATGACAGTAAAGGTTGAGATTCAAAACATTAAAGCTTTATAGCTGTTTAAACACAAATTGTCAGCAACACATACAAAATAAATAGCCAATGAAAGAAAAATGCTGTTTGAGGACTAAGTAGGGTTTGATTTAAGGCTATCTGTAAATTTTTATTAGTATTGATGAAAATATTTTTCTTCCATTTGTGTACACAAGGTAAAAATCAATATTTACCTAGATAAACCAATTAAACTCCAACCCTTCCAAGCCTAGAAGGTATGGTCCCTATATCAAAGAGCTTACAGTCTAAAGCCATGGTCCTACAAAGATTTCCACCAATGCTTAAAGTTAAAGTGCTTAAAGCACTGTGAGTAGTTCCATTAGCTTCATGGACACGTCTTTTGAGGATCAAGCCCAAAAAGACAAAAAGTGTATGATGGGATAGACAACTTTAGATATGCTTGTTAATAGAAAATACTTGGAGATTTTTTTAGCGTTGTAATTATATATGTAAAAATCAGCTTTCCCCAGCTGTCCTCAGCCAGTTGCCTCTTAGAGTAGCCATTAAGCATTGTTTGATATCTTGTGGGCGTCACAACAGAAATTGGTCTTGACGAGGATGTAAAGGAGGAAAGAATAAAAATCCTTGTGGAAAAGTTCAAGAAAGAGATTCCATAAGGGATAACATGTAAAAAAACTTGTGCATAGATATGTGGTGGCACAAGACTAATAGCAATCTATTCTGAGAAGCAGCCTGCATTTTTAATGGTGTTACTTTAGGTGTTCATAGTCCTTTTCTTGTTTGGGATTTTATTTTTACTGAAGTCATAGAGAGAAAGTTGTGCTTCTAACTTGATAGCAACAAGTTAAATATTAGCATGAAGATCTAAATTGACTCCGGTCACCCAAAATCCCAGACAAATTGACTGCATAGCCCTGGAAGGCTTGGTGAACTGGAATAGTTATAAGGGGTGAAATAGCAGGTACCGAGACTGGAATAATTTAGTTCTTGCCAGCACATTCCCATTGCGCAGTGGCTGTGTCTTAGGAGAGTCACTTGCTTAATGAGGTAGGAAGATTTCTATTTTGCTGCAAGCCTGGGATTTATTTCTGAGAAAAGACTGCAGTGTCTGTGATTTCATTATTTGGGTTCTGCTTAACCTTGAAGATGAGATAAACTCCCCCCCCCCAAGTTATTCATTTTTGATACATTTATAGCCAGGTAAATCAAATTTATTTGCCTTCTCCCCATTCAAGATTTCCCCAGCCGCCTACTTTATTTTTTCCATGGTCTTTCATCAGGTTCTCTCTTTTGTTTTCAGTTTTACACTGAACAATGACATTAGCTTTCTAAACTGCTCAGCAGCCTCAGCTTTCCCCCATAGACTTCCAAAGGGCTGATGAATGCAGGCGGCAGTCTTCTCCCTTTTTACAGATTTTGTTCCACAACCACCTCACAAATGACATTTTCATGGTAATGGTGCACAAGAGAAAAACTGGTAACGACAGGTAGACATAATATGTACAACTTAAGTGGATGCGAGTTGGCAATTTAAAGTTCTTTCCTATATTACCCAATAAAAACTATTCTTATTTCACACTTCCCTTTCCATCTATCATGACGGCTTTCTCATACGATACCTCTGGTGCAATTTTGTATAATAAAACGTTTGCATCGTTATGAAGAAGATATATACTATATCTGACAGCCTATATTGGAAAAAATACCACACAATACAAGAAGAAACCTAGACCACACTAATTATTTTTTCTAAATCATAAACCAAAAAGGATTGCCTCAGGGAAGCAACAAATGATTCTCTGCTGAAATAGATGGCAGTGAAGGAAGCTTTGGGGGAACACTTGTCCCCATGCAGCTCTCTGTGGTTGGCACGCATCCTGCCTTCCTTGTTTGGAATGAGTGTTGTTCAGACACCAAGTCTTCTATGGTATAAGATACACCAAAATATTACGAACCAAGGGACTGAGCAGCTGTAAGAAATGTGTATAGTGCATTTTCCTGTTTGTAACATTGATTGTTGTAACTTGGGCTTTAAAATACATAGAGACTGTATAAATTATACTAATTAATCACTTGGAGAATTTCTGGGTTACCTTGTTACAGCAGAGAGAAACTGGTATGTTCTATTATCTTGTTACATTGATAGGCATCTTGACAATGTTTGTTACTATTACCTTTTTTCTCCATCTCTCAAACAAAATATCTTAAGTTGTACAATCCTTCTCAGGATCCAACTAACCAATTAAACCCACAAAAAGAACCAAAAGGAGAACTACTTTGACCATATGAACTCTGTTCTTACAAATGGATACTTTCACTGTCTGTTAAACATGGTAGCAGTAGGTGGTAGATTTGACTCAGAAAGTTTGGATCCCAAACTGCAAGGTGGGATTTAGTTATGGTTTGACTTCTCATCATTAGCCTGATTCTGACCCATAAAATTATTGGGAATTTTGTTACTGAGTAAAAGAGGAAGCTGTGTTGAACTAATTTATTTACATGGGACAGATGCCTTCAAGCAGTGTGGGCATATACTAGAACAAGTCTAAATGAGGGAGAATAAAGGACAGAAAAGTTTGAAACAGAACCTTGTTTTGATAACATTAGGGAGGCGACAATCTGTGTGCAAAGCATTTTGGGGACTTCTTAGCTAGGAAACATGGTCAACTCATCTTGTGGACTAGATGTGCAGAATCAGGCTGCAGTTAATAAAAATCATAACTTGAATTAAGAACATTAGCAACCACATTAGAAGAAGGCTGGTCTTAAGGTTAAAGCACTGGATTGCAACTTAGAACATGATTTGGTACCTGATTCTGCCACTGACTTCATGTGTGACCTTGGACATATTATTCAGACCATGGTTCTCAACGATCATTTTGAGCACCCAAACACTGAAAAAACCCTAAATCACTAGGCACTTGTGAAAATCTTGGTTGCTATCTCTCTGGGCCTCAATTTTCCATCTGTGAAATGGAGATAACACTACTTCCTTTTGAGCTATAGTATTGTTTAGATTGTAAACTCTTTGGGGTAAGGATCATCTCTTACTATGTATGTGTAGAAACACCTGCCAAAAAGGAGTTCTGATCTCAACTGGGCCTTCCAAGTGATACTGAAATAAAATAAATAAATACTAATAATGATCTATCTGCCAGCTGAATATTTTAAGAGATTTATCAACAAAATTTGGATATTCTAAAAGCAGAAAACAAGCCTGAAGGTGTCAAATTAATTATTCATTGTGAATTGTTCCCTCAGCTCCAGTTATTTAACTTTTAAATTTACAAAAAGTCTGAAGGTGGTGTTATTCACAACAGCGTAAGGTCACTTTCAATCTGCTATAGCGGAAAGAACTAAAATCCGTGATTTTCACTTTTTTGCGGAGAAAAACTCCACCACTTGAATTAGTTGTTCATTCTCAACTGAGTACGGTACTTTAATGGGGTAGCCTCAACAATGGATTTGGGCTGAAATGATTAGAGGTGGCTAGTGATTTGGATTTATTTTCATGTTTGGCTGCCCAACTTGAGACACCCTAACGGACCCTGACTTTCAGAGAGTGGGGGTCACTCTTTATGCTCCATTTTACATCTCACACACTAACAGAAGTAGAGACATTTCTCTCTAAGGTTTTCCATCCAGCTGTTTTGTTCCTAGATTTACTTTTTTCTGCCAATTATTTTTTTTTTAACCTGAGAGCTACTTGAAACTAGTTTTTATGTTTTACATGAATACATGTGGTAAGTTGTTTTCTTGAAGTTTTTATGCTTTCAGAAACAATCCAAAGTCTCATTTGAACTTAGCATAGCTTGGATTTCCCAGGAAAGCATGTGCAGAAGCTGGTTTGCAATTTTAGAGCATCTAATTTTGTAACCACTCTGAATTAGAAGAGGTTGGGTTTTGTGTTTCATTTAGAAAGGTGCTGGCATTAAAGAGATGAATTCACACTGAGCAAACTTTAAAAAGAAAAGGACAAAAAAAGTTCTGCATTATATAATTATAAATAATAATAGTTCTTAATTAACACTTTTCATGTGTAGATCTTAAAGTCTGTTACAAAAAATAAGGAAGTGTTATCTCTACTTTATAGATGGGGAAATTAGTGCACAGAAAGGTGAAGTAACTCACAGAAGGATGTGCAGCAAGTCAGTGGCAGAGCCAGAATCATCGTCTTCTGAATCCCGATTCAGTGCCCTATCCTCCAGTGCATTAACTCTTAGCAGGGCATTAACTAAAGCTTTCTTGCAGGAATGTGTGTGAATGTAGAGAAGCCTTTTCTAGCTTTTTTTTTTAATTATTATTTTTTAAAAAGACACTTCCTTTTCACCAAATAGCTATGATTTAAGCTGGAGTGCAGATAGGAATCAGAATTTTTACAGCTTGACATTTCACTGAGTCCATTTATATGGCAATTTCCACTGTTGAAAATTGTGCCTGTGGCAGACCATCGGTCTAAATTTTGCCTTTGTACATGTAGCCCTACTGGATAACCACCAGCATTATTCCAGAATTCTGGGCTTTTCATGAATGGGAAGGGGCTCATTCAAATACAGACAAAGCCAAAGTCTGTTTATTTTTTATGATGTGACGAGATCAAAACCCATGCACATCTCACCCTTCCCACAAATACATAGTATCTTGATATAATATTTTAAAGTGATTTCACATTAATCATATTTGTAAGTCTTTTTTGTTAGTGATGCTTAAGAAAGGAGATTCACTTTATTTCTATTGACTTTACATAACATCTTTTGACACAAGGAACATCCCCTTTCTAATCCACAGTTGTAAAAGTCTTGCACGAAGCCTGGAATTGATCAAATAGCACTGATTATGCTAAATAATCTGTTGGTCTAGATAGCATTGAAATGCCTGTAACATAAGCAAGTCAATGCTGTTTGAGTCAACATTGAGGCTACATGAACATTGTGCTAGTTGGGGCCATGACATGAGCACAGCTAAAATTTACAGCAACCCACAGCAGTTAGCAAGAGTTTCTAAACCTATTTACACAAGTAAACAAACTATTAGATCCCTATTGTGTGGCTGATTTTGGGCAAGTCTATAGTGATGGTGGCAGAGTCGCCGCCATAAGCGTGATCTTCAGGTTTTGATTGAGATGTCTGTGTAGACATGCTCAGTCAATAACCGAACCGGAGCTGGAACACCAGCTTCATAACTGCAATAACACTACGCTGACCAGACGCCATTTCCAGTCAGCTTAGTGTAGTGTGTAGGAGGATTTAAGAAGTCGGTGGGAGATACGCAAGGTATTTTACGGACCTTGCGTATCTCCCGTCGACTGCCGCTGAAAACGGCGGTAAGTGTAGACTGGGGCTTTTTTTAGTTGGAGTGGGAATTGAACTGAGCTATCAAATTACCCCTCTTCAGATGATGGCCTCATTTGCAAAACAGAGGTATTGTTAGTGTACAGGAGCAGGCAAAATGTAGACAGAGATACACATTACAATGCATTCTCCTGCGCCTTGCTATAAATGAAAACATGATGGGAAGAAGCAACACCTTGGTTCTGAGTAGAGCAGGCAGAGGCGGTCTTAGGCAATGAAGGGCCCTAGGCAAAGGCCCATTGTGGGGCCTGCAATAGGCCTCCATGGCCTTCCCAGTTTCCCGCTGCCAGCCCACTCTGCAGCTCCCACCCCGCGGCCCCAGCTTCCTGTCACCAGTCCCAGGGCCAGCTCCTCCTCCTGCTGCCTACCAAGGCAGATGTGGCTTTTCGGGTAGGTGCAGCAGGCAATGGGGTCTCTTACTGCTCAGGGCCCTAAATGTGTGCTTGCTTCGCCTACCCCAAAAGCCGCCTCTGAGAACAGGGAGAATAAAAAGGAAAATAAAAAGGTAATTTGAGAGGTTAACCACAGAATAGGATTTCCAATGACTTCTTCTTCCTACTTGTCTTGGGCCCTCGCTAAATACAAATGAGTTATAAAGAATTACATGAATGGTATCAAAGCAATTCATAATGGACGTAATTATCTTCTAATTCTGACTTCAGTGGAGTTATCCCAAATTCCCACCTATGTAAAGAGCTCAATTTATATCTGAACATGTAAGTAACCCTCAAGCAACTATGTTAGTTACATACAGATAGCTTGTGCTTTTTACTCATAATGAACTATAGGCATTTTCAGAATACCATCAATGAAATCACCTTCGCTATTTCTCAAAGACTCTTTGTAAAGAATAGAACTACGTGGTCCTCAAGCTTTTGATTGGGTCTTGGGGCTGAAACTTAAGCCTTTTAACTTCAATGTGTCATATTAGGGTCCCAAATTTTTTAGGACAGCAGTCCTGCTATTTGGGGCTTTGTTTGACATATGTGCCTATTAACCCCATAAACCCTGTCCCAATTTTTCACACTAGCTATCTGGTCACCCTGTATCACATGCATTGATCTGAATGCACTATAGAATGTGTTAAAATACAGCCATTTTTATGTTTTTCTTCCCCCCTACCTGAAAATCAGCAAGCAGGAGAAGCTTAAAGAAGGCATAGAAAAAACAACAGCCCTTCTAGCAGATTCTGTCTTTTGAACTGTTTAAAGGTGATTTCTGTATTAGGTACTACTTAACAACAAAACTGCCTGCTAGGGAAATCCAAGGTAATCGATCAGAAAGCACTAGATCAACACTAAGGGGAAACTGTCAGATACTGGACTAGATTTTATTCTCACCTATTCTGATATGAATCTGACTCCCTTGCGTTAGCATCAGTAGTTATAGCTTGGATTTACTGAAGCACAATTAATATCATATTTCAGCCCAATATACCATGTGCATTTTGTGTTTTGAAGACAGTGAATAAAGGCTTTCTTTCTTTCTGGCTTTACGCATTTTTTGGTTTGGCCAAAAGCTAAGTTTAATAACATCATAATCTTTCTGGGAGAGGAAGATGAGAAGAGAGAAAACTAAAAACAAAACAGCTTTCAACCATTTCATTTGTGAGCAAAGGAGATCTCTCACCTTATTCTCTGAGTAGTTTCAATGCTCTGTCACAAATTGCCATTAGAAATAGCAGCTTGCAAAGTTGCTACTGTTCATTCCCAGCCTCACAAGTAGAGGACAGCAAATTTGCAAGATTTTGTGAATTAGCTTGGTGGGATGGGACACTCATTTACACAATTTCACTTCTCTCATGTGTCTTCCAGTGCTAGAAAACAAATCTGAAGAATTGCTATTTACATACCATCCACTAAGATATAAAAAGAATATACTTTTCTTTAGCCCTATGCATAGCCCATAAGTCTCTGTTACCTGCTGGCAAATAAAGTATTTGATATGAGGAAGTAGTACCAGTGAGATTGATAGGTATATATTTGCAGCTCTTTGATTTTATTGCTTTTTAGCCAGCTAACTTTCTCTACTTGCCTTTAGATTCCCAGTATTCTTCCCCCAGATATTAAAAGAACTGTAACTTCCTACTGAATAGCAAACAGAGTTTCTGCACTAATACCCTTAATGAAACACCACTCCCTTCTCTAGGCTTAGTGCAGGCCTTTTAATAGGTGTACCACATGCAGTGCTAATGAGCAACACATGTTAACAGTTAAAGCTGTGATTTAAAGATTTCCCAGAGGGAGAAAAAGGCTTGGAATAATGTGGAGATGTAAGAAAGGAAAATGGCCTTTGAAAAACTAGGCACTCTAGCAAATCTGATTTCATTACCAAAAGCTGACTTCCTCTGACTTGTTTGGAGTTGTAAAAGAAGAGAGAAAAATAAAATGTATTAAGCAGGCTGAGTCTTTAGGGAGATTGAATCTGATTGTGTTTTGCTATTTCCCCCCCCACCCCCCAGGATTTTTCTGTTGTGTATCCGTAAGAATAAAGCCCCATCATCTGGACAATGTGGATTTAGGGTGAATTTGTGTGTTTTAAGCAGACTGTACCATTCATAGAGTTTTACGGAAAGGGAGAAAGTTCCTTTACCAGAATCTGCTGGCAACTGCTTTTTGGAAAAGTAGCATGCATGTGATTGTCCAATGAGGACAGGGGTTTTCAAACTTTTTTTCTGGACCCCTCTGAAAATATTTCAGGTTGTGATGACCCATGTTATGCTACTAATACCCTTATGCCATAGCACCCTTACTTCTGCATTGCTGCTGTGTGCGGCCCTGCCTTCGGAGCACTTGGCCAGCAGCCGCTGCTCTCTGATCACCTGTATCATTCAGTCCCAACATGTGTGGGAGCTGACAGGTCACAAGCCTCCCTCCCCAAAATAATCTTGCAACCCCCTGAGGAGTCCTGACCCCCCAACTTTAAGAATCCTTGTACTAAGAGAATGCATAACTTTCTCCCCAACCCCAGGCTTTTAAACCTGCAAAAGCTACTAGGAGAACTTTCCAACCTATAATCATCACTATGCAATTATGACTAGATAACCCATAAATACAAAAACCCTGCAATCAACTAAATTAACACAAACTCCATGCCAAGCTTTAATTTAAAAAAAAAACATTTTAGAACTCTGAGTGCTTAATACCCACAACAAAGGTTAATGGGAAAGAAATAATCAGATCAAAGGAAAAATACAATTCTGGTCACAACAGCATAAATTTGGATAAATCGCCCAAAAGGAAGTAAGAAATAGGGGCGGAAATGCATTTATGCAAAGTAAATGGCAACGTACGGGGCCAGGTAACTGGTAGCTTTAGCCTTGATGTGCAGACACCAACCATCAAAAGCTTCTCTTATTTCCCCCAGTCTAGAGTGTCTCTACTGAGTAACATGGAGAGAAAAATTGGGTGAGGTATTTTTTACTGGATCAACTTCTCTTTGTGAAAGAGACAAACTTTCGAGACCTAAACAAAAGTTCCAAGTAAGCTTGATCGCTTGTCTCTCTCATCAATGGAAGTTAGTCCAATAAAAGATATTACCTCATCTGCCTTGTCTGTCTTATATCCTGAGGCCAACATAGCTACAAAAACAGTGCAAACAATTCCTATGGGATCACTCCAGACTTATTCTGGTTTACATGAGAGCAGAACAGGGGCCCTTAAGCTTCTAATTGCTGCATTTTAAAACTTTATTCTTCTTTACAGGCAGCTCAGCGTTTCAATTCCAGTGCATTAATCTCCTTCCCTCCTCTCTTAAATCTGACTCACCATTGGATTCTTTATTGTTCTGTGCCCCTGGGTGGGAGGTTGTTTTCCCTCTAGATTGGCTAGCTGTTCACTCCCTTTACAAAATGTCTTGGTCTTTTAAATAGAGGAATAGAAAAGAGAAGAGAACATGAGCTGGCAATAAGCACTGGTGTCAAGTTGTTCTTCATGATGTGGTAGAATTGCCTGTGTTCAGAGGAATCCAAAAGCTTCCCATGATGCAAATAATTTTGAGAACACAGTACCATGCAAGAAAATTTCTTCTTTTATCCAAGCTAGTGATTAGTTCATGACCTGGCCTGTCAGCATTAATAGACTTTATACTTTTATTCTAGCTGCTATGACTGATGATGCTATTCTTAGTCCTAAAAGTGTCTCATCATATTTTAAACCAAGGCAAGCTATATACCTCACTAACACTTTGTAGTGGTGAATCCAGTTGTGGAACACTGTGACTGTAGTATTACTTTATATTTACATTGTAACAACACCCAGTGCCACAGTCAGAAGCAGGGCCTCATTGAAAGCAATGATGATCAGCACTAACTTCGGATTTAGGAGACCTGCATTTAATTCCTTGCTGCATCACAGGCATCCTGTGTGACCTTAGGCAAGTCACTTAGGCCCAGATCCTCATGGGTATTTAGCTGCCTAAGTCCCATTGATTGCAAATTTGGGTATTGTGAGGATAAATCTAGTAAAGGTTGTGAGGTGCTCAGATACTGTGGTTATGGGGGGCCTAAAAGTACTTGAAACTGTGCATGCCATGGCACAAACATAGGGTTCAGAATTGCAAAGAGCTCTATGAAGGCAATGGGGCTCCCTGGGTGTGCATGACCCATTTGGAACTCATTGCGCAATTAGGGTCAGAGTAGTTGATGCTGTGTTTGCTGGTAAATAGCTCACAATTCATGAAGTTGGAAGGCATACAAAGGGCAGGAGACAGACAAATCAAATATATACAACTGTTTTATATATATATATAGCATATATTTGTATTCAGGTCTGTGATTACATAAATATTAATGTTCTCCTATTGCCACTCAGCCAACATCCCTCACCCTAATTATTAACACAGAGTGGCTGCTTTTCTTGTAGGTATCAAAACAGAAGTGGGTTCAGAGAAGAGACTTGATGGAGAGTACAGTAGCCTTACGTGTATTCAGGGAGACCTAGACAGAGCAACAGGAGAGATGGTATAAATCCCACCATTTCCATCTCCATACAGACATACTTTCAGGAGCATAGGATCCTTGTTGGCTACTGGGTTTTATTCACACAGGAAGCAAGGATGTCATAATAGATGTCACAGCAGAGGATCCTCCTGTGTTAGCGGGAATGTTATATGCAAGACACAAGAAGTAATTCTTCCACTCTACTTACCACTGGTGAGGTCTCAACCGGAGCATTGTTCAGGTCTGGGCACCACACTTCAGAAAAGTGGTGGGCAAATTGGAGAAAGTCCAGAAGAGAGCAATAAAAATGACTAAAGGTCTGGAGAACATGACTTATGAGGAAAGACTGAAAAAACTGGATTTTTTTCATCTGCAGAATACTGCAATCATGTTTATCATGTCCTCCCTCAGTCCTCATGTACATATAAAGTTGTTATAAAGAGGAAGGTGATGAATGGTTCTCCTTATCCACTGAGGAAAGGAGAAGAAACAATGGGCCTAAACTGCAGCCAGAGAGATTTACATTGAGAGGTTATACATTAGGAGAAACCTCTAAATAGTAAAGGTCGTTAAGGCCTGGAACAAATTGCCTAGGAAAGTTGTGGAATCTTTGTCAATGGAGATTTTTAGAACAGGCAACAAATATCTGTCAGTGATTGTCTAGAATAATACTTAGTCCTGTCTCAGTGCAGGGGATTGGATCAGAAGATCTCAAGGTTCCTTCCAATTCTATATTTTTCTGATTATATTGTTATTCCCATGGGTCATGGGTCACCCACAACTCTATTCAGATGGCTTCTGATCTTTCACTTCAGTCATTCATCACAAATCATGGTATGTTAATGGGGTAGAAGGAAGACACTGTATTTTTGGTTCCAGAAACCTAATTCTGTGCCAATGTGGCTATGGGTTGTAAATTCAAATGAGACCGTACAGACCAAGAAAGACAAGAAAACACCAATAAACAATTTAAAAAGAGAAAAGACTCCTATTTGGGGAACTGCTGGCTCCTGAGCTATATGTGATGCGACACTCTACCATCTGTTTATCTCAGCCCAGTATGGATGGGAGTAGCTGAGGCCCTCTAGCAACATGTGCAGAGAGAGAAAATGGAAGCAGGATGATTTATGGCCCCTCTGCATTTTGATTACTTTGGTGCTGATGAATGTAGCATAGATGAGTTTTTCCTTTCTCTCCAATCAATAAGTAGTTCAGGGCGCTCTGCAGACCTGGCTAGTGAGAATCACCTGTAGGGTGATAATGTAATTCAGGGGTCAGGTTGTAGCTAGTTCCATGCATATACATGTGGTGGGGATGGTAGGGTGCAAGGAAATTATTTCAAAGAATATTAAGCACCTATCCTGCTTAGATGCTTTCCCTCCTCCCCCGAGGCTAACTGCATATTTAATTGCCTTTGGAAATCTGGATAATGGCCTCACCTTAAACTCCTACTGCAGGTCCATACATCTTACCTCTGCATAGTCATTCAGTTCCTAGCCTTCCTGATGAGATTGCCATCAAGGGGACAATTGTGACAGCATCCTTTAGAATTGTTCTAAGGCCATCAATTCATTTTACATGCTGTAAGTCACCAAATAGCTATCAGTGGCATTGAAGTAGTGTGGAGCTATAGGGGTTGGGGTGCACTAGATCATAGCTACATCCTGGGGCTCCCACATGGGATTTGTGATTAGTCCCCAGAAGTATCAGTAAATGCACCTAAATCAGCTCTTATCTTGCATAATGAGAGTCAAAGTCTCAGGTCTTTAATCTGAAGAACCCAAGTGAGTGTTTGCGCTTGGTTTATGGGGGTCAAAAGTAGCGTCCTGCCACCTTTCCTGTTCCTCAATCCTTGGATAAACTGTACAGATCCAGTGTAGCTTGCAACATCCTCAGGAATCCTTTCATTCATTCCTGGGTTCCTACCAGAGGCAGCTTTTGGGATAGGCGAAGCAGGCACACACCCAGGGCCCCAAGAAGTAAAGGGCCCCAACACCTGCTTCACCTACCCCAAAAGCTGCATCTGCCTCAGTTGGCTGCAGGAGGAGGAGCTGGCCCTGGGGCCAGCAGCAGGGAGCTAGGGCCTCAGAGTGGGGAGCTGGGGGCCAGTGGTGGCAAGGGTCAGGGCCATGGGGAGGAGATCATGGCCTTGGTGGGGAGCTGGTGGCAGGGAGCAGGAGCTGCAGAGGTGAGCCTGGGGGGGCCCTATAGGGGGTCCCGCAATGGGTCTTCACCTATAGTCCCTGAGTGCCGAAGGCCATCTCTGATTCCCACAGCCCCAAAGACTAGTCAGACAGGCAGTGGGAACATGGCTGGCCTATCTGTCAGCTTCTCTTTATATAGCTGCAAAATGGGATTGCATAGAATGTTTCTAATGGCTTCACACCATCTGATGATCCACCCAATCCTGGGACAATCTTTAACTGCCACATCAGCTGGTTTTGTTTTGTAGAACGGCACAGAATAAGCCTTAAGAAATGTGAGAATCAATCCCTTTACCAACTGGAAGAAGTGCTTTCAGCATAACAAATGAAAGGATCCACTCAAAACTCTCCCAGGCACTCAGTGCCAGATTTTTAATGATATTGTGGTACCTGAAAGCTGGGGCATAGCCAGAACTTACTTTTTGGCAGGGCCTGTGGCTGACTTGGGTGAGCCTGCCCCGAGTAATGGAAAAACAAGCACGTCTGGATTCCAGCCATGTGACCAGTCTGGAAGTTCAGGAAAGTGACCAGCAAAGAAATTAAGCTGCCTGATGCTGCAGTTGCCAAGGTAGAGGTGGTACAGGACCACCCATAGCTACACCAGCAGCTCATGTCTAGCAAGGCAGCATGTCTCATTCATTCCCACAAGAAATCCTTAAGCTGCGAAACTCCAGGTGTCTGGCTACTGTTTGAGGATGACAATGCAGAGCTAGGTGCCTACTTCAGAGAGGGGTAGGGCTTAGCACTCACCCCTCTCATTGACATCTCCCCACCTAGCATGCTGACGTCTGTGGATTGCACTCTAAGCCTTGCCTCTCACTCAACAGGGAGCCCAGGCACTAACTCAGCTTTGTGGATCACGAATGTTCTTCCTGTGATTTTCTAAGTGTTGTGGCACACTTTGTTGCACTATCTAACTCTCACCCTAAGGGTCTTATTAGGTGTTATTTGGTATTATTGAGTGCTTTTGACCTCATAGCAGAACTAATGAGCTGTTAAGAACAGAAGAGGGATCAAGCCAACCAATTCAGATCTGGCTCCAAATTTGAAACACTCCAAAGTTTAGAAGGCAAATTGTTTGAATCTGCAATTTTGGATCAGTCCATTATAAATTGGAACACTTGATCCCCTTGCAGGGTTCGGTTTTTGAACATCACCTCTATTTCCTGGCATTCAGATTCAGGACTTTGATGGGAATTAATCTCTAAAACAATACTGCTAATCAAAATCCCATTTCCATGCAAATATCCTCACACTGATTAGAAGGAGGGACTAAATGTAGGCAACATAACTAGTTGTTCATTGATCTCAAAAAAATCAGCATTCATAGTTCTCTAAACAAGGAATTCCTAATAATCACGTAACTTAGCTCTAGTTCAGGGGTTGGCAACCTTTGTCAGCCCCAGGCCGGCCCCACCCACTGCACCCTCAACAGGTGCAGGGGCAGAATCAGAGATTCCTTCTCCCTACTGGCCCCACTCCCATGCGCAGGGCTCCTGTCCTCTGCTGACCGCGTTCCCCAGTGTGGGGTGGGGACAGGAGCCGCGCGTGCCGTGGCTTCCTTTCCCTGTGGCCCTGCTCCCCAGTGTGCGCAGTGGGAGGGGCCAGCAGGGGACAGGAGCTGCACGTGCCAGGGCTTCCTTTTCCTGCAGCCACACTCCCCAGCAGGGAAGCGCAGGCAGCAGGGGCCTAGAGCTGTGGTACATGGCTCTTGCGGCCACAGGCCGTGCTGAGGGGCGGGGCCAGCGCTCAGACTCGGCCCATGTGCCAAGTTTGGCATGCATGCCAGGGGTTGCTGACCTCTGATCTAGCTGATGGGACACCCTAAGTTTAGTAGATATGAATACTTATGTATTTGAAGTACTCTATTAGCATGCAGGGACACGTAGCATGTAAATATATGGCCAGTCATTATCAGGAAATTGCAGCTTTGTTTTACTGAGTATATTAATGTGTGCACTGTGCACCTGTCGTATCTGTCCATTGGACAAATGTATTTATAAAATATGATTTAATAAATAAAGTTTGGGGTTTAGAAACGATCAAATAAAAGAAGGATGGTTCAGTGGTTAGGATTTTGCCCTAGGACTAAGTACCCATTCCGTGCTTTGCTACAGCCTTTCTGTGTGACCTTGTGTCACCCAGCATTTCTTGCCTCTGAGAATTGATGTCAGGACATAAACCAAGGAAAACACAGGCCTCCGTCTGCTAAATGGCTAGCACAGACAAGTCAGAATCAAGTACTTTTACTTTAGATCCTAGCTTTCATTTGTCTCCAGCACTCCCAACAGAATGCCTTTACTTAAATGTCTCTACAATATTAATCTCAAGCATGCACAAACACAATAGGTTGTAGAGCACCCCCAAACAATAGTTACCCACAGTCGAGGGCTCTTGAGTGGTCAAACAACAAGGTTCAAGTGGCCAGCTATCCACCTGTCACGGGGGAGTTCAAGAGATGTCCAGAAAGTCAAACCCCAAATCCTCAGACATTTCTACTTCTTTTATGTTAGTAGCTGCTACAATTACATCAACAACATGTCAATCAAATAAAAACCATTAAGCAAGCTCTTTTAAGCTATTAGTTATACTGATGTGATTTTCCAGAGTTTGCAGTCTCTTGGGCCCTCACGCACACACACCCCCAGAAGTAAAATACAGATTGATTTCCTGTTTTTCACAGACATTGGCCCAGCAGTTAGAAAGTAGCAGGACAGGATGGTGCTGGATCATGCTCAATTCTCAAGGGCACATCTCCTCCCCTCTTCTTTCTTGACCTATCTCATTATGCTAATATTGCTGAGGCCCTACTAAATGCAATGAACAAAACAATTGATAGCTTACCCCAATAATGTGGCAGTGTTTGGGGAGTGATTAGGCAAGGTTACTCAAGATGTAACACCTCCAGAGATGTACCCCCACCTGGGGAGGCTGCCCTACATTGGTTCAAACTAGAGTCTCAGGAGACCAACAGCCAAAGAAAATACTTTTGGTTAAATAGCCTAAACTCACTCAGGGCCTTCTTTCTGATCCAACAAATGGAGAGAACCTGCTGTCTAGGGACAGGCCCAATCCTTCCACCTCTTTGCTATTAATTATTTTCTTTTCCAAAATATGGGAACTGCCTTCCTTTTAATAGTCCAACTTCAACAAAAGGTTTGATCTGAAGCATCTTCTCCTAACTGGGGCAAGATTGCTCCACTCAGTTTCTGCTCAAATTACTAAGCTGAATTAGTTGTAATTTCTAACACCTTGGCTTGGAGTCCCTTATGTATACTGAAAAGGAATGTGTAGGTGGCCTACTGTGAAGGGAAGGTGATTTTTAAACACACCAGGAGACTCCTCCTGCAAGATAATAGATTCCTGCACCTCAAAGTTACGCTATTTATTTTGCTTAGACATATTCTTAAACATGAACAGTACTTTGCTGGCTCTTTTGTTTTAACCCCTAAATTTTTTTCAGCCTCATATGAGCAATTGAACGGGAATAGCTACTTATCTCCAATGTTAACACTGGCACTTGCTTTTCCTTTATATGTATGTCCCAGAGTTTAAGCCAGGAGGGACCACCAGAACATCCATGTTGGCTTCCTGTAGATCACAGGCCACCAGACCTTCCAGTACCTGCACACTAAACCCAATAAGCAGAATTAGACCAAAGTGTTTCAGCCCAGAAAAGAGAAGAATATTATGTGCCGTGCACAAAATAGGAGGTTCACCAATTCGTTAGGTCCCTACCATGGCAGAGAAATGGTTAAGAGAGATATACCCCGATGGCCCAGCACATGACTCACAGCACATACTTCAAAGTAAGGTGAAAACTTTCCAAAGATCACTGCCAATGTGACATGGGGGAAAATCCCTTCCTGAGCCCATGTACAGTGATCATTTGGACCTTGAGTATGTGAACAAGAATGAGCAATCAAGCAGGTGAGAGAGAGAATGTTTAATGACACCTCAGAGCCCTTGCCCTCCTCACCCAGTGTCCTACCTCCAGCTGTGACCATCCCTGATGTTGAGGCGGAAGGAGACAAAAGAAAAAAAAAATCACCTAGAACAGACTAGTGGGGAGTTGGGGGACCCTTTCTGATGCCTGCTGGTGACTAGCTGAAGCCCTGAACCAGGAGCTTATAAGGAACATATGACTGAGCCCTGCCACACCACCATCACAAGCAACCCACTCGTAAATTTGTGCAGCTTTCTCTTGATACGGTTAGGTTATTCCCGCCCCCCCCCACACACACACACATCTATTATTGGGAGGCTTTTCCAGAACCTCACCCCTTAATGACTAGAAACCTAATATCCAACCTGCATTTGTTCCTGGCTAGTTCATTCTCATTCAATCTTGTGCCCACATTGTCCTTTATTTTAAATAGCTCGATGCATTTGAAGGGCCAGATTTGCAAAGCTTTTGACAATGGATGAGTTACACAAACCATTCACACAGCCAGTGCCTGGTCAAAATCTCCCATTTCCTCATACAAGTACATTTGTAAATGTACACTTTGTCAGCGTGCAGAAATGTGGGGTGTTGCCCTCATAACGCATGCATGAGCCCTTTGCATTAAAAATTCCTTGCATAGTGTTTTGGAAACTTAGTACTGAATACATTGACATCACAATGTTATTGCCAGCCACTCTACATTTCTCTGACCTCACCCATAATCAGCAATAATATACAACAGGTATATATGTTTCAACAATGCAATTCTAGCTTTTATTAATAGTTGACTCACAAACAGTAACAACTAACTACATCATTGTCCTCCCACTCTCAGGTCTATTACTTCAGGTAACTAATAACCCCGGGTTATTTTTTATTATTATTTTATTTTAATGTTAGCAAAAAAGGTTCCATCTGTTTGTGATAATAGCAATGACTGACATTGTTTCAAAGCAGATTTAGAAATAAGTTTGGTCCTGACATTTATTCGGCATGTGGGTGTTGTTTATTGCCTAGCAATTAGAACTTGTATTAACATAATATAACTCCTCAACTTCAAAAATCTTTGAGAGCTTTCCGTGCACACATTCCCAAGAGCTCTCCCCTGCTCTCTTCCCTTTGTCTTTTCGCTTTTCCACCTCCACACCCATCCGCCCACCTTCCTTTAAATGTGCTGTTTCAAATTTAGAGTTCAAGAAACTTTGTTTAAATCTAAGTCATGACAGATTTTTTCTTCTAGGGCAGCCCACAGCACCTGTATTTTAAACCAAGTTAAAACACAGCTTTTTAGTTTCCAGAAACTTTTGTTCCTTTAGAAGTATTTAGTTTAACTGGTGTAAGTTTAGTTGTGTGGACACAGTTGTCAGTTTAAACCAGGCCTATTTCAGCTTTGTATAAATTGATTAGAAACCGGTTTAAGCTCAATTTAAATTAACCACTATTGAACTTCAGGCATTTGCACCAGTCACTAAATTGGATTAAAAACTTATTTAAACCAAATTGGTGCAACTTTCTCATGTACGCATGGACCCAAATCAGTGTTGAATGTAGGGCTGGCATAATATGGTCAGTTTCTTTGAGTGGCATGTGCTATGCTCATGATGAATTTGTCCCTGCATCTCCAGGGATGACTATATCTCTGTAGCAGTTCTGATTAGTCTCTATGGCTAGCTGCTGAGTTGCAGTTACTTTATTGTATTCTGCTTCCTGCTGGCCAAAAAACCTAACACCAATTTACTGCTTTTAGAAAACCATTGGTATTGACTCGGAACTCCTGACTCAAGTCAGCACATGCTGCTCTTCAAAGTCAGACATTCACTAGGTGTCTATCAAAGGTTTTGCTCAGAAAGTTGAACTGGCAAACTTTTAATAATGTTTAATTAATATGAGCAAAAATAACCATTGACCCCTCTTGTTGTGCACTCGCTGAGCATTGATAGTTCTTCAAATCAGTTAATAGATCCCTCTTTCATCAAACTTGGCACTTTTACTATTTGAAACCGTGCCCAGCATCTCTAAAAGAGCACTGAAAGATCAGTGCTGGTCTCTAGTTTCAAACAACCATAATTCATAGGAGAACAAGAGAGCTTCCAGAACAAAGCAGCCCAATAGCCTAATCCTAGGGCAAACCTACCACTATCAAGCAGTGATTTCTTTCACAGGGGGCATTACCACAAAGTTACATGCAACTTCTCTCAAATGACAGAGTCCTGTGGCACTTTTAAAGACTAACAGATTTATTTATCACATGCGTTTTTCTGCAATAGACTAACACGGCTACCTCTTTGGAACTTGACTACTCTCAAATGGTACCATATGCTTCAGTGTCTCTATGGCTGCCAGTGAGCTGACCGTCAAACAAGTTTGTTTTCTACCCGTCAGGAAATTGCTATTCAGTTTTATTATATTTGCAGGGTTCATTTTAGCTAAATCCTCTGGAGGGAGGCTGATAGGATGGGAAAGTTGCAAGTGATGAATCCAGTTTGTATGTCAGAGCAAAGCTGAGTTTTCGTGTACTAAGTATTTTTCTCTTTCCGTGTCTTTGGCAAGAAACTAAAGTAACTTTCGCAGACAGAGCGGGGCTAATCTGAAGTGAGGGCGGCTAACGTGATGAGATTGTGATGCTATGCTGCATTAAAAGGAAGAGTGGTAGCAAAAGCGTAATGTGAATGGTGGTCCTTCTCCTTTGACCTCATCTTCAGAGCTATTGCCTGTCTAGAATTCTAGCTCTCTTTTAACTCTAAGCTTCCGCGGCTAGCCAGCAGATATCTGAGTTATCTGACAGGCAAGCGATATTGGAGATTTGGAGCTACTTCCTCTCCTAAGTACAGGGGAAAAGAGAGTGATATCAAATAGCATGGTACAGTCAAAGATATAAAGTACTGGCATTTTAATGGTGGACCATCAAAATAGAAAATACTATTATTCAGTTAAAATAATATTGCTAATTATTATTGGTCATAATTGAAATCTCTGGGAATTTTTCTGAGTAAGGACTAAAGCACCAAACTGAAATTTAGAGGTCCAGGCCTTTAGTTGTAAATCAGTATAAACTGATTCAGGTCTGAGTTAAACTAATTTATGCCAGCTGAGGTTCTAGTTTTTAGCCTGGAGTCAGCCACTTGCTGATATATAACATGGCCTTTGCCATTTGTGCCTGATGATTTCTGAGAGGAGCTCCACCCTATTTCTTGATCATGAATAAGTTATTATCTTCTCACAAGCCACACAGCATTAATGATCCCTCACCTATACAGAGGGCTTTATTTTGCTGAACACTGTAAATTGCAGCTTCTGGGGAAAGGATAACTCTTACTTGGATCTAGAGGAGGTTTGTTTGGTCGTTGTGGAATACTCTAGCAGTGGAAAATAGCATAGAATTCTACCCCTGGAAAAGAAAAGATTTAATATATGTTTCTTTCATCAAGATCACTTCTCGCAGAATCAGAATGTAAGCTAACGGTTGAACCAGTTCTGATAACAGAGAACACAACCATATTTTCCCAAAATACATACTCTTCATTGAGCAAAAACTCAAATCAACATTAAGTTAGAACTTTCTGGAGATTCTGATGAGTATGATTACATTATTTCTTCTTGTTGGTGTACCTCTGCAATTCCTTCTTCCAACTGGGAGGGAAAGTGCTGGAACACTGTGACAAAAGCTATTTTTGAGATATTTTCACTGAGAGTGTTCTAGGCCCCAGGAGTGTGCCAGCTTTGGAAAGTATCGTATAAATATTTGGTGGTTAGAATCCCAAATTAACATAACCTCACAAATTCAGAGTTTTTCTCACCATTGATGGAACCAGATTTGTGGTATAAGTGCTGATTTTGGATGAGACAGCATTTTTGCTCATGGTTCTCAGAAGATGGCATATCAAAAAAGGAGAGGATGGGTCCAAGATGTAAAATATAGATATAGATCTTAACTTTCCCAAAACATCAGTGTGTTTGGATCCAGGGTTTCACGAGTAGTAATTTCATAATAGAAAGTATTTATTTTACTCTAAGAGTATATATTTTCTGCCTAAAATGACTTGATAAGTCATCTATTGCCAATTCTTGGAATTTTATTGGGGATCTTGAAATATTTGGTATTTTTTGTGAAGGCCATTCCTGGAGTCATGTGAATACTTGAGACTCCTAGGATTAATTATTTTAAAAATAAGTTTCTAGCTCTTATGGTTACAGAGAAAAGCTTGAAAATATAATGTGTCTGTACCCAAAAGGTTCAGAAACGAGAAGAGTACCAGAGTGTATTGTTTATTTTTTTTAAAAAAAACACATATTTTTAAAGACATTTTCATGAGCGTGGGGCCACAATTAAAGATTTTTTTTTAATGTAGAGGAGTGTTAATACTGAAGAAAGATCAAATGTAAAGGTTCCATGGTAGAGCACAGTATGTATATCTCCTCTGAAACAGTCAGCAGCAACTCTGAAAACAAACAAAAAACAAACAAACAGTTTTAATAAGCAGGAAGAACTATTAGAAATTTAAAGATACAGTACAGAGAAAACAAAGATACTGCAATTTCATAACTGTGTGCATGCCACTTCAGAGCACTAGAAAAGCAGTTCATTATCAAAATGAGCCATCTCAAGAGCTTAGATCTGGGTCTAACCTTTCCCAAACTTCTGAGTTATTATCTGCAGTTCCTATGCAGCTAATTAAAGATTTAATGTCCTTCTGTAAAGTATGAATCTGGATTCAAAGTACAAGGGGGGTAGATCCAGGGTTTTCTTTAATTTGCTATAAAAACTAATTGAATAGTTTGAATTTACATTTTTAAAACCATTCAGCAATAATATAATGCAGAATGGATAAAATATTCAAAAGAAACACTTTTATGATTGACTGCTGTAAATATAGTGAGTATCATGTCCTTTAATTTCTGTATGTCTGTTTTATGCATCTGAACCGAGAGTGGAGTTTGTTACATAAATCTTTGATTTGTAAAAACCACCATTAGCTTTAACCACATAGTTTTGAAATTATTGTTTTAAACACTGATTTAGTGAAGAAATTCAAATGACTTGTGTCAGAAACTGAATTTACATATCTAAAATTAATTTGCATATCCTCAAATAGATTTGCACAACCGAAATGGTAATTTGCATATTCTAATAAGAAATTAACATATCATAAAATTAATTTACAAATTGTACAAATATATTTAAAAATTCTTCCAGTACATACTTAATAAAGAGCTTTGATTTGCATGTCCTGACTTTGCTGTTAAGTTTGAATTAATGAGCAATGATTTATAAATCAGCCCTTTGACACTCTGCCATTGTAAGCTCTTCAGATACAGAGAGGCATTAGTTCTGTAAAAAGACACGTCTATGTTTTGTCTTTTGCCCATGACATTAAAGCTAAAAGTGGAGGTTTCTATGCTTGGATATTTCCTGGCATCTGAAGCTTGCTTTAGCAGTGCTTTTAATGTGGAATACAGAGGATCCTGGCGGATTAAACATTCTAGAGAGAGCACAAAACTGTAGAATTCAAATCCAAAAGTTTGGACCTGTTTGCAAAATGTTTGCAAAACATTAAAAATCTGATCCAAAGCATTTAGTACTTATCTATCCTGAAGAGAACACATTAAGCAGAACAGAGACTAGAGGCTGCAATTGTGGTGGATATTTAGGATTAAATTTAGGACTAAATAATGTAAATGTACACCAACAAAGAATTTGACTCTCACTATGAAACTTAGAAAAACAACAGAGTCCTGTGGCACTTTTAAAGACGAACAGATTTATTTATCGCATGAGCTTTCGTGGGAGAAAAGCATCTGACGAAGTGGGATTTTCTCCCACAAAAGCTCATGCGATAAATAAATCTGTTCGTCTTTAAAAGTGCCACAGGACTCTGTTGTTTTTCTACTATAGACTAACATGGCTACCCCTTTGGTATATGAAAATCAGAGAAGTTTCTACGGGCACATGTTGAAAAAACATGGCATATTGTGAATTCAGTGATGCATATGTACTATTCAAACAGCACAGGCTTCTTTATAACTGAAGAGAAGCAGCAACCAATCACAGACAATGAAAAGCATGAGTGTGGGAGTCTGTCACCACTACTGGATACAGGCCCTGATTCAACAGGTATTTAACCATGTGAATAGTCCTACTGTTGTGGATGTGCACATGCTTTAGGAATTGTCTGACTCTGCCAAAAACAACTGCATTGAAGTCAATGGAAGTTGTTCATGTGCAGGAGGTTCCAAATTAGTTGCTGAATATATGTGGACCACAAAGGGGAACACAGCCATCTTCACATATGATGACGAGGGGTTTAGAAGGAGCCTTGAAGCTGATAGCAGGGTGAGGCAGATGAAGGGAGGGAGACACACACACACAGAGGAAATACCATAGACCTTGCATCTGAAATAAAGAAATGCAAAATGGCCTCATTTCAGAAAGAGAAACTTGCTCTTCTGTCTGTCAAAATAAATCCAAGGGACCCAACACATCAGTAAATCTGTCCTGTCATTGGGCTAGGAGTGAGAGGGTCTCGGGTGGAAGCTATGAATTAGGGAGGCCTTTAATATTTTATTTTCATAAACTATAAGATGCTGAGAGTAAGAAATTCAGGTACATAATCATGCTTAACATTCATGCAGCAATATTCATCCGTAGATCTCAAAGCACTGAACAAAGATGAGGATGTATTTTTAACCCCACATTTATGACATTGCCGAAAATTATATACAGGAGCCAGACCTCTCGCATCTAGATGCAAATCTATTTCCCCACAGGCTGACTCTCTAGCAGTCTAACCATATCAGCCTGACTCCCTTCTGCGGGAAGGCCGGGGAGGGGGGAGATCATTTTATCATTGTTTTTAGACTCATTAATACACACCACAAACAAACAAAAAAAGCCTGTGTGTCAGTTGAACCACTGAAGTCACTGAAAGTACACACATTGCACCAGCTGAAGATTTGGTTCACTATTTCTGTGTGGAGAGGTCAAGTTCCAAAGGGGGAGCTGTCTTAGTCTAGTTCAGCAAAACAAACGAGGAGTCTGGTGGCACTTTTAAAGACTGGATTTTCTCCCATAGAAGGTCCTGCAATAAATACATTTGTTAGCTTTTAAAAGTGCCACCGGACTCTTGGTTTGTTTTGTATGAAGTGTGGTTGGTTAGCTCAGGGGAGTGGCTATGTAAGATGAAACCTCTGAATCTGTTCAAACTCTGCTCCCTGGGAGCCTTCCACTTCACTAACAAAGCCTGTTGCTAAACTGCCAGTGTATTTCATCAGGCAGCTTAACAACGTAACAAGTTCAAGCTCTGGTTACATAATCACTATTCCTGGTGATGATGCTAAATGCAGAAGAACATAGCTAGATTTTCACACCCCAAGATGAGTTTGCATTGCAAGCAATTATACAGAGTATCTTTTAACTGGTAAAGTGGGCAATTACTGCTTGGAAGCCACTGAAAGAGAATAAATATGTGACCCTGTTAGGTTATGTATAGTCATTACATTTTCAGAGCATTATTATATATTTTAAACGACCTTTGTCTTTATTACATAATGTTAGAACCCTCCTCACATGGTACTATTTGTTCACAATTAAGTGCCAGCAAAGAATCCCTTTAAATATCTGTAGATTATGATGTGAAAACCGCAATAGATATTCTGACCTGATCAATATGCCACAACTGCCTGTGACTGATTATTGCAATAAACACGCTTCCCTTTTTAATTCCTTTTGGAATTCAAACTGAGGGTCTGATCCTGAAATATGCTGAGCCCCCAACTCCTATTTAAGACAGTGAAGATCAGCGACACTCTGCATCTACTTGAAGTGCTAAACATCTCACAGGATTAAGCCTGTATACAGACACCAAGGGGCTGAACTGGATTTCATACAGTAAAACAAACAAAATGCTTTCTAATCTTTGGTGTAGTTACGGTGTATTTCATGCTAAAACATTGTCACCCATCCCAGCTGTTGCATGCACATGCAAATCACACCTCTAAGGGATATTCAGCTTCCAGCACTGCTACTGGGTAGATGTGGCTTTTATATTTCCTACGGGAATGGTTTAAGCATATTGTATATGACAAATTCAGCAGTGCAGATGGACCTGCAATGACCATATTAACTATTGAAATATGCATTACTGGAGAAAGTCCAGCTTCAAAGTGAAATAAATAGATGGTCTGTCTGCTGATACTCAACGGCACAATGCAAAGTCAGTGCAGCATATTAAAACAGATTCATCTTTTATAAAATACATATTCATAGAATAAGCGATACCGAGTGATTAATCAAATCTGTCAAGCCAGATACCTATTGAATCAGATATTTTTCCTGCAAGCTTCTGAATTTTCTTGCATGGAAATAAGGGACAAAATTCATCAAAACAAAACAAAGAAGAGTTCCTGGACAGGTGGTGATAAATAATTAGAGCTGTGTGAGTAATTGATTTAATTTATATTCCCTCTTTTCTTGAATAGCTTTTTATTTCCACAATTTATTTTGTTTTATTTATCATTCGCTGTCCAATTTGGACGGCTAATTCTGGCTGACTAGCAGGTTTGCATACAGTGTACTGTGAGCATTGGAAAATTTGAGCTATAATGTTTGCATTTTATTAGACATATATGTCCATGACATGCTTTTGTTCCCTGTTTGGTTAAGGATTGCTCTAGGAATCTGGTTTCCCGTGTGCATACTACTGTTTATGAAGACTTGTTTAAATTAAAAAAAATATTGCTACTAGTAAATTCCTTTATTAGGATGTTTGTGAGAAATTGAACACACCAGGTGTGTGACCAAAAAGAGGATATACAGTATTTGTCCAGTCTACATAAATACCCAAATAGCATGAATGGAAACATGGCAGGCAGTGCTAAAGGACTTCAAGTCTAGAAGCTCGTTTAGCTTATTTGGTGGAGACTGAAACAAGATTCATAGATTTAAGGCAAGAAGGGATCATTTTGATAATCTAGGCTGACTTCCTGCACTATACTGGCAATAGAGTTACACCAAGTGATTCCTACATCAAGCCCAATTTTTGCTGAATTTAAAGTATTACTTTCAGAAAGACTTTAAGTGGTGGAGTATCCATCAGGTCTCTAGGTAATTTGTTCCATGGCTATAACTGCACCTTATTTCAAGTTTAAATTTATCTACCTTCAGCTTCCTGTCACTAGATTTTGGTACGTCTTTGTGTGCTAAATTAAAAAGCCCTCTAATATCAGAACTGTTCTTTTCACCTTGTTAATTCTATATGGTGATGAAGTCACTTTGTAACTGATTCTTGGAAAGATTAAATGGATTTTCTAAGAGAAGGACTTTTTTTTTAATAGTGTGTAAAACAAAATATGTTAATTGTCTCTCTCCCCTTCCTTTCTCAGCCACTGTGGAACAAATCATTGAAGGATCAATTGTGGCTTTAATACAAGCCTCATGTTTGGAGCAGTATGTAGCTGAAATAGTCCAGGAGCATTCTGGGAACCAGACTGTGACTTAAAAGAGTTGGAGCTTTCCCCACCCCTCTCACCCATGCAGTCAAGATGGTACATAGTGGCCTTGCAGAGGCTGCCTTCCTTTACTGCTATAAAGAGTACAGGGAACTAAGGATTTTACATCTCCTTACTCAATCTAGTCCTAAAATTTGCTATATTCAGAAGGGTTTAAACAAAAAAAAAGACTTGAAGTACACCTATGAAAACTCTTTTGTGTGGTTTGGGGTTGGTGTTTTGTTTGTTTGTTTGTTTGTTTGTTTGTTTTTTGGGGTAACAACCAAAAATTCTTTGTGGAGTAGCAGTTTCCCTTTGGGTATTGTGAAAGCCAAATACGTCTGTGCCAATTATCTTTGTTTAGGTTACCGGGGAAATATTTCTGACCTTCTTTTTCCATAAACAGAAGAAGGAAAACTAACAGATGAGCCAAAATGACAAAATGTGTAATGTGAGCAACCTAGGTCATAGTGGATATGAGAATGTGGAGAGGGGATATTTATATTTCTAAAGTAAGGCAGCTGTGTGCATTATGCGCTCTGTGGGGGATGGGGAAACCTCCCTTCCTCCATCCTAGGAAGGAAGTAGTATTTTCCCTTAACAAGCATCCAGAATAGCATATGGACTTCACATCGGTTACAACATTTTGAATATCTGCCTCCCTACTTCCTCCTAGCAGTATCTGTACATCTTTGTGCTTATGTAGTGCTTTTCCATCCTTCAGTTTGAAAGCACTTCCCAAAGGTAAACCAATATCATTATCTTCATATGGTAGATGAGGAATTGGGGCAACGGAAATTAAATGACTTGTTCAAGGTCACACCCCAGGAAAAGAGCAGAGAGGGAACTAGACCCCATGAGCACTAACTCCTAGTTCTGTGCCCCAGCCAATCTCTCTCGCACACGAAAAGCCAAAATACAACTAAAGGAACCAAAACACTGATTTGTGCCACAGGTGGGGCAAAGGCAGATAAGCCGAAAGAGGTTTGAACTAAAAGCATGCTTCATTCTTGGGCAGGGGAGAGGTTGAAGGCCCAGAATGCCATCCTCAACTTCTTTGACTCCCCTCTGTTAGCTGCTGTCTGTGAGGATGCAACATGCATCTGAAATACCTCCTTACATTAAGTTGTATTCTTTTTGCTAATGATGTCTTTATACTTTACTTCATACAGAAACTTTCCCCTGACTCTGTCTGTGGCAGAGGCCTTCTGTCATGCGTCATTAACAACAGTAAGGGCCAGAGTCAGACAATGGCTGGGGACTCCATTTTCAACAAAATGATGGGCTTGAGTTTTATCCGCTTCCAGAATTTAACATTTAACACCCCAGGTCAGTTCCCCATTCACAAGCACTCAGGAGTCCTAAGGAATATGGAACCAGAAATCATTTTCATGTAGAAAACAAGATAAACATTGATTAACATAACAATGCAATTAGCAATCCCAGGTAGCATACTGGCAAATGGCTGGTCCAACAGCCCCAGTTATTGATTGCTTTGTTTGTTGGAGCTCAATCCAAAATCCAAAATCCCCCCCCCCCCCCCCGAATCAGAACAATAAGTCAAAATCTGGAACACTTTCATGAATCAAAAAGCTAAAAAAAAAGTTGATTTGGGTCAATCAAAATGTTTAGACAATTTTGAAACATTTTGTTTAAACGGACCTTTCTCCCCTTTCTCTATTTTTATTTCAGTCTAATTGACTTGCCATTTGAATAAAAAGTCCTTTTAAACTTAAGAAGAAATTTTTCATTTAAAAAACAGTTGAAACAAAGTATTTTGACAATTTTGAATTATTTTTTTTCAAAAAAAAATTGAGGCAGGAGATTTCTCAAAATTTGAGTCTATTTTATGAATAGTTTCATTTTCAACAAATCAGAATTTTTGGATGGAAAAATATTTTTCCAAATAATCCCCAACCAGTGCTAGTTATCAGAAAGAGCTCCTGGGAATGAGCAGTTAGACCAGGAGAATTGCTCTAGCCCTTGTTTTCCAGAAAGAATGGGTATGCAAGCAGGGCAACCATTTGGCACTGTTCACAACAGCCTAGAAATGAACACTATGTTTGATACGTCATTCTGTGTGGCTTCCAGAGAAAAACAAGCATTTCAGTTGAAAACTGTTAAATACATGAAACAATGTAACAACATAAAAAAGTGCACACACGTGTTCATACACACAACCCTTATAGCAGTAGGAAGAGAAGGGTGTACACATTATAGCCAAAGGAAGATTTCCACACATGAACATATAATGGGAAGTGAAGTTCCTGTCCATTACCACTATATTATTTTAGTAAGTTCTCAATTTTTTTTCCATGAGAACTTGTATCTGATTCAAAATTAGAGCCAAAAGCATTACCTCCTCCAATTACAACACAGAAAGGTCTACTGTAGAATAATGGAACTTCATTGAATTAACCAGAAGAATTTTATTTCTAAAAAGGCAAGAGCCTAAGGCTATGTCTACACTAGAAAAAGTTAGGTCAACTTTGTTAAGTCGACTGAATAAGGTCGACTTTAAGTCGACTTAAAGTTGACCTTATTCAGTCGACTTAACAAAGTGGACTAAGTCGACTTAACTTTAAGTTGACTTAGTCCACTTTGTTAAGTCGACCAAACCACCCGTAAGTCAACTTAATAAAGTCGACTTAAGGGTTACTCCACATCCACACCGTCCTTAAGTTAACTTAAGGAGTCGACTTAACTTAAGTTGACCTAATGGGTGGTTCTTATTAAGTTGACTTAAGCTTTCATTTCTTAAGTTGACTTAATGAAAGTCTGGTGTAGACATGGAGTAATTTAGGTCGACTTAAGCCTCCTTAAGTTGATCTAAATTGCTAGTGTAGACATACCCTAAGTGTCTCACAGCAAGCAAGATCAGGTTTGCTGCATGAAACTGAAAATGTATCTACCTCAATAAAAGTAGTCTGTCTTTCCCAGTCTTTCCTCATTGAAGTCAATGTCTTTCCACAGCGTGCAATTAGGTTTAAGGACCCAATGAACTCAGTGATAACATGATTGGGTCTTTAGCAACTGAACATTGCATCTATGCTGCTAGCTACCCTCTCTGTTTAAGAAGAGTTTGGTTCCTGTACTCTGGCTAAGAAATCAATTAGTATAAAGGGAACTGAGCATGTTAATATTTGTTCTGTATTTGCACTCTGTTTTATAGTATTCCACTCCAGTTATAGTACAGATCATCATGATTAAATCAGTCAGCAGTAGCTCAAAGCCACCACTGGTTATCTTTCTGCCCTGATAAGCAAGGATCTCCAAATATACAGGCTTTGGAACAAATTCGCCCTGGGTCACTTCCTTTGCTAGCAAGGACACTGCGGTATTTTTAACAATATGTTTTGGCTTTGGAGGTCAATGATTCTTGCCTCAGCATTTATTTTTCTAACTGTAACATCTAGGTAAATGTTTTAAGAACTCCAAATGATCAAAGTTTGCTTTACACAGCTCTTGTAAATCACAAATTTCCAGCTCAGTCTAAAGAAGGAAATATCCAATAATTTCCATGGATGAAGCAGAATAAAAGTTAAGCATTTTTTGTTGTTTGAGGAAATAAGTGAAGAATCACCAAAGATTATTTTAAAGGGGACTTAAAGTGAAATATGTTTCTATATACACTCCCAACATGAAACTGTGTCTATTTAAATCCCTTTTAAATAGCTGTTTTGCAAACAAAATGAATGATGTTGAACTGTTTGGGGTTTGTACTGTGAACTGTATGCTTCCAATTATGTGTCTAGAGTCATTATATATATTCCAGTAGTCCTCTACCAAAAAAACAAAGGTTAGGGGGTAGGAGAGGCATTCTGTTATTGCAATTAAAATAAGTTTCAATCAGAATCATAACCAAGCAACTCAGAATCACCCAAAGGCAGTATTCTTTTATCATCTTCTCTAAAATGTTACTTGAATTGAATAGAATATCTTCCCCTATTCAACTCCACTCAAACAAGTTTAAGAACTGTGAAATACTACACACCCTCTTCCCATGGTCAAGACCAGCTGGAAGATCCTCCACAATGGTTTGCATTGGGAAAATTCAGACCAGTTGAGTGTATAATTAATAATGGATAACTTGTTCCATGATTATTGTCTCTATTTATTATTATCAGGACTTGTTCATAGGGAAAAATGGGATTTTTCACCAACTGTTTTTGTTATTTGAAATTATTAGACAGAATTTCGGCCAAAAAAAATCTGACTGTATTGTTGATGTATGAGCAGCTTGTTCTGAGTATAAAAGATTCAAAATTCAAGCTTTTTTGACTGGATATATATAATTCACATGGTATAGTTCTATCCTCTGATTGGATGAGACTAAAATTTAGAATTAGATTTTTAGAGTGAAAGCTCAGGCTTAAATTTTAGCTTTTTGCAAACATCTCTCAACATTAAACCCTGGCTGCCCCTAGAATGCTAGGCCAACATGAGCTTTATTCTTTGTTTCTACTAGAAATGTCAAATATTTGTGAGTGCAAAAATGTGGCAGTACATTGGAGGCCACTTCTAAAAATCAAACATTGTTAGCTAAAACACTAAGTGCAGTTTAATTTTACAGCATTTATATCTTAATGAGCAGACTGTAGTTATATCAGATAGATCCCCAAATACTAAAACAGCATCTCTCACCAACCAAATAGCATTTACAAATAACGGTTGGGATGACAATGCTTATAAAATATCAGAAAACAGGCTGAGCCCTTTTAGAAATCTGGGCCTATGTATTTCAGAATTATTTCAATAATACAAAACTATTCTTTTTACACATGAAGAAAATAATGTACAATACTCTTCCTTTTGCAGATTTAGAGCACAGACTTCTATCATGCCTTTTCAATTCTAAACAACTATACCTTCCATTTTCTTCTTGCCACCTAATTATGGAATCCCAGAAGAGACTTAAGCCAAGATTTTCAAAAGTGACTAGTAAATTTGGGTGCCCAAGTTGAAAGACCTTCAAAGAGCCTGACTTTCAGAAGCTAGGTGCTCAGTCTCAAATTGGGCACTAAAAAACAGAAGTTTCCAAAATCACTAGTCACTTCTGAAAATCTTGGCCGTAACAACTAAGACCCTGCTCATGCACTGAAGTGTGTGTGGATGCAAAGACACATCCTCATGAAGGTCACACTTTGGGATATGGGCCTAAGCAATTACTAGTCCCTCCCATATGCAGTGCAAATATTAAACTTCCTTAAGAATGAACTTCCTCCTGAAAGCAATACTAGTTTTATTATCAGTTTCATTATGTATGGCCGTAGAGCGGAGGTGTGCACATGGGCTGGTGGGGAAGCAGGGGCACGCCAATAATCACTGGGATTACAGAACTCCTCTGGCCCAGGGCTGCAGTGGAGGTGGGAGGAAGGGGGCGTGAAGAGAGCTCCTCCCAGAGTCAGGGAGAGGGGAGAGCGTCTGACGAAGTGGGATTTTCTCCCACGAAAGCTCATGCGATAAATAAATCTGTTAGTCTTTAAAAGTGCCACAGGACTCTGTTGTCCTCCAAAATGGGTCAAATTTTAAAATCCTGTACACAGTCCTGCCTTTGAATGTTACATATGCTTTGATATAATATGGAACCATTCTGCAATATTACTGGTTTCTTTGCAGAGAATGCCTGCAAAGGCCACATTCTGAAGGACATGCCAATATACTGTATGAAGTAACACATTTCAGAGAGAAAGTTTCAGAGAATAAAGAAGGCTTCTTGGTCCATATATTTACTCCTCTCCCTCGCTCCACCCTCACTTTTCCCACTGTTTGACTTCTTGCCAAAATAATAGCTAGACATAACATTTTGACCTGGTTAAATGCTCTTTTGTCATGCAATAGTCATGGTAACACTTTTCAACAAAAACTTAATTAGCTGTCAGTCCTGTATCTCCATTTCCTGCTTTGCATAATAGTTTTTGATAGCCTCCACTTTTCTCTTCATAGTCAGGCTTTCCTTAGTTGGAAGAAACCAAGCCTTTGGTAATGATAATATTCTTAGCACCTTTAGGTGTTGGATCTGTTAGTTTCCCCTTCAAGAACAAATGGCAACAAATATTTGATAATGGGCTTTTCATTCTATTAGAGAAAAGTATAACTTGATCCAATGGCTGGAAGATGAAGCTAGACAAAATTGGACTGGAAATAAGACATAATTTTTTAACGGTGTGTGTAATTAACTGTCAAAACAATTTACCAAGGGTTGGGGTAGATGCTCCGTCACTGGCAGATTTTAAATCAAAGATTGGATTTTTGTTTTAAACGATATGCTCTAGGGCAATTTTTCAGGGAAGTTCTGTTGCTGGTGCTATAAAGGAGGTCAGATGAAATAATCATAATGGTCCCTTCTGGCCTTGACATCTATGAATCTCTGAAGATAAGCAAATATAAGGCTATAAAACTCTTCTGATAGATTCTGCTTGAAAGTTGCTTTTCTAAAAGGGAAAATTAAAGAAACAGAAATGAATGATGAGTGAATGGGTTTGGTTTAACTAGATACACTAATAACAATGCATAACGGTCATATTGGCTATTATTAATATCTTAAACCATTTTGTGGTTTAATCCCGAAAATGTGTATAATGCAGGAATTCTAAGAAGTCATCATGAAAAATCTGTAAGGAAATAATTCTGAGAATTGTTTCAGATTTTGCAAGTGCAGCCTTGAGATTGATATGTTTCTATGCTCAACAAAGGGTCTTTGTGAGCACATAAATTATACTGAGTCTCAAAGGTAGTGGCACCATGCTGAAAAACTATAATGGAGAGCTTGGCTAATATAGAATTACTGTTGCACTGACTTACACAGAGCCCTTTAATTGTTTGTTAAGCAGGTTATTATTAAATTATTATGATGAATAATGGTTTTTATTATGTAAATGTCTCAGATCCCATCAAGAATGGTGCCATTGGCCCAGGCACTGCACAAACACAGAGTAGTAGGCAGGCCATGTCTCTAAGAGTTGTTAATCTAAATAGATAAGGTAGACGCTGAGTAGAGAAAGCAGTATAAGACACAAGCAGAGTGAACACTGGGATGGCAGCTGATGTCATGTTAGTTCCTTAATTTTATTGGAAAAGGAAAGGGTGAGGAGGAACAAGATAGGGGAGAACAATTCAGAAGGACTGTTCTAGAGTGAAGATGAGGTGAAGACACTGTGGTGCTTCATTTATTTTTGGAAAGTGCTTTGAAGATGTAGAGTCTGGGCAGATGCTAATGAAGCATTTGGGCATGGAGTAAAACCCTCTCCCGCCCTTGTCCTCACAATCTTTCTCTGAGATAGATAACATTTTCTTACCTTACAGATAAGGAAACTGCAGGAAAGAGGTAAGAGACACTGAGGACATTAAAATGTTATTGCTGGTACAGTAAAGGAGGATCCCAGAAGACTAGAAGCTGGTCCTGGTATAGTAGGAAACAAAGAACTGTACACATTTTGGGGTATGTAAAAATGAGGCAGCTTGGTTTATTGCACTTAGAGGGGAAGAAAAAGAAATGATGCTTCTTGAGTCCAGTCCCAGATTGTGGAAGCAGGTGCTTTTTCATTAGAGTTCTGTATTCATTCATATCCATAGTTCCTTGTCCTGTGAAAAGACAGTTTCAGACAGCGCCCACTTAGGCTTGACTTTAACAACTGGGCAGCTTGTGAGCACAGAACAGAGCGCTATACAAAATGTTCCCTGATGGTTGTTGGACAGAGGTAGAGTTACCAGACGTCCAGCAAAAGGAGGACATGTCCTCCTTTTTACCTCCATGTCCTCCATCCGGCAGGCATTTTAAAAATATGTGATTTTGTCCGGCTTTTTATTTATGATTAAAATTTCAGTTTTTTATATGAAGCTACCTTATATGCTTGCGTATAAGCCGAGAATTTTAGGGTCCAAAATATGCCTGAAAAGCTGGGTTCGGCTAATCCGCAGATCACAGCCAAAACCGGGGTGGAATGCTGCATTCTGGTGCATTTCGCCCAGGGACCCAGCAAAGCAGCAGACTTGGGCAGAACGCTTGTTCCGCCCTGTCCTGCTCCGGCCAGGCTGGGGAGTTTCAAACCTCCCATTCTGAGCATGCTCAGACAGAGCATGCTCAGGGTGGAAGGGGCCTGGCCCAGGAGCAGCTCTGCTGGCCACCGCTGCAGCTCCAGGCCTCCAGCCAGGTAAGGGGGGCTGGGAAGGGGCCACCAGGGGGCAGAGGAGCTGAGAAGGTGCTGCGGGGGGAGGAGCAGAGGATCATGGAAGGTGTTCCAGGGGGTGGGGCAGAGGATCATGGAAGGGATAAAAACATTATTATTAAGGAGGCTGACAAGGGAGGTGCCATCGTCATCATGAATAAATCGGATTACGATCAGGAGGCTCATAAAAAGCTGTCCAATAGAACGTTCTACAAACCACTCCTCTCTGACCCCACTGAGGAATACCAAAAGGAACTACAACACCTACTCAAGAAACTTCCCAAAGTAGCACAAGAACAAATCAAGACAGACACACCGCCAGAACCCCGTCCAGGGATATTCTATCTACTATCAAAAATACATAAAAGAGGAAACCCCGGATGCCCATCATCTCAGGCATTGGCATGCTTACAGCAGGATTATCTGGCTATGTGGACCCTATGCTATCAACACACCTAGCTATCTGAGACACACTACAGATTTCCTGAGAAAAATCCAATCCATTGACGGTCTTCCAGAAAATACCATCCTGGCCACTATGGACGTAGAGGCTCTTTACACTAACATCCCACACAAGGGTGGATTACAAGCTATTAGAAGAACTATCCAAGATGATGACACAGCTAAACTTGTGGCTGACCTCTGTGACTTTGTACTCACCCACAACCATTTCAGATTTGAAAATAATTTATACCTTCAAGTCAGTGGCACTGCTATGGGTACCCGCATGGCCCCACAATATGCCAACATCTTTATGGCTGATTTAGAACAACGTTTCCTCAAGTCTCATCCCAAAGCACCTCTACTTTACCTACGCTATATTGATGACATCTTCATCATCTGGACCCATGGTAAAGATGCCCTTGAAGATTTCCATAGAGTTTTCAACAATTTCCACAACACAATCAAACTTAGCCTGGAACACTCCACACAAGAGATCCACTTTCTGGACACTACAGTGCAAATTAGTGATGGGCACATAAAGACCTCCCTATACCGCAAACCTACTGATCGTTATAGTTACCTACATCCCTCGAGCTTTCATCCTCGACACACCACACGATCCATTGTGTACAGTCAAGCCCTAAGATATAACTGCATTTGCCCTGACCCTTTAGACAGAGACAGACACCTTCAGGATCTCTACCAGGCATTCTTAAAACTACAGTACCCACCCGCAGAAGTGAAGAAACAAATTGACAGAGCCAGATGGGTACCCAGAAGTCAACTACTGCAGGAGAAGCCCATGAAAAACAACAACAGAACGCCACTGGTCATCACCTACAACCCCCAAGCCAGACCTCTTCAACACATCATCAAAGATCTACAGCCTATTTTACAAGATGATCCCTCACTCTCTCAAGCCTTAGGAGACAGACCTCTCCTTGCTTTCAGACAGCCCCCTAACCTTAAAAGAATAATTACCAGCAACTACAGATCATACAACAGAAACACTAAAGCAGGAACATATCCCTGCAACAGACCATGCTGCCAACTTTGCCTTCATATCTACACTGATGACACCATCACAGGGCCTAATCAAGCCACCTACTCCATCAAGGGCTCGTTCACCTGCTCATCCACCAATGTGATTTATACCATCATGTGCCGGAAATGCCCCTCTGCCTTATATATTGGACAAACAGGACAGTCTCTGCGCCAAAGAATAAATGGACACAAATCTGACATCAGAAATTGCAACACTACAAAACCAATAGGGGAACACTTCAATCTCCCTGCTCACTCCCTTGACGACTTGTTAATAGCTGTGTTGAAAGAGATGAATAACAAATCACAGCTTCAAAGAGAAACTGCAGAACTCGAACTTATATGCAAATTTGACTCAGTTGTCTTGGGGTTAAACATGGACTATGGATTTTTCTCTCATTACAAGTGATTTGACCTCACCCTCCTGTATGTACTGTTCCCCAGTGTTTGAATCCTAACACCTATTTTGATTTGCTGTTACAGCCTGACCTGATCCTATGTCATACACTCCCCTGCATTTAATTTCCTCCCATTCTGTAAGTTTCCCATCTTCAAAGGGTCTGACGAAGTGGGATTTTCTCCCACGAAAACTCATGCGATAAATAAATCTGTTAGCCTTTAAAAGTGCCACAGGACTCTGTTGTCTTTCTACAATAGACTAACATGGCTACCCCTTTGGAAGTGAGAAATGGCTAACTCCCGTCCTTCTTTCTTTGTTTTCTTTGGAAAAGAAGGAAATGAAGGATCCTTGATATCTAAGTTCTCAAGCTTTCTGCCTGGCTGATCTAGTGGCACTACAGGCAATGAAAGTTTATAAGCTTGATGACTTTGCCCCAGATGCAGAGATGCGAGCAGCATGGCTGGGGAAGTGCAAGCAAAACATTTCAGCTGTATTTGTTTTTCTGTGCAGGAGCCACCTTGACTGGGGGGAAATCCCTGGAGAGAAGCTCCAATAGAGCTACCAGGCACCTGGGGCCAGCGCTGTTGCATGGATCCTAGGGTTTCTGCCAAGGGGGAAGAGTCCCACTATCCTCCCTCAACCCTGATGGAGTTATGCAGGAAGACTTTGAGAGGAAATCCTTGCAAGACACCTTTGCCATAAGCCCTTTCCTGCAGTTTTATGCATTTGTGGGAAGAGGGAAGACAGAGGGATTTAGGGCCCACAATATTAGCTGTGTCAGCCTTATCGATGTACATGACTACTGATAGGATCCATCTGGTTCTTTCCTATTTTAACAAATATTTTAACAAATAAATGGCATTTTACCTATTAATATTTTTTAAAAATAGGTAAATAAATAATGACCAGATTTCTATAATTTATGGAAAACTAGAACATAGTTTGGAGTCTTGTGAAACTTTTAAACACTAACAAATTTATTTATCGCATGAGTTTTCTTGGGAGAAAATCCTTTGAAGCATCAGACAAAGTGGGATTTTCTCCCATGAAAGCTCATGTGATAAATACATTTGTTAGTCTTTAAAAGTGCCATAGGACTCCTTGTTTGTTTTGCTGACCTAGATTAACATGACTACCCCTTTGGAACTAGAACATAGTTTGTGGTCTAGATTCACCATTCTATTACTCCAGGCTTATGGCAGTTTAATTCTGTGGTAAAACTGGAGTAATACAGTAGTGAATTGGGCCATATATGTAGATAATACAAATGTTTATGAAATTGATATTTTTTTAAATTTCATTGAAACCCTTTTGGAAGCATGGAGAGATTGATATGTTAGCAAGTTAAAAGACATGACAAAAATAAAATCAAAATGCGTTCATAACCACATTTTAAAATGTGTCTGAACAAATAAGCAAACTATTCAGAAATACAGTCATTTAATTAAATATAGCAAAGAATTGGAAACCAATTAATTGCATAGCTATGGAACAGTAAAGTGTGTTTCATTAATTGAGATGTCACTAACCTACTGTGCTACTGTGCCAATTGAATTTATAATTCACGAAAATTCAAATGGGTTGTGTCAAATTCAAGGCTCTTTCAAGTGGATTAAGAAAGAAGTGTTATGTTAAGATGACAAGTTTAAAGCTTAAAATCATTTTTAAAAAGGTTTGCACAATTTGCATGTCAAACAAATGGATGTGCACAGAGTCAATTTACTTCTGTGGCCTGTGATCAAAAATTTCAGGGGAGCCAGAAAGAATGAGCCGCTAGAAAATGTTTGCTTCTTTCCTAATGAGAATTGGAGACATTTGGATATATAGATGAAAGCGTTTTTCTCCTCCTCTTTAATAATAGCCCTGGATTCAGAAATTAAGCACAGTGGGAAGGAAAGGAAGATCCTGTACAGCCCATATCCCTGTAGTAATAAAGCATGCTGTCTAAGCTTTGAAATAAGTAGACACTTCTTCTACATCAAGTGAATATGTTGTCAGTCTGTAAGCAGGGATGGGGATGCAGCTAGATTACATTTCACACAAAATCAAGGCTCCCAGCGTAAAGATTTTCCTGTAGACCTGAACCCATTAAAGTTCTGTTGAAAAGTGTGCCCCTTTCACTCTGAAGCCAAAACAGCTAAATGCATTCTGTCTTCACTGTATATGCAAAAGTAATTCTGGAGTGGAGAACTTTCAGCCTGGTGAACAATAAGAATCAGAACCTAGCATTGACATTTCATGTGCAGTCCTCCTTTTTGCACCTTCCCCATTTTCTTATTGCTAAAGTCAAAGAAAGAAAAAAGGGAAGAAAATCAAAAGAATTGAATTTAACACATAGAGTGAAAATGACAAATTAGGGGGCAAGCCCTGCCTCGTGCTGAGTGCTCTCATCTATTAATGAAGTCACCAGGAATTGAGGCTTTTCAATCATTGTCAGGATTATTACCAGATGAGATCAATAATTCAGACACGGTGCTCAATATAATAGTGGCCCACACAGCAGAAAATAAACTTCAAGAGATTGTGTGATGGGAAGTTTCATCATTTAAAAAAATCTTTTGTTTTGCCTTCTCTGTTCCCTAAACACCTCTGAAATGTGAAATGGCTGGCTACTTGGGTCCCCACCAAAATAGGTTTTCCTCTATCACAGTCACAAGCTATCTTGCTATTGTAGAGTAATTAGGACCCCAATTAATCCCAGCTCTGACATTGACTCAGAGACCCTTGAGCACATGACTTACGCTTTCTGCTTCAGTTTATGCACCTGCAGATGCAGATATTTTCTGATTTACTCACAGCCTTGTTTTGAGGATTATTGAGATGACGTTTGTAAAGTATGTGGAACAGAAATCATGCTATGTGAAAGCATGGTGGTTTTCTAATGATGATGACCAATTATGAGTTTGCTCTTGGATGTTGGGCTGTGCCTAAAAGGTTGCTATAGCAGGGTTGAGAGCATTTTTTAAAGGAAGACTACACATGCATCAAATTAAATATATCTTGAAGACAGCTAGAAAAGAAAGGTAGATATCCTTTCAATTTCATGGTAATATAGCTGTTTTCTTTGCTCACTGTCATCATAGAATGTTATTAGCTTTTATGATTCTTTTTATAGCTGCGTTGAATCACCCCAAATCTCCGTTGTTTCAAACTGTTTTGCTATTTGAAGTTATGCAATGTGAGGGTGCATCATAAAAGTCGAGATAAATTATAGAAGGAACAATGCTGGAAAGAAAATCAGGTATGGCTATGAACACCTTTCAACATTATGTTTAATGTTACAAATAGGTATATCTTTTAACATAATATAGTTGGCTGAGTATAGCTGTCCTGAGGGGGCCTTTTTTTAATAGGGCCTTGCAATGTCATTAATTGTTTAAATATGAATCCCTCGGGAACTGAGCAGTTCCTGTCCACTAGATTAGAAATCCCAAATATTTTCCTGTATGAAGTCCTGGGTTCAAATGCTTGCTTCAAGCCAAGCTGAGAATTGGTTTATTGATCTTGGGCTAGTCAAAGCTGCGAAGTCACTCGTAAGTTCATGGGTTCTGTTGAGTGAAGGGGGATGCCCTGGCAAAGCTGGCAGTTCTGAGGTGATTTTGCAAACCTGAGTAGTGTGAAATGTGAACTCGCTTCCTCTTGATTAGAGAGAAAAAACATCCCCTTTAAAAAAAACAAAAAACCAAACAGCAAGTAGCCAGGACAGGCAGATTTGTCATGCTTTTTAATGAAATTAAATCACTGAAGCTGAAGACATTATATGTCCCCTCAGAGGCTCAAGTAATCCTCTTGAAAGTGTGCCGTGCTGGTGACTGGGAGGAGGGATACACGTTAGAACATGCTAGGAAGCACCTGCTTACTGCAGTCAGAGAGGTGTTGCTCATAGTCTTCCATTGAAACATTCAGGAAGGGACAAGAAAGACACCTCTCAGGCCATTGGTGATATGGGTGGTGTTAGTGGAGTCTGTGCCACATAGAGTAGCAGCTAGATTATCCTGTTACTTATGTGGCTGTGTGGAAGGAGTAGACACTGGATTTTCTGAATCCCCTCCCTCTCTAGTGCACTCACTGAGGGAAACCTCACTTAAAAAAAAAAGTGTAAATAAGATCAGAATTTGGCCCATTCGATTTTTCTTTTTCTACTGATATAGATTCCAACTACCTCCATTCACACAAGTCGAGTTAGTCCAGATTTACCGTGGTGTAGAGAAGAAGAATCTCACACCCTCTCTTTATCTCAAACTGAGTGGGTTGTGTGGTCTGATTTTTCCTTCCAAATGCTGGTTTTAATTAATCAGCTAGCACCACTGCTAAATAATGTAACAGAATGGAAATGGACAGATTTTTGCTACAGGATAAAATGTATTTTAGTAAGAATCCACACTGTTAAATTTGGTTTGGTTGACTAGGTAAAGTTAAGCAACAATCAGTGCAGAAGAGAGTGAAGAAGTCACTGAAAAAAACCCTCACAAAAATAAAGGATGAGTCAGTTAGGGGCCAGAGGTGGAATGGGAAAAAAGCTGCCAGGCCAGCATCAAAAGTGGGAGAGTATTTATCACAGTAATAATAATGTTTTGAATTTCCTTAGCACCTTCCATCCAGTGAACTTGTATTTTTTAAAGAGTAATTTATAATTTGAGACAACAGAGTCCTGTGGCACTTTTAAAGACTAACAGATTTATTTATCGCATGAGCTTTCGTGGGAGAAAATCCCACTTCGTCAGACGCTTTGAAGATAGGAAAGTTACAGAGTGGTAGGAGATTAAATGCAGGGGAGTGTATGACATAGCATCAGGTCAGGCTGTAACAGCAAATTTGAGCACGATCATAATTTAGAACTTTTTTACTATCCATACAGAGCGACCCATTAATACACTCAAGTAATTAAACATCAATATTATCCTGTAATATTTAGACCCAAATCCTCAGCTGGTGTAAATTGGCATAACTCTTTTGAAGCCAAGGAAGCTATGTCCATTTCTATCAACTGAGGAATTAACAATTAGATAGCGGTAAATTTCAGTAAAGATACTGGGAGGGACCAATCTGACAATGGGCATGAGATAAACTAGATGATCAAGTTGGTTCTTGTGTAACAATTTAACCTTATTATCCTTATTTTACAGAAGCCATATTGGGAAATTATGACACAGAGAGGATAAGTGACTGAGACAAAGTAGCTCAGAGTTGTAACTATAGATAGTTTAAAAAAAAAAAAGTAAAAGAAATCACACAAATAATTTTTCAATGTTTTTTGAAATTTCATTTTTTCTTGACTACCTCAGGTTGGAAGCAAGACGTAATCCTAGGAATCCAGAGCATTTTAAATATTTTTATGGGATTGCAGAGATTGATATGAAAAGATCTTGCAAATTGTTCAGTTTTTGTGTGTGTGAGTTTTTGCTAACTCTCCTGTTTCTTCCATAAGAAAATGATGGTACAATGAAGGGAAATTTGCACCGAGGTGAATACATTTGGATATCTATCTCTAGACAGATATTTATGTTTAGAAACTAATACTGACTATTCAAGCAACTAACAAAAGTAGATGGATTTTCACACTTGAGAAGATTCTCTTTTAATGCTGATAGACAGATATAAATGAAATTAGAATCACATATGTGTGGGCAGGATAACTCAATTTTCTCTGCTGTAATTTCAGTAAGAAGATAGTATATTCATTTAAAACAAATAAACAAAGGAACAAATAAATAAAAATTTGGCCTAAACCCATTTTGCTGCTTTGCTTTTTCTTTAACTGATTGTTGTTATTTTCACAGTATACAAATAGAGAGAGGGTAGGTGAAAACATAATATATAATCTTTATGGAAAGCTGCAGAGTAACACCACTGTATTTCTTAAAATCCAGAACTATAGCACACAAGAATTAAAAAGAGAGAGAGAGAAAGCAGGCTGCTCTTAAAGGCAGTGAGGTGCAACTTTCCCCACCTTGCTCTAGGTTGGTTTGTTGCAGACTGGCTGCTGAAAGAGACAGATCATATGCTTGCCTGCAGTGACCTCCTCACCTGAAAACAGGAGCAGGAAAATCTAATATAATTTAGAGTGATAACATATAATTTTAACAATTTTCAATACACCACAATTGTTAGCCACATAATTACTAGAATTGAATACACAAACAGAATAGGTATATAGTTTTGCATATTAATGTCTTGTGCCCAGTGCTGAAAACTTGCTTATATGTTCTAGTGCATGTTCCCTAGCTTGGGTTGCAAAAATGCTCATGCCAGAAGAAAAAACATCTTTGGAACACATTTCTAGTGCAACATGTAAATGCTCCTCCACAGCAGGCAGCAGCATTTTTTATATTCTTACTGTGCAACCACTTTCTAACTGCCAACAGCTTCCCATTCCGATTGTTCTTTGCATGACCATGAATGGATGGCCATGGGGATATTGCAGTGTCATGAGCAAATTTCCATAATTATGAGAACCACGTCCCTTGACCTCGATACTCGGCCTTAGAAAATCCTTTTGTGCCTCTTGTTGCAGAGGCCTGGAAAGTGAGGTGTGTGGGACTGGATCAGTGAAAGTCTGCCTCATTATTTCAATGCTTCAGGTGAGCTTTTCCACTGCTGTTTATAGGGAATACACTCGCAGACGCCACCCCCATCTCCACCCCAGATGCAGTTGCCTTTATATCATTTTGTGGCATTTTTAGAACTTTGTCATAGTCATGCTCCCCACCAGAGAAAGGTGGCATAAATTATTATGTAGACTTGAACTGATCATTGCTATTTTCACTCCAAGCTAGAAGCCGGTATATCGGCTTCTGGGTGCTATGAAGCTTTGCCTGCTCTCTTTTCCCCTTTTAATTCATCTTGATATTATTTGCATCTCACATATTTGCTACAACATGAAAAGGAAAGAAAAAAGACTTCGCTGTGCATTTTTGGGGGAAATGGATTTCCACCATAGGCATAGGTTGGGGGGGTAGGGGACATTGCCCCCCAAACTGCAAGCCTTGGGCGGGTGCAGAATTTGCTTCCTCCCCTCCCTCTCCCCCGCAAACATGGCCCCATTGGCCTGACTTGAGATGCCCCCAGCCAAATACAGAAGTCAAACTAAGCCTATGGTTCACGCTAAATTTAGCTTGATGCCTTTTTACATGACACCCCTTGCCTCTTGATGATATAATAGCTAGCTTGAAACCTACTACAACTGTAATGATCGCATTACAGCCCCAAGGCACCGCAACAAGGAAATAACAATCTGCAAATCTGAATCAAGTCAATTCCCTACATTTTAGAACTGCTTTATGGACCTTTATTATCATGAAATGAAATCTGGTAAGCTTGGTAGAAACCCATTTCCAGCTGACACAAGTTTAGTGAAACTCCTCACAGTTCATGGAAAAGGAGGAAACCTGTCAGCTTATCTGATGAATATAGATTAGAAGGTCAGGATATATGGAAGTGTCTGTTAATTGGTGAAATCTGATCTTGTATAAACCCAACAAGGTTCCTTTATCCTATAACTTTACCCTATAACCCGCTGGCCATGTTCTGTGTCCCATTTTGTGCCCGATCTCTAGAGGATATGTATCTGTTACAGATCTTGGCTTGAGATCCTGGCTCTTTGCTCAAATTGTAGCAACTGATGTTACTTTCTGTGGTCCTTGAGGTTCTAGGAGTTGATTGCACTGAGGCTGCTCTTTTGGTGATATTGGTGATCCTGAAATGAATGCTGACAAATTTGACCCTCCCATAAGTGAACATTAAGTCTGGGTATAACTGTGGCATACTGGAGCACAATCCAGACTAGTGGGGGGCGGGGTGGGGAAGTGCTGTATGATCCCTGCCCTGCAACCTTCATGCTTTATGATTCTTGGCTATAGCAGCTCCCACCAGGGCCTTTCAAAGCTAGCTTTTCAGCATGCAAGCTGCACGCTGAGTGTGTGCATGTGACTACTGTCTGCCAATTACAGCCTGACTCTCACAACTGTGGTTATATTAGAAGGGAACACCAACAAACCCCCAGTCCTGGATCTTTCTCCAGAAATATGTGTCCTCCTGTCCACAAATGCCCAGTCATCTCCTGTACCGTTCGAATACATTTATGTCCATTATTCCTTTAAGGGGATAACATGTCATTTTATTACCTTAAATCATATCCAGACACTTCATCTTAAACACACTGGATTAGATAAAACAGCAAAACAAGTTTATTAACTACAAAGAATTAGGTTTTGAGTGAGTCATAAAAGTGAGATGCTTATAAGAAAGATAAAAAACAAAATACCTATTAGTGTCTACTTAAGAAACTATCTTATTTGCAAAGTAAACTTTCTCAGCCCATGCTCCAGCAGATTATTGACCAAACACTCAGATCAGGATCCCTTTCCCCAGAGTTGTTTTCTTTTGTCTTCTCAGTATAGAAAATGAGATGGTGTATCTGCTCCTTCTCTGTCCCAGCTTTGAGAAACATTTCCACCGGGGACGATAGTGACAGGCCACCTCATGAAGAAAGAAATTCATTGTGCTCTTTCTGTGCTGAAATGTGGATATTTTTTGTCCCTTCCTCTTTCCTTGCCAAAGAATGGCCACTTACCAGGTAATAGTCTATCAGCCTTGTTGACAACTGGTGGAGATATCAGCTTCTCCTTTGTCTCTGAGGAACTGGTTTAGCCACTCCACAAACTTATCTGGGAAACATACATCAGTCATTATTTCAATTTACGTTCATAATTTCATATATAATATTGCTATATGCATTTTGCCATCATATTATTAATCAGGAAGTGATGAATTTTTAAATGATGCCCCATGAGGCATAACTTGTACCAACTTTATTAAAACAGAACATAGAGTGTGCACACAGGGGTATATTCTGTCACAGTCATATCATTTTAATACCTGAGGGTGCCTCGGACAACACTCTTCTGCTGAAGCCCGCTGTCACCAGGGGTCCCCGAATGCTGAAGGGGCGTAAGTTGTTTGTTTTACTTTACTTTTAACTCCAGTTATTTTCAATAGTTTGGGTAAAACCAGTAGTTTGTTAGCTAATAAATCAGTTTGATCTCCTATATATGTCTCAGTGTTTGTTGCTACTGAATCCTCAAACATCATCTCACTGGGGAGGAGGGGAACACAGGTTTTGGTTACTTATGACCTGGGCTGATTTTGAACCCATAAACTAGAAATGAAATGGTCCAGGATTCAATCCCCACCACCGTCCCCTAATGTCCAGTCCTTTAATTTTTTTTAACTGAAAGCATCATTTTCTCAGTTTCCAGCAATCTTATGCGCTGTATAATAACTACACGCATTTGACACTGGGAAGGAATTCATGCAGGGATACCAAATATGAATCATTAAATAAAAAAATCTACATTCACCAAATTACTTAAACTGACAAAAGCAATATCAGACATAGAAGAGAGGCAGAGCTGTCTGGAGATCAAAAAACAAATCAAAATCCAAACAAACTAAACCACTCCAGGCCCAGGTTGCTGCCTGCCTCTGTTACTATACTGAAAATTCAGTGAAAATTATGGGGACAG